>VMOF01000320.1:51542169-51625472 GCA_011764245.1 Trialeurodes vaporariorum
CAGCATCTTAAAAAACATGAGTAGCGATATGAGGTGAAATGGTAGGCGTAGAATTATTCTAAAACACTAAAAATGAGTCAAACCAACACTGATGGATGGTGGATGTCGCGGACACATTATGTCGTTTTAGATGCTTACTTGAGTTATTCAGCCTGGATTCTCTTTTTTTCACCCTGTATAATGTCTTTGGTCGACTTTCGTTTGTGGCCCGCGATACAATATCCAACAACGAAGATTCGGACATAAAGGAAGAATAGGTAGAGAGGTCACTCAATGTTATAAAACGAAACGGTGTTTGAGAGCGCAGCGGCACCAGCGCTATGAGAGCGTCGGTGAGTGTGTACATCCCTAGCTCTCTCTATTGTTCCAATGCGTACAAAATACGCACACAGCGGCGCTCCGACAGTGTCGGACTCACTCACACCATCATTCTCCGGCTGTGTACACGATACGCACACGACGCTTTCTGGCGTTGTGTACATGAAGCTCTTGATTCTACTCCAAACCGGCTCCAAACGCAGTTTCGGAGCTCCCATTACAGTGACCACTCTACCTTTTCTTCCTTTATGGATTCGGAGCGTAGACAAATAGTGCCCGAAAATTAAATCGTCTCTCACAGTCCACGTAGAAATACCGGAGTATCAGGCAACACGGCGACGGTTGCCATTCTTCTCCGGTAACCTCACCGAACAAACAATATTCATCGACACAGGAGGCAGATCCGACACGACCCGGCAACGCGGTTCCATCCGAGGCGAACTCTCCGTCGCGTTGCCACGGGCGACGATTAACGTAGCCCCGAGACTCGAGCTCTCCACAGCCATTCCGAGGTCCTCACCGGGACCTTTTCGCACCCCTCCCGACCGGAGGGTCCATCCTCCCGATAGAGACCCCCATCCCAATCGTGGGCCTACCCGCCACGCGATCACACGCGAAATCCCGGGCCCGCGGGCCCGACCCCGCGGTCAGGAAATCGGAAAAACCGCAAACCGAAAAACGCCCCTCCCGGGTTCCCCAGGGCGATTCCCAAAAAACGAAAAGATGACCCACCCATTTCAGACCCTCGGCGATCACGCGGAAGGGGCGGTGAGGTCCCAGGACGCTAGGGCTCGCCCCTGACCCTGTCCACAAAATTGTCGGTCCGAAGCCACTTTTCCAGTCGTCCCTCCCTCCCCGGGCGCCAGAACGGACCGAGAGACCACTCAGAAAACGCGGGACGACGGGGTGGATCGAAGGGACCGAGTGCGGAACCGACAGGCCGAACGGGGCGGCGACCAGCGCGGAAAAACGGTTTTCGGAAAACCGCCCCTCCCGAGAACGGGGGGGGCCGCAAGAGGGTCGGTCTCGGGGGCAGAGGGAGCGCGACGGAGCGGCGGACACGTGGGTCGGGCGAAGGACCGCGGGACCCAACGGATAGCGGGAACGGGGCCGAAGAACGGGAGCGCCGGGGGACCGAACGACAACTTTATTATTTCTCTTTTGTTCACCCTGTATAATGTCTTTGGTCGACTTTCGTTTGTGGCCCGCGATACAATATCCAACATAACGAAGATTTGGAGCGTAGACAAATAGTGCCCGAAAATCAAATCGTCTCTCACATAGTCCACGTAGAAATACCAGAGGATCAGACAACACGGCGACGGTTGCCATTCTTCTCCGGTAACCTCACCGAACAAACAATATTCATCGACACAGGAGGCAGATCCGACACGACCCGGCAACGCGGTTTCATCCGAGGCGAACTCGTCGTAGCGTTGCCACGGGCGACGATTAACGTTACCCCGAGACTCGAGCTCTCCACAGTCATTCCGGGGTCCTCACCGGGACCGTTTCGCGCCCCTCCCGACCGGAGGGTCCATCCTCCCGATAGAGACCCCCACCCTAAGTGTGGGCCTACCCGCCGCGCGATCACACGCGCAATCCCGGGCCCGCGGGCCCAACCCTGCGGTCAGAAAATTGGAAAAACCGCAAACCGAAAAACGCCCCTCCCGGGTTCCCCAGGGCGATTCCTCGAAAACGAAAAGATGACCCACCCATTTCAGATCCTCGGCGATCACGCGGAAGGGGCGGCGAGGTCCTAGGACGCTATGCCTCGCCCCTGACCCTGTCCACAAAATTTTCGGTCCGAAGCCACTTTTCCGGTCGCCCCTCCCTCCCCGGGCGCCAGAACGGACCGAGAGACCACTCAGAAAACGCGGGACGACGGGGCGGATCGAAGGGACCGAGTGCGGAACCGACAGGCCGAACGGGGCGGCGACCAGCGCGGAAAAACGGTTTTCGGAAAACCGCCCCTCCCGAGAACGGGGGGGCCGCAAGAGGGTCGGTCTCGGGAGCAGAGGGAGCGCGACGGAGCGGCGGACACGTGGGTCGAGGCGAAGGACCGCGGAACTCAACGGATAGCGGGAACGGGGCCGAAGAACGGGAGCGCCGGGGGACCGAACGACAACTTTATTATATAGATTCTATCAACTTTCAGCTACCTATTTATTGCTTATGCTCAACGTAATAAAATTACTCTGCTTGCGTCTGTAGTAGCTCTGACTTGTGAATTGGTAAGAGTTCAAAGGTTCAACAATGGGAACTTCTGAATAGACCTGTTCTTAGTGATGTGCTGACTTGCGATATACTTCCATCATGTTGTGATTGTATGTGGAAATTCCTTTCTCCTAGAAATTGAGTCTCATCTCTCTACCTTTACATGTTTGGTTTTGAAGGTCCTATAGGGAGTCAGCCCTCTTTCAATTTCAAAGGAATGTGCTTCGCGGTCAAATTTTTTGACATTCTATTTAGTCCGCCAACTCTTGTCCAATGACCTTGCGCTATAAGCCATCTGCAATCAATGTAGTTACATCGCTCCATATCTATTTACAAGTAAATTTCAAATACTCCGGGTAACTTCCTGATTGAGTGTCAATTAGTGGATATTCTGATTGATTCTGTGTAACCTGGACCTATCTAAGGCATAATAATCTAATTGGTCGGTACCGTCATTTTGCATGCTCAACACAAGAAGTTCTACAGCAGAGTCATTTTGAGTATCAGGTTCCGACAAGTCGCGGTGCCTGAACTGCATCCAAAACCAACCGTTCAGCGATGCGTGTTGATACAGTTCGGAAGGAGGCACAGCTACTTGTCAGAGCCCGACACTCAAAATGGTCTCGCTCTACTTGGGTTTAAGTTAAACTTACAACTATCCATGATATACTCCTGACCTGTTGTTGATTAGGTGCAAATATGCTCTAACAAGTAGCAGAGCAAGTTTCCCAAAAATTCATTAAAACGCATCAGTGAAGGTTGGTTGGCAATGAGGGGAAAACTCTTAGCTAACCAATCGCTCACCGATGCGCTTAGTGGCAATGAGCGGAAACTCTTAGCTAACCAATCGCTCACCGATGCGCTTAGATGTATCACGGATAGCTAATCCATCAATCCGTCCGTAAACTAAAGGCTAATTTTTAAACAGGAACGCTATGGAACGCTGCACTCTTTTCATTTGGTTAGGGGGCATGGTTCACACGATCCATCAGAACGGAACTAGCCAACTAATTTCTTCCAACTGCGGTAATTTTTTATCAGCCAAGAGTAACCCATTAAATCTTGTTCCATAAATGAAAATATTAGCTTCCAGTTAGCGATCAAAAGTAGGTACCTATCGCAACCTTGAGAGGCTTCTCGAAACAATAATGCCAGCACCTTGACAGCTTACAACTTAACGAGCTTGAGCCGATCCACTTACCCTTTGATCAAGTCAGTCAGATTCTTTCATGAGGTTAGAGCTCGTTTCACAAGTGCAGGCAGAGCTCGACCGATAATCTTTAGCTATGTTTCAATGTATTCATTTCTCCAAAACCAAATTTTCCGTAGACTTATACAATGTGCTTTTAAGGCGCTCCTTCATGAATGGCTAAATCTCTCTTATTCAATATAATTTCATTCCATCATGCCATATGAAAACTAATGCTGGAACGATGGCATACGACAACAGCACCTAAAAATTCCAAAGATTATGGGTCGAGCTCCTTCTCCACTTCAGAACCCAGCTGTTGCACTGACCAAACAAGATTATGATGAGTTGAAGCAGGACCGTTTTGAGTTGAGGTTCTGACAAGGAGCGGTGCCTGCTTCCGAGCCGCATCAACATGCTTCGTTGAGCAGTTGATTAGCGCAGAGTTTCAACTGGATGTTTATCAACCGCTCACCGCTGTGCCTTGATGCAGTTTGGAAGCAGGCACTCCTACTTGTCAGAACCCGATACTCAAAATGGTTCTGCTATAGCAACCACCCTGCTAATTGATGCTCTAAAAGCTCTCTAGAACTAAACTGTCGAGTAAGAAACTGTCACTCGATTTTTCTGTTCAACTATTAGAAAAATCCAGCATACCTTTTAAAATCAGTGGCATGATTAAAATACCCGATTCATGCTTGACTGTCTAGATTTGGGTCCTTCAAGAAACCCTCTGTGCTCCAACTTTAAAAAAATGTTATACAGTAGTGACAAGCTCAACTGCCCTTAAATATACTTAGCATCGAGTTTTGCTCAGCAAGCAGTCAGGGAGACCGATTTCCGCTGCCTTGCAGCTCAAGAATTTTTTTGCGGAAATATTAGGGATTCCTTCATCTCAAGGCGCAACAGAGAATGGCAACATTAACTTGAAAATTCATGAGCACAACCAATAACTAGTCGAAGAAAGTGAGAGGAACTCGTGTATCACTAGCAGAGTTGGTCAGAATATGGTGGTAATCGATTACACGATTTCATGGTAATCAGGGATGACTTTTTACAAGCCATCTATCATATTAGTTGGAGAAGATTTGGATCTAACCTAAAAGACCCTGAAGTTTACTATTTATCTAGTAAGAATAGGTACATTTAATTACCATCCAAAGGTTTGACGATTACCGATTAGCCAGAAATCGTGTAATCAATTACGCTCCTATTTGCTCGACTCTAATCACTAGGTAATTATGGAAATGCACTGATTCCATAGAAGCTTGATGGAAGTCTTCAAACTAAATGAAACTCAAGAGGAAACTTCAGAACTTAAAGAACCGGCAACCGGTTTTCTGACAAACGTAAAATAGATTCAGCTTGCGTTTACACAAAATATAGGTAATGGGCAACAACATTTAACATTGTAGGTACAGGTTGTGAATTCAAGAGTGCGAGCTTGAGTTGATATTCCTGGTAGAACATGCACGAAAAATAAACAAAGAGCACACCAAGTTATTAAAGTCATGAAGACTGAAGAGGTAATTTTGGACTGTTCCCGGACCAAAATTGAAAACATACATATGTAAGAGGTTATGCTCTGCTTTCACAAATGTAAACAACACGGAGAAATTATTTTCTCGCTCATTATATCTCAGCAAAAAGGACATTTGAGAACAAACTAAAGAATGGTCAGAAAACTAGTCGTATTTAGCTTTCAAAGGAGACCAAGTTTCTTTAAATCAGACGCGGATTTATTACTTCAAAATTAGTTTGAAAGTCGCAAGTTCCCAGTCCTTTTGTTTACGGGCCGGATATGGCCATGGACTAACCTCTGCCATAGGATTCGCTTTTACAGTGGCTATCTGTAATTCGCTTAGATGCTCAGCGCTGAGAGACCGCAGCGGCTCACTATGGGACGAATGGGAAAAAACCGGGACATTTGACGAAATTATGAAGTACGACTTTTCCATGTTTATTGGGCTGAAATGGGTGCTCAACGATGTACTTGAATGGGAAAATGTAGCTATATATATTTTTTATAGTCGAAATCTGTGGCAAAATTACGTCAAAAACATGATTGGCGACAGAGAGGCAAAATTCCGGAATTAGCAAGTCGGACGAAATAATGCTATAAAAAATTATTAAGAAAGTGGCCGAGCCCCGTTTGCTCTTTTCAGCAGTTACGATATGACTAGAACTAGCACTATACGTTAAAACCTTCATAATAATTTTATTTAAGCATTGAATGAAGGCTCCAAAGTCCGCTCCTAATGTACATCTGTTACTTTAAATTCAGTGAAACATTTAAAAAAATGGCCAAAAAAGGCCAGCAAATGCTTTACACCATGTTATTCTACATACCCTCAGCTTCAAAACGAGACCAAGATCAGCTGCTTAGGACTGCATATCAGATTTTATGAGCAAAAATGCACAGGAAGGTATTGGAAAATTTAACGCGGAGAGCCCGAGTTTAGGCAGGCAGTCAGCGTAGCACATGATGCAGCCGGGCCGGGCCGAGCCGCGCCGCACCACGCGCTCGCCATCTTGGCGCGAACCTTCCTGGCAACTTTTTGGCGCAAACCGAAGGTCGATATAGTTTTTCGTTTTCGATATATCGAAAGTCAAAGTTCGATATTGACCTATTTCAAAAAAATTACTCCACTTTTAGGTACCGGAATTTAAAAAATAGGTGGTTCTAAAATACTCCCAAAAGCAAGCCCTTTTCAGAAAAAAATACAAATTTGACTCACATTTAGCCAAAAATAGGATTGAGCGCCCCAAAAATTGTTGAAGTTTTTGCCCCCCATGGGGACCTATCAGAAAATTCATTGAGACAACCCCTATCGAGTGATACATCGATCAAAAGGGCATTAAAATTGGAGCATTTTGGCGCAAACCGGAGGTCGATGTCGTTTTCCACATTCAAGATATCGAATTCTGTAAATCTAACTTTGACATGTGATATCTCGAATAAGGAAAACGATATCGACCTCCGGTTTGCACCAAAATGCTCAGTTTAAATGCTTTTGATCGATGTATCACTCGGTGGGGGTCGTCTCAAGGAATTTTTCTGATAGCCCCCCCTGGGGTGCAATTTTTGGCTAAATGTGTGTCACATTTGTATTTTTTTTCTGAAAAGGGCTTGCTTTTAGGAGTATTTTAGACCCCTAGTTTTTAAATTCCGGTATCTAAACGTGGAGTAATGATTTTTGAAAATAGGTCCATATGGAACTTTGACCTTCGATATCGAAAACGAAAAACGATATCGACCTTTGGTTTGCGCCAAAAAGTTTCTTTTTTTATGCTCATGCATTGAGATACTGAAATAAAAAAATAGGGCTGCAACAAGAAAAGTTCGATTTTCCGGGGGGTGACCCCTCCCCAGCCCCTCCCAGGGGGGCTCCGAAAAAAAAAAACCCCCCCAAAAGGGTCCTTCTCGATATTATTGGACACGTGTTTGGCCGTTTCTCGAAATTCACAGCCGTTTTTGAAAAAACCGCAGTGGAAACTTTTTTTTTCAACACCCTGTAGAATTCATCTCTTTATTGTCTCGATGCAGGAAAAGGTTATCAATAACAGTACTTTTCAATTTACATAGATACACTACATCACACAAAAAAAAAAAAAAAAAAAAAAAAAAAAAAAAATCTCTCTGAAAATCTGTCTTAAAAAATTGTATTTGTCTTTATCATTTTTTAACCTATTTAAGCTTTTTTCAGCCCACTGTGTGAGTCAAACTGTCGTAAATTTCATGACGTTCATTAAAAGGTTTGGTTTGCTCACAAAAACCGATGTGGCGTAGTCACAACGTATAGAGACGAAATTGAAAAAAAAAAAAAAAAAAAAAAAAAAAAAAAAAAAAAAAAAAAAAGATTCTTTGAATTTGAAAAAAATATTGGGCCTGAAAGGGTTGAAACTCAAAATTGTTTGAAAAGAATCCTAGGTTAAGTTTCTCAGACGCGAGAAAGCACGAATCAACAGTTTTTATTCATGTAAGGGCATGTTTTCTCAAAAAATTCGTCAATGTCCCTTTTTTTGCCATTTCGTCCCATAGTGCGGCTGCCCTGCGAATTACAGTAGTTCCGCAAACCGCTGTTCAGAGCGCTACGGTCTGGCTGGACTAACCAATGACTCGGCATGGTCCGATTTCTTCTTACCACTGAATACTGATCACTTTTTCATCCCCTTATTTTGCGGGACATACTATCGTTGACTGTCTTTTTACTAAAGGGGTTTCCTCGCTATTCTCTTCCTCCTGACAGCTTTCTTTCCTCGCATTTACACCTCGAGAATTCGCGCATCCATCGTGGGATCTTCGCAGTAGGAACAGCTGTGCATTACGATGTGGGATCAGTCTAAACGAACTTAATGGACGGTACCACGTCAGTAAAAAACAGTCGTGATATCTCAGCAAAAAACGCCTGTCGGCGTGCTACGGTGAACGGAAAGTCGGGCATACATCTCGTTCGTTCGAATGGCCAACTCTTTCTTCACCCCAAAAACGATCCCGGAATATTTTCGTTTCTGATCTGATGATACTGCATCTCAAAAACTCAACTTCGTTCCGATTCATGCTCTACAGGCACAGTGATATCAGGAACGAAAAGTCCTTTCTTTGATTCTCTTCTCCCTCTCTCTCTGACAAATACTATGTATGATAAAATCGCCTTCAATTCGACGGTTATGCTTTCCACGTACACCCACTTTTTTGAGCTCGGTAATAAACTAATAACAGATCAGTTTTCATCGAAATTAATTCGAAAGGAGAGGAGAGGGGGAAAAGGGGGAAAGGGAGGGAGACTTGCCGTGACTTTTTTGGGGTGTGAGTATTGATGTGTGTACAGAACCTTCGTCCCATGTAAATTGAGTGATCACGCACAGAGCAAGCAAGGGCCATCCAGAACACACTTGTGGTCGAGGAAATAAGCGAGGAGGGGGCATTTCCTAGAATTAGTAGTTTTCAATTGCATTAGGTCTTTGGACCGAAATAATTTATTTTATCGGATTCGCTGAGGAGGAGAGTTGCCCCACTACAGTGTCTCCCCGAAATTCACCACTAGCAGCAAGGTGCAAAGACAAGGTGTTACATTGCATAGCCATTCGTCTATTAGTCACGGCAAGCCTCCCTCCCTTTCCCCCTTTTCCCCCTCTCCTCTCCTTTCGAATTAATTTCGATGCAAACTGATCTGTTATTAGTTTATTACCGAGCTCAAAAAAGTGGGTGTACGTGGAAAAGCATAACCGTCGAATTGAAGGCGATTTTATCATACATAGTATTTGTCAGAGAGAGAGGGAGAAGAGAATCAAAGAAAGGACTTTTCGTTCCTGATATCACTGTGCCTGTAGAGCATGAATCGGAACGAAGTCGAGTTTTTGAGATGCAGTATCATCAGATCAGAAACGAAAATATTCCGGGATCGTTTTTGGGGTGAAGAAAGAGTTGGCCATTCGAACGAACGAGATGTATGCCCGGACTTTCCGTTCACCGTAGCACGCCGACAGGCGTTTTTTGCTGATAACAAGTACCCGAGAGAGTAGACATATTTGAGTACTCAATATGAGTAGGTGCGCATTAGTCATGATTTGATTTAATTAGGTAACATCAGAATAGTTGATTCCAGTAGGTACAGTGTAATTGCTTCAAGAGATTTTGTGAAAGACTGTAAGATGTAGGAGCACAACATGTAAACCGCGCGCTCTCTAAAGGTTTCGTGGAGCACGTATGGGCGTATGGCCTCGCAATTGGGATTGTTATTCTTCACTGCCGCCGCGCCGGAACACAATGAGAATTTGAAATTAAAAGAAAACGAACTCATCCAATTGATGAAATGAGAGAAGTGAGCTCTGAGCAAGGGGGTTAAATCGTTTAACCGGGCAGAAATAAAAAGGAAATTGTTATTTTGAAGTGAGAGAGGAAATAATAATCAAACCCTCGCTGGTTCATAGCGGGCGGTCCGGTCCGACGACCGACGCGGTGTGCACGGTGCGGTGTAAACTGTAAAGAACTGCCGGAGGAATGAGAAACGGAACGGAACAACGGAACGGAACAACGCAACGGTGTGGTTGATGAAATACGAACTTGAGGAAGATCAAAAACTGAGAGAGGAATACAATTTTCGCGTATGGACTGCGTGTTACACTTTTTGTATTTTCATGCAATACCCGCGCATCCTAAGTAGATTTTTGCACTCTATATACGGTTTTTTAATGTTTTTGTATCTCCGATGCCCAGTGCTTGTGGGTGCACCGTCACGGTGAGATTCTTTATCTCTCTCCTTTATAATCACTGAAACACGCATATGTGACAAAGATAGATTAACGGATGAACTCACCCCTTCCTTATAATTTTCCAACCTAATGGGGCTCTAGCTAACTTTTGCTACAAGACATTGAATAATGGGTCTGTTGCACACTTCGGCTGCAGCGTTTTAAAATATCAATTCTAATGTAAAAAGCCGAGAAAATAACAATGGCAGCATCAGAAAACACTGAAATTCAGTATTAAACTCACAAAGTGCGAAAAACACTAGACACTATTCACCCCTATATCTTTCCACCACGTGCACGATATTTCGCGAAATTAGCGCGGCACATTCAAATAATCACGGCCGACTGTCATCACAGCTGACTTCATAAACAAATAAACAGTAAACACTGACGGCATCTGCTCGAATTCTTACGTTTCAATATCCTCAATTCCTCACAAAAGGTTGTGAAAGGTACGGAGACCGATATTTGTGTCGAAAACTTATCAAAATGAACAATAACTCATAGGATTTTCCAAGGATGATTCCAACTTCGATCATCATGCTTGGAACTCCTGTGTGTTATTGTTTCATTTTGATAAGTTTTCGACACAAACATCGGTTTCCGTACCTTTCACAACCTTTTGTGAGGAATTGAGGATATTGAAACGTAAGAATTCGAGCAGATGCCGTCAGTGTTTACTGTTTATTTGTTTATGAAGTCAGCTGTGATGACAGTCGGCCGTGATTATTTGAATGTGCCGCGCTAATTTCGCGAAATATCGTGCACGTGGTGGAAAGATACAGGGGTGAATAGTGTCTAGTGTTTTTCGCACTTTGTGAGTTTAATACTGAATTTCAGTGTTTTCTGATGCTGCCATTGTTATTTTCTCGGCTTTTTACATAAGAATTGATACTTTAAAACGCTGTAGCCGAAGTGTGCAACAGACCCATTAACCCCTTATGGACCAAGCCCGAGTATACTCTTTTTTCTCCTCTAGTCTGCGTCACTTTGTTTCAGTCTTCCTTCCGGATAAACACGACTATCGATGAAAACACTTAAAAGAAAAGGTGTCCTCGGGCGCCTTCAATTCGTCGTATAGGCAATTCCAACTCCCTCGAGTACGAACAGTTACCTATCTTCCCTATATAATCGGAAGAGGGGCGTTCTTTTTAACAAACCTGGTCATTTTAGGGTTGATGCTTTGAGTAAAATCTAAACAATCTAAAACGGTTCCGGTGTTAAATTATTTGGGCTCGCAATCAATTAACAGAGTCTTCAGAAATCATGTATAAATAATAATTTGGAAAGATATTCGAGATTTTCAGCCCCTTGAATTTACAAGTAGAGATCTTGTTTTCATGGACATCTTTCATCGCGAGTGAAAATCTCAGCTCACCGAGTTATAAATACTGACAGAATTATTGTCCTCGTTTTGCATTGTATTATTTGGTGCACGTTTTCCACTGGACGCTGCCTGACATTATGTGAAGGAAAGTCTGGCGTCCGTTGCATTAAGTCCATTTTAATGCATGATTAAAGGTCGAGAGAGTTTAGCTGTACAACCATTATTTCGATCTTCTACATGGGTTTAAATGGACAAACTACAACGTTTTTGGATTTCACGCTTGGTGATAGCGCTGCGGAAAATACTCCAGCGGACTCGTTGACCCACGAATTAAATTTTAAATGTCAAAGCAACCGCATTCATTCCTATACGGAAATTAGGTAGAAATAGGAATTCGTGACGCGTACGCAGCTATCTCTCAGGAAAAGTCTATTCCCCATACTTTCGCATCGTAAATCCATGCGCATGGGTTAATGTTTAATGGAATTCATCATGTTGTAATCCGAGCCGATACTTAAAAGCCGTAACCAAACCGTAGTCTTTTGTGTACTTTCTGGCTTCTGCAACATCGGCCCTCGACCGTGTAAATTCGTTTTATCTGATGTTGACTTTCTGTTCGTATCAAGCTCTGAACGATGACCCTCGTTGACCCTTATATCCCTTTGCAATTGAACCTCTGCAGTGTATTTAATTAGACACTTGAATGCAAAAAGCACTTAAATTGGCTCGAGCCCTCTCGATAATTATTACAGTTTTTTATACTCGCCTTGGGCGGGTAAAGTGTTTTCGTTTTTCGAAATCCCTTTTTCTCAGATTGTTACCAAATTGTTCGGTAACTTCCCTGTTTTCTTGCTTCGTCGGAAAGAGCACAGAATTCCAAGCAATTTTCCGCAAACTAGAGGCCGATATCGCTTTCCGCGTTCGATTAATCGAACTTATATATAGTCCATCAACAAGAAATCGGACTTTTTTTTTTTTTTTTTTAAACCTTTCATAACCACCCTGTTGTCGCAAATAAACGGTAAGCTCGTTGGCATTTATTTTTATTCTATTGTGCCGCCACCCTCCCCCCCCCTTCCGTCCCAACCCACCATCTTTCTTACTAGCATGACCTTTTTTTGCGGTTTATTTTTATTTTCCTCTGTATCAATTATTCTCCTCCCCTTCTGCCGCGCTTATTTTTAATCGTAATCTAGGCCAAATCCAGCCCATGCACGGTCCATTAAATTTCGCAACTTTTCCTTTATCGGTTTGTACGACAGGAATGGAAGTATTTTTCAGAAATGCACCGGAAACCCCTATACCAGATACCTATCCAATTAATAATAAATGGGAAACGCTTTACGACCTTTTCTCATTACAAAGTGGGCCGGTTCATTTTCCAATCCTCTTAAGCTGCTTGCGTATTTTCATCGCTGTGGTCATTTCCGCTCGTTCGTCGGAGCAATCGATGGCGGCTTTGGTTTTCAATCATTTTACTTTTCGGCAGATCGTATTAGAAGTGTGGGGGGAGCTCATCGATAGTCTTTGACGAATTTTCAATTTTCACCCTTTCAAATCAAATCAAAACTAGCCTGAGACTTCGGCATTTTGATTTGAAAGCAATTTTCCATGAATAGCCAAGAGTCAAATTCAGTTTTATTCATTTTTATCATATATTATGAGAAATGTAATAACGTTCGAGAAATTCCAATGATCATATTATGTTGAGCTCGCTCCGTCTCAATTTCTGAAACGAGCGGAAGTTGTGGCTCATGCCGATCATCAAAAGTACCCAGGAGGCTAATTTATGAACGATCGTATCGTAATGCGATCGAGCGATGCGATCTAGTACGTGTTATCTTATGGGTATATATGGATGACACGAAACTGGATCGTGTTTTCGAACTTTTTCGGTGTTTTCAGTCATCGATGGCATCAATTCGATTTTGAATTCACCTCCGGAGATGAATTCGAAATCGAATTGATGCCATCAATGCCCCGAAAACACATCAAAAAACACAATTGAGTTTCCTCAAATATGTAGTTAGGTTGGTATTGTTTATGATATTCGATCGCGAAAATTCGCCTAATGAGTGGGCGTTCATCTACTATCCGTAGTATAAGTACGAACCCTCAAAAAACCTCATGAGTCCGTGAGTCGGGAAGTACCAGAAAATCAGGAAAACCCTGGAAAATCAGTTATTTTTTTGTTAACTTGTGTCTCGGTTACTGTTACTCGTAGAGACATGTTCTTTCTGTTTTTACTGATAGAAAAAATACGCAGTCTTTTAAAATGTACTCCTACGCTTTTATCCGGCATGAAATCCTCAGTATGTATTTCTTTTCAATCACTCTAAAAACTAAAGAGGGTGGGAGGAGGAGGAATAAAATTAATTTTTCTTCATATGAAAAAAAAAAAAAAACCCGACAGTTTGCCGCCCCTAAAATTTCGCCACTCTAGGCAATTGCTTAAGTTGCCTATTTGGGAATATGGCCCTGCAAAGCAGACGGCTGACGAGCAAAATCCGGTCATTTTCTAGGATTTTCGAGCACATTTGACGATTTCGGCAAAATTTAAGGATATTCAAGCATACTAAAAACTAAAAAAATAATCAAGGATATTCAAGGACTTTACAAGGTGCCATGTAGCGATCATTACACAAAAGTACACTATATTTTAGTGACCTGTACTATACGCCCTTAGGAAGCGTCAGCTCGAGGCGCACTCTTGCGCAGTTGTGGCGCATTCACACACACACACACTCACGCACATTGTGAAAAGACACTTGAACTTATGCACGGATTCCCTCGCGCCGTTTCCTTTACCGTTTGCCGTTCGTATTCGGAGTCGTACCCGCGTGCATAACGTGTAAGCTAAGCAGCCAGGCGTAAGATATGGCTCTGTGTGTTGTGTGTGGTGTGTGCGCACACACGTCTAATTTCTCTCAACCGCATACGGTATGTGCCGTGCGGTATTATCGTGCATTCGCGTCTCTTCCGAGCTCCGATTCCCACGGTCTCCTTCCTTCCACACGAGCCAAGCCAAGCCGCACACGAACAATAAAAAACAGTGTTGTCGAATATTTCACACCAATGATATCAAATTCCAAAGGCCCGAATTTTGACACGTTCCTCTGTGCGAGAAAAGTTTCATTTGAAATACATGGAGCACACTCAGAATAATACACGGAGAAAAATTTCTGATTGAAATTACGGAACGTAGGAAGAAATTGGGATAAAAATAAATTCCCTTTAAAATAATAAGAATTCTTATTGATTCAACCAGAATTATCATTGGTCCAATCGAACGTTCTGATGATTCAGAAGAATGGAGCTGTTGCAAGCTTTTGCTACAGGCTTATTAATAGATGATAATGGGGTAAAACCCTGTAAAAATAACGATTGGCGCACTAAAAAATCACGAAATCCACTCCTAAACTCACAAAATGCTTTTAAACGCGAGACCGTAATGGCGGGCGGGGCCGCGGTTTTCATTGGGGTTCCCTATCTTCAATCAGCGCCATCTACACGAGTTGTTCTCGCAACACCACCCAAGAAGAAGAAGAAGCATACAATTGCCATGAGAAAATCGCGGCCTCGGCCGCCATTAAGGTCTCGCGTTTAAAAGCATTTTGTAAGTTTAGGAGTGGATTTCGTGATTTTTTAGTGCGCTAATCGTTATTTTTACAGGGTATTACCCCATAATCAACTATTAATAAGCATGTAGCAAAAGTTTGCAACAGCTCCATTGCAAGAAAGAATCGTTGGATCAATAAGAATTCTGGTTGAATCAATAAGAATTCTTATTATTTTAAAGGGAATTTCTTTTTACCCCAATTTCTTCTTGCGTTCCGTAATTTCAATCAGACATTTTTCTCCGTGTACAATCAGAATGAAAAATTCCATAAAAGCCAAAGGAAACATTTTTTGTTGTTGTTTATTTCGGTGGCTATTTAAGATGGCGGACATATCTCTGTCTCTGTCTTTCGCATTGCTTTGCATGAAGATTGTTTTGAACTTTTCAAGATGGCGGACCAGAAAAAAATGCTTCAAAATGAACCGCAGTTTCCGTTCTAATTGCGTATAGTCTTCTGTGTATGGAAATGAATAGAGGATGAAGACCAACTGGAAGAAGATTTAGGGCGAATGAGGTAAACGGGGAATTAGAAAATAATGGATTAAGGAACTGATGGAATACACTGAGTAAAAGCAACAATAAATTAAATGGTATTTATAGAGGATATTAAACATTGAGGATGGAACATGTTAAGATTTTGAGGAAATCTCAAAGCTAATCCGGTCTAACCTTGAGATTTTCAATCTTCCAGCCACAGTCAATGAGTTCAAAGATCTGATGCCTACCTATCTTCCATTGATTGTGACTTGGAGCTGGTTTTCAACACGTTCTTTGACTCGATAAAATCAATTTGAAATACAAGGAGGTTAAATAGATGGCGAGGACCACCAAGGGGAAGATTTACAGCAAATGAGTTAAATTGGGAATTGGGAAATGTTGGACAATGGAACAGATAGAACACATTGAAAAAAGGCTAAAGTGATACAAATGGAATGGTATTTTGAGGGAATGTAACATTCAGGATAAAAAATTTCGAATTTCGAGATTTTGAGAAAATCTCAAGGCTAGTCCGGACCAACCTTGAAATTTCCTCCAAACCTTAACATTTTCCAACCTAGGTTTTAAATCGTCTCTATAAATATCCAATCCATTTAGATCAATTTGAAATTTTCTCAATGGATTCCACCAGTTTCATAATCATATATGTATTTCTCAATTCATCCTACACATGTGTTGCAAATGGATTTTTGAAAGCCGATGAAGTTTCGAGGGAAGCGTTAAAATTCAGTCCCAAATCACGATAAAAGATTAACCGGCGCAGACGGATCTTTGAAATCACTGGCTAATGCTGCGCTAGACTGGACAAAAGAAGGAATCCTATTAGTATGTCTAAAGTGTTCGTGAATTTGAAGAGCTTTGTGTGTAACTAAATCTTTTTGATAAGCCAAACCCTTCTTCTCATCAGCCTTTAGTTGATCGAACATAGCGGAGGGGTACTTCGTTACAGAGCTTTACTATTCAATAGACACGATAGATGTACCAATTTAGGGACCACCCCCCCCCCCCTACCAGCCAGTTTAGGTTAGGTTAGATTATAGTATAAGTCAAAAATCCAAAGAAAGAAAGTAAAGCGAGTGAGACTACACCTCCTTATTGTACAAAGAACACAGTAAAGTGCCTTTTTTGCAGCTTTTTCGACCGACTCCAGAGATTCAGCTTAAACCATAAAAGAAAACCCCATATAACCTGCGGTATCGGCGGAATGAGCTGTTCAAGCCCGAGATCGTAGCGAAGGGAATTTTAATTTAAATCACAGTCATAAGGGAGGAATCTTGAAAATACAACAGATTTTCAGGATTTTTACACGCATTTTGTCTGCGGAAAACCGCAAAATGGTCAATGTATACGTCAAATTTGCCCACAGCTACAGGAGTATGGAGTAACCAAAGTTCGTATCAAGTAAAACTTTGTATGCTTAAGTCCCTTATTTCTCGTAGCACGAACCTTTGACCATTTTTTTTTTATTTCATTTAGATTTGAAACAGAAATCGTGAAACAAAAATCTACATTGGAAAATTTTCGTCAGAATTTCATTATCTTGCGCCGTTTTCGCTAAAAAAAATAGTGGACGGGTGGTCTGAAACACCCTGTATAGTATAATGAATTACGGAAACAAATTAAAGTTAGAGAACTTTTGTAGATGTTAAAGATATGGTTCAAATATCTTCATTAAGGTACATAAAATTGATTTTCTTATTTCAGTGACAGCTGTAACTTCCCAACTCCCCCCCCCGTCTTAAATTCTAAAATCTAAAAGTTATTAGCCGCATTTATGATTCAATCTAAGCATGTAACCAGCTCATTAGCGTGGGGGATAGAGGTGCTGACTAAATTTAATAGAGGAATGAGATGAGTGTACATTCTTGAATACGGTATCATAGGAAAAACTATACACTGAATTTATTAGGTACTGGGAGCTCTAACGTAGCCAAAACGTGCCAGGCCTCCTGGGCTCTTTTGATATGAGCCTGATCGAGTCACAAAGAGTCAAAAGTAAGTATTTTTTGCTCGCGCAATTAGGAAAAAGCTAGAAAAGAGAGAGATAGAAATTAAGTGCTTTTCACTAAATAAGACGACTCTTTCTTCTACAAACCACTAGTACCACCACACTGGCACACTATTGTCAAATGAAGAATCCTAGAGAGAGGCGAACCTCGGACCACATTTTTACGTACCTTTGCGTACCTTTCGTTAGGCAGTGTCCTCAATTTTTCCTAGATATACTCCGTTTCATGTTTGGCAACAATGAGAATAAAGGTGGCGTGTGTTCTCTATAGGCTCTGTTAACCCCTTCTCGTCTCCCCCCCCCCCCGCACGACACCCTTCCCTACACAGTCACTTTGGAATTGATAAAACTTGCCTCCAGTCTCGCGTCTAGCACCACTAACTCTAACTTTACTCGCGTTTCATTCACCTTAACAGCCAGAAGCTGCCTTTTAGAAAGATGACGTCATTATTTCCAGCACGAGCCAACAGTCTGGAAGGATCGTTGTAAATTTTGCAGAAAATTCCGAACACACATACAGAGTGGTTCAGAACGTTTTGTGCTGGATTCTTCGTTCAGTTTCATACTCTTTACTTTCTCACCGAGTCATTTGTTCCACGAGGACTGGATATAACAAATACAATACACTATACCAAAAGACATTATAGAAGAAGACTGGCCCCTAGCGGCAAGATTTGAAGCCGGTTACTGTCATAAGCAGGGCTTCCCCGCTCGGGCGTATGAACCAAATTAACATTGCGGCTTATGGAGCCGAGACATAAAACTGTCTCATAAGAATGTTAATTACTTGTTTTCAAAAGTACTCAGATATGATAAGCAGCTTATGCCAAAGTTGAAATTGACGAACTTAAATGCAAGTTTCGGTCAATTTATCCGCTAGATATCCTCTAGCTAGTACATTGTACAATAATAAACGTATGAGCTGTCCGTTGACTCAAAATATTATGTCAAAGTTTTCAACTATTGAAAAATTAACTAATACTGGAAACTTCGCCAAACGTTTCAACACCTTATTGCCTATAAGAAAATAATCTATACACGATGTTCAGAAGACTCATATACACTTGAGTTGATGCACTAAAAAACTATCTTCGCCTAAAAGTAGCCTCTCAGTTTTCGTTGTGTATCTTCGTCGCACTTTTCTCTTTCCATAATGTTCCACGGTTTATCGCGATCTCATTTTCTCCTCGACTACGACTACACACCCGCAGAGATGAGGTGATCCATTTCGCTATCTTAATAACAAAACCAACATGCGCGCATTTTTCTCGCAGCTTTCGCAAGTTTGCGGCTTGTCCTTTGGGTTTTAATTTTCTTCACTTCGCAAGATTTATCGAGACTGAAGATTTCAGATAGCGAAGGCTCCAACAGTGACGGCAATATTAAGATGTCTCCCGAAGATAACAGCTCAAAAAGCTTAAAAGACCTGTCTCTCGTTCACAGCCCCAGCTCCTATCATATCACCCATCACAAGGAGCCTCTAATTATAGTTGGTTTTTATGGTTTAGAATAATACAGCTCCTATAGATACTAGATCCTTCATGAAGCTTTTAAGGTAACTATATTGCACCGAAGAAAATAATTCGTACAACTCTACTAAGATCACCAGAAACAGAAGCACAACAATATGCCAAAAAAGGACTTTCTTATAGTACTTGTACCAGAACAGTTTTGCCTGTTCCACGACTAAAACTATACCATCATCAACAAGATAATACAGATTAAAAGATGCATTAGGAAATTGGAATCACCCGAATTCTCGATAGACCCACAATAACTATAACAGTTGGGTGATTCTAACCTCAAAATGCATAGTTTAATCTGTAATATCTTGTTGATTTCGGTAGTTTTAGTCCAGGGACCAGCGAGCCGATCATTTACTTCCTCGTTAAACCGATCGGTAAAACTGTCTTCGAGTGATGCTATTGGTCGAAATTTGTAAAACTTGGCTGTTGCTATGGTAACCACCGTAAAGAGTCTCGTTTTATAAAGGCTATTCATGAGTAACCTTTAAAAAACGGACACTATAACGATGGTTACCATAGCAACGGCTAAGTTTTACAATATTCGACCAATAGAATCACTCATATACACAGTCTTAACGATCGGTTTAACGATGAAGTAAATGATCGGCCCGCTCAGGCATGATTAAGCAAGGATGTATAATTCGAGGATGTATAATTCATAATCGCAAAAAGTTCGCATTAATTGTTTGATTTAGTAGCCTGAATTTCCGTTCATCGAATTAGGTTTTTTTAAGCGTGCCGTATAAATACGGTGCGCTTCTTGTTTTCATTTTCATATCTAATATATAAGTCCAATGCCTTGCTTATGGCAAAACCTTTGGCGGGAAGGTTTGAAAAATTAAAAACGTATTTTCTTAAAACTGGTTTCATTAATCGTTAATTTATTGCTGCAATCCAGGAGGCCTCGGCGTCTATTTTCTTAAAATTGTAAAAGTTTTGGTATTCCTGTTAATTTCAATAAGTTATTAAGCGTCAAAGTAGAATTCCTTCAAACGAGAATTCCATACAGGTCCAGCAACCTAAGTCATTTGTGCCAACCTATGAGTCGAAATTCCAAGGCAGGAGGGGGTGGAAACACCCTTCACAGAAACCCTCTTTGCCCCTCGCCTTTGGGCTCCACCGGTCTCAAGATTTCTTCACGGTGCATTAAGCGTTCAGGACACGCATTGTAAAAGTGTCAAAATCTGTTTGACGAGGGTACATCGATAAGAAGCGACGAGGTATTGATGAAGAGCGGGAGGGGTATAGAAAAGAGAGAGGCTCATTCATATCCTTAAGTAGACCTGTTTAGTGATGACGTCACGATCAGAATTAGTTCCAAACAAATGCTCTATCTCGCTCACTCTCGTGGATTTACCAGATCCAAATTTTCGAACGCAAATTCATGCTAGTTAACCAACAGTTTTCTCAAATTTTATTGCACCATTAGATTCCACTTGCCTTAAAGTATCTTTTCACTGTAACATAATTCCTAAAAGATCACAAGCGAATTTACAATCACAGTTATACCGAAAGACGTTCTACGTTTTGTCCTTGTCTTACTCACGGTCTCTTATGGTAGTATCACAGCCATGACACTCAATCATTCTAACTTCTCTTCGTATCGAAGCTATTGTTCGAGGTACAACACATGCCGTGATGGTGCTGATGAGCCTATATCCTAGAATTTTGTGCTCTTAAGAAACTGTGAGTGTGACAAGGACAAAACATAGGACTTTCTTCGATATAACTGTGATTGTGCATCGATGCGCGATGTTTCAAAAAGTTTGTGATAGCGGGCTCATATTTTATCACTGAGAAAAAAGTGGCTGTTAAAACTGTAAGAATAGAACCATAGATGATTTCGCCTTATTTCAATCATGAGACCTATCGTTGCTGTAGTCAGCGCGCTTGAATCTACACGAGTTCCGATTGTCTCTATGGAATTTCGATTATTTCTATGGGAAATAAAGCGCGGGAATATATATCCAATCGGAAAATTTTTTGAAACAATCGGAAATTTTTATAAGGGACGTTGAACCCAATGGTGTGATAAACACAACGTGTAAAGAACGTGTTGTTTACTAGCACTTGTATTTGAAAAGTTGGACTGTGTTTCGTATGGGAAAACCCACGAGAGCGAGTGAGACGGAGCCTTTGTTTGGAACCAATTTTTTTCATGACGTCACACTAAACAGGTCTTTGCATCGAAACATTTGAAATTCTGGGGGATCGACAAATTGAAAGCCCCTCAATGAGCGTCGATGGAATCAAGGGATTTTTGAGGACATTTTTGGCGTTTTGTTGAAAAATAGGTGTTTAAAATCCAGAACACAGGGAGCCAGAGGGGTAAAATTCGCATTAATTGCTCTAAAAAGTGAGAGGGGCTGTCACGTGTCTTCCACCCCTGGACAGCTTCCTCGCTGCGGCTATGGAATTGACTCTGGAATAACTTATTTACCTATCCTAAAAAGTTCGTTTCGTGTACAAAATTTTTCACTGGAAGCTTCTTCAAATTTTGGAAACTATAGGTCAATATGGAACTTTGCTTTTCCAACACGAAAAATGATATCGACCGACGGCAACAGAAAAAAAAAGAAATAATAAGACAATGCGTTATAGTGAATAATGGCATAGTTTTAACTGTAAACTTTCGATACTTTTCAAGAAAATAAATGGGGAGAGGGGGAATTAAAATCCACAAACCTCTTAAACCTCCACACCTACTAATCTATACCCCTAGAATGCTTGATGTGTAAAGGGCACTTGAAATGGTTAGTTCTGTATATTAAAGGATTATTGTTTCATGAATTCGCAAGTGTTCCATTTATGCATATTACGTATCTACATCGTGACAATCGCAATAAGTGCTGACAGCACCTAAAACGGAAAAAAGATAAAAAAAAAACTGTTTATTATTTAGAATCACGGCTTTTCCGAATATGACACTTTTTGACTTCAAAAGAACGCAACCTCATGTTTGATCCCTGAACAAGCCGTTTAAAAGGTGGAGGGATTTAGAAATATCTATTGTCTATAGTTTATGTGGGTAAAAAAGATCGAGCCTTATCAAATAATTTTCTCTTTTCAGCTTTCAATGGGTTTGTTGCAAACTTTTGCTACAGTGCTATAGAGTTTTGATTCTGATGTAAAATTGTCTGAAAATTACATTGGCGGCATCAAATAGTCATAAAATCCACTAATAAACCCAAAAAACGCATTATAAAGAAAGCCAAAATTGCAGTCGTAAAGCCGAACAATCTGTGCACGCGCACGACGGACATCAGAGATAGGTGACACATTCTCCCCTTTTTCGTTAAGGGGGGGAGGGGAGAAAATATCTCTACAGTCAAACTGTGATTTTAAAAATGTGCATGGTCAAGATGTTGTCTTTTGTGAAGGGGCGGGGGGGGGGAGCAAAATATCAAGAACACGGTGTTTCAAAACTTGAGTGCCAAACTTATGGAGTGTATTTTTGGGGTCAACATACATATATATAAGACTTTATTTTCCTACATAAGTATGTGCTGCAAATGTTTCTCTTCTGAGCTAGAGCCCTCCAAAGTTTTGAAAACAAAAAACAAAAAACAAACACAAAAAATCAACGCCTTTGACTCATCTCCTTATAGATACATCTGATCTAAATTTATTTTTTTCATAATTTCTCACCAAACAAGCTCAATTGGACAGCACTTGTCACAAAAGAACCGAGTGACATTTTTGATAAAATTGAGTTATTGATTGATAGAGCTAGCAATACTGAATCTCGAAGCAACAAGTGCTTCTTCTGTAATAACAACTATTTCCCGTCAAAATTCCAGGTAAAAGTGAGCTGGTGAGCCTCATTGATGTCATTGTCCATATGATGAAATAAAATGAGAACTTGGTTCCTTTGGCTGATTAGGTTAAACCTTAATCCGAGTCACGTAAGGAACCAACTCCGACTTGGTTCCTTTTATAGAATTGGGAACGGACTTAAGGCCGGATTAACGGATTTTAAAATAATCAACAGTGTAAACCAACTCTGCCGTTTGGTTTCTCTTAGAGTTTCGTTTTTCGTGATTATGCCAAAAAAAAAGAAGAAAGGAACCAATTCACTTTAAACGCTAAAAATTAAGTACCTTTCTTACATAGTAAATTCCACTTTTCCGGTGTTGAAATGCAAAAACACAACACGGTAGTTGAATGAAATCAAAACGTAAGTAATTCCAAGTTTTTTGTTTAAATGCTAGCTCTTCAACTTTGGACTCAATTTTCTCGAGATCAGCTCCATGTTGAATGCTGTCTAATTATTATCATTGCTAGCAAAAGCATTAAAGCTGTTCAGACTTTAGTGGCACGCTTTTCCAACACCTGCGTGTTGGAATTTTCCCTGCTTGTTTTTTTTTTTTTTTTTTTTTTTTTAAATCAAAGGTCCTCGGAAGGCAATCGATACGATACATCGCTCTAGTAAAACAGTCTACTGCGAGCTTGATTTTTTATCGACAGGAGCCGATCGTGATCATTCTGGAATAATTCAAAGACAGGCGGACAGAAGTCATTTGCCGACTACTTTTAAATGGAGCAGGGAACCAACGACGCACAGTGGTCATGATATCGTCAAAAAGTGGCTAAAAATCAAAAAGTACATTTCTCACTAATTCGTCATTTAAAAACTTCCAGGACTAATTTAATTTCAGACGACACTTTTAACACGTCATTTAAACCTAGAAATGTCACTGGAAAGTTTTAAATTAAGCCTGAACGGTAAGAAAAAAGTGATTTTTTTATTACCTTTTTTCACTAAATTTTTAGCCAGTTTTTTTTTTCGAGCCCAGACCATAGTGCGAACGTTCAGAACATATTTGCAATATCCGATGGGTTCGTGTTTGGTGAGCTTTTGCCTTCGTGTCTTTGTGTGACCGTAGACCATAACGTGCTCGCAAAATGAGCAAATAATTAAGCACACACTAAGAGTGGTTGCCGCGAATCAACCGAGAAAATTAACCCCCCCCCCCCTCCCAGCGGGGACCCCTGTCAACTTTATACCCTCTCTTTCCTCCGCTTTTGCGCTGGGAGGCATGACAACTTTATAGCCTTTCCTTGTCTCTTGTGCGCTCATTTGAGCAAGAGAGAGGTGGAATAAGGAAAAGGAACTGTTGGATTTTCTATGTTCCGAGTTCATAGTTTGTAGGACGGAGACGATTTTCCGTGGAGCAAGGGCGGTTAGAAAGGTAGACAGAATTGGAGACACCGCACAGTGTATCGAAAAATGGATTTCTCTGGACAAAAAAAAGTTTACAATATTTTCAGTAGCGGCTCGTGAAATGCGATATATCGATGTCTACTCCATTTAAAACTATAGAAAAGTATCGATTTCTTAGGGGGTTCAATTGCACCCCCTAACGATCGATACTTTTCTATAGTTTTAAATGGAGTTGACATCGATACATCGCATTTCACGAGCCGCCACTGATTATTTTGCATCAGGAACATTTAAGTGCTGATATTTTCTTGCAAAAAATCGCATGTATGCATTCTGCCTGAATTTAAGCTGTAAAATTAATCTAATTGAGCTCGTTTGCTACTCATGGTCTTGATTTTCGTTCACGAAATGATGTCCGAAAAATCTCATACTTCGATGCACTGTGCGCCACGCCAGTCGCACCACTACAGAAGCCGAAATTGAGTTCAATTATACACCAAGTCAACTCGCATTGACTCCAAACGAACACCTTTTGTTCGCTCTTGGTTAGTTTATGCTTCGGAGTCAGGCGATAGATACTATTTACGTTTTACCAGAAACGTACTCCTCTCCCCCTCTTCTACAATTCTCCCAAAAAAGCGAAAGGAAGCAGTACCGCAAGGTGACGGGTTGATCTAACCCGTAAGAGTAGCCTGTCAACGTTTAAACCCTTTCCGACCAATTGAACAGTGAAACTAAAAAGAAATTCCGCTTTTTGCAAATGTTTTCGTCCAATTTTTGTCATCTAAAGGATTGGTCCTCTTTTTTCTTTGGTATTTTATTGAACTTTGTCTGGTCAGTAAAAGTCCAGAGTTTAAAAAAATATCTGGAATCTGTGTGGATTTAATATCGTAAGAAAAGAACTGAAAGTTAGTTGGTTGTTTTACAACAGACTCCTATAGTAAGAGACATGCATGCCGCTGAAAAATTACGATCAGAATATTCGATATGAAGGCACAGAGTTTAAAATTTTCGAGACCACAACAGAGTACATTCGTTCTCATAAACTCTCATTCTCAGTGGCGTAGCGTGCAATGTGGCAACGTTGCACTGTGTCCATTTAAACCCGTATATAAGGTCGAATGCGAAGGTGTTCACCGAACACCCAGCAGTTCGATCTTTATCGTGGGTTTAACTGGGTGAACTGCCACGTTGCCAAATTCCACGCTACGCCGCGCCACTGCTCATTCTCTCGGTAAACTAGATCTGTCTCACAAAAGTTCAAATTTTTATCGACAGTAAAAGCGACTTCAAACTGTCAAAGTACCAATATTCACCAACTGCAAAACAATCACTGAAAAAAAAAAAAAAAAAAAAAAAAAAATGTTAAGTTAGCGGCCTATCGTTAAAAATAGTGAGTGAAAACACATTTGTTGATTTTAATAACCATTGTGTTAATTTTACAAACCGATTCGTTAAAGCAACAATCCAAGAAGGTAACTTAACAAACATATTGTTGATTCAACAAATCGGATTCTTTTGGGATTGTTGATTTAACAAATCGGATTGATACATCAACAAGATGGTTAATTAAATCAACAAATAAGTTTGTACTCACCATTTGTAACAATAGACTGTTAAATTACCTAATTTTTTTTCTCAGTGAATGTATCGTTGAGCACCTTCAATTGGATGGATATGCAAAATGAACACCGCGGAGCAGGAATATTAAACTACCGCACTCAATTTCAACGACCGAGCGTTGTTTTGTCTCAGCTACCTGGGCGTGAAAGGGTTAAATGCTATTTCAACTGGTAGGCTATTTACGTAAATAATCTTTAACTGTACCTTCTGATTTATATGTCTCCGCAACTACAACCACAACTGCATCCTAAAAAACAAAACAAAAAACAAACACTGGTTAGACTAAAAATTAGATTGCAACTTTTAGTAGGACAAGTTATAAGTGCATGGTCGAAGATATTGAGAACTAAAATTCAAAGGCAACAAATTGTGGACAAAAAACAGGAAGACTGAGCGAAATTGTCCTGCTCCTTCGATTAATTTCACTCTTTCGTCAAAAAATTGGTACGCGACTTTCAGGTAAGGATTCAACATAATAGACGGTTTTAGTGCGAAGTCAACGGTTAGCCAACAACCACAACAATGCACTCATCGGTCGCAATCGGTTGTGATACAACTCGCGTAGCGTTCCAAACTACTCACTCACTCTCCCGTGACCCCCATGTATATCCATCTCTTTCTAGTATTGAAATTCGTATACAGGGCGTTGTTTTACGACAAATTATTATCAAAATCGCATTAAACTGTCTCGAGAAATTCATTTCTGCCATAAAATTTCACAAAATAAGTCTCTACATACGATTTTTGAAATTAGAGTGAGATGTCAGTACATAGGAGTGAGAGCGAGAGAGACAAACTGGCTTTGTTTGGAACGCTCATCACCGGCAGTCGCCATTACTAAAACCCTCTATAGGTATGTATTCCAGCCACCTGATGTTAGATACGCATTGAAAAAAGATACATGTTGCAGCGATTTACAGGGATATTAAAGAAGAAAACCGTATCGTTTGGCCCTTTTTTCAGGATTCCGTAGTGCATTTGTAATGGAGATTCCCAATCGCACGAGGTGAGGGCGAGAGGAGCGACTTGATAGAATTATGACTGGACGCAGGCGACCGATAAAATTTGTTCATTATAAAATAAACTGTTAAATTACATTATTACACCAATATTTGGCATGAGTCATCGAAACTTTTCACAATTATTATAATTTGTACGGCCAAGCGGCGCGGTTACTGCTCCGCAACTGTAC
The DNA here is from genome assembly GCA_011764245.1 of Trialeurodes vaporariorum. Classification (NCBI taxonomy): domain Eukaryota; kingdom Metazoa; phylum Arthropoda; class Insecta; order Hemiptera; family Aleyrodidae; genus Trialeurodes; species Trialeurodes vaporariorum. The sequence continues at coordinate 51,569,106 of VMOF01000320.1, forward strand.
AGAGTTGGCAGATTCCAGGTTAAATTGATCTTATTTTACATCGATTCAAATGGGAAATATACGGACCGAAGCCGAACACCTAAAGCAACAGCAACGCTGCATCTGCAATATGAAGCTTTACATTTATTTCTCCTAGAAAGCCATTGAGGGAGGAAAACCCCAGTTAGAAAGAAAAAGGTCATCCTACTCAGAATCACAGCCAGGGATTTCTCTCTCTCTCTCTCTCTCTCTCTCTCTCTCTCTCTCTCTCTCCCCCTCTCTCTCTTCACCCATTTGAACACAAGAGGTAGAAAAGGACAGAAATAAAGGTCGAAGTCATGTGATAGCCCCTTCCTCCATCCTCCTCTCACAATCGTGTTCCAATGGGCAGAGAGAAAAGGGGAGAGGAGAGAGAGAGATACCGGGAGAGTGAAGAGTGAAGAGAGAGAGAGAGAGAGAGAGAGAGAGAAAGAGAGAGAGTGGGAGAGTGAAGAGAGAGAGAGAGAGAGAGAGAGAGAGAGAGAGAGAGAGAGAGATTGATTGATTGATTGATTGATTGATTTTATTTAGCCTGGCTCTAATAAGACTTTCAGTAGTCCTTTCTACCCTAGAGCCAGGATAATTGAAAATACAATTAAAAATAAATATAAATTATATACAAAAATAATCTTATGGATATAAAAAATGATCAAAAAGACAAAATTAAAACGCAAACAAACAAAAAAACAAAATAATGGAAGAGTAAAAAAACAAGTTAATAAGTAGATAACTAATTAAATCTAAACCCAGAGAAAAAAATAAAGTGAAAAATAAAGTAAATAAATAAATAGGCTGGGAGATACATTCATAAATAAAAATTTAAATAACTAGATAGTTGAGTAGATACATAAAGAGAGGGAGACAATTGGAGATGGAAAAGTATAAGGGGGGGAGTATAAGAGTGAAAGAGAGAGAGAGAGAGAGAGAGAAGAGAGAGAGAGAGAGAGAGAGAGAGAGAGAGAGAGAATAGAATGGGAGAGTTGGGAAGGGAGAGAAACAAATTCCTGGCTACTGCAGTGATATTGCTAATATTTTGTTACGAATTGTGTGATAGGCCTTGTTCCACTTATCTCTTATTCCTGACACATTTTTTCCTCCGATATGTATGAAAGTGCAATTCTATATGTGATATTTATTATTCAGTGCTGCTCCATTTATTCCTAGACAGTTTTGGCTCGCCGTAGCAGGTGAAATAAAATAAAATAAAATAAAATAAAATAAATGAAATAAAAAACGGGGGAAAAATATTGCTGTCGAATGAATGAGCACATAAACCAAATATAACGAGGGATACTGTTGCTGATTGGTCTAACAAGCCATTGCTGTACGCGCAGGGACATCCGAGTCATCGACCATTGTTGAACTATTGCTCGCAGTGTCGCCAGGTTTGAGTTCACTCGTATTTTTTCCCCCGATCCGTACAATTTTCTTTCAACTGACGGAAAAAATCATCGAATCAAGTTTCTTAAGCATATTCTCATACAAAAGAGAGCAGTTATTAATCTGAAATGGGTTTTAAACGATCTCCATACAAAATGAAAGGGTAGCTTTCGTTTGCGCCGAAAAAAAAAAAAAAGATCACTGGGATTGAGAGATCGTAGGATACAGTTGAGATATCGACTCATATCAATAATATGTATACACATCGCAAAACACTTTAAAAAGCACAGTCAATTCTCCATCAAAACTATCGGGTAAAATTTAGTTGTTCCGGGTTCACAACGTTCACTTAACAATGGGGCTCTTGCAAACTTTTGCTACACGGGATTAAAGAGTTGATTCTTGCATAAAAACCTGTAAAAATGACGATGAGTACACTAAAAAATCACGAAATTCACTTTCAGAATCGAGCTTAATGGCGGAGAGACGCAGGTATCATAGGAGATTCCTACCTAAATTGAGACATATCTCTGTGTTTCCGTAGAGAAAGTGACATGATATACAGAAATCTCCCATGATACCTGCGTCGAACCGCCATTGCGATCTTGCCATTAGAGTACTTATGTAGGTTTATTACTGAATTACAGACTTTCTCAGTGTGATTTTCGTGATTTTCGCTGGTTTTTACATCAGAATGGACTATTCATTTGCTCACAACAAAAGTTTGCAAGAGCCCCATTCTGTCAAATCAGAGAGTGATACTTTTTCAGGTTCGACAAAAGGTATATCATTGGGCGTACTTCTGTGATGTCTCAATTAAAATCTGGGTTTGGTTTTTTGATGTTTATATAAAAAGCAAACTAACACCGGAGTTCACACTTATCGAGAGCTTTCTGAAACTACAGGCTTTGGATCAAAGCCTTGGATGGTTTCGATTCCGATGTCATCAATGCCTTACCTGCAGGCTGATCATTTACTTCATCGTTAAACCGATCGATAAGACTTTGTATGAGTGATTCTATTGGTCGAATATTGTAAAACTTAGCCGTTGCTATGGTAACCATCGTTATAGTGCCCGTTTTTTAAAGGTTACTCATGACTAGCCTTTATAAAAAGAGACTCTTAACGATGGTTACCATAGCAACGGCCAAATTTTACAATTTTCGACCAATAGCATCACTCGTAGACAGTTTTATCGATCGGTTTAACGATAAAGTAAATGATCGGCCCTCTGGCCTTTTAGTGTTCAACAATGATGTTTCACTCAAAAATCTTGAAGATGAATCGATTACAATTGAAAATTCCTCAACAAATAAGAATAAAAAATAAGAACTGACTCGTAATCTCGTATACGTAAGCTTAGGAAATGTTGACAATTTTTGCTACTAGAGTCAGGTTCGAATTAACTCTGAAACTTTGGCATCAATTCCTGGCGATGCATTTGATAATTTGTTTATTTTCTCTTCCTCTTTACTTTAAAATGGGAGGGAGGGGGGTCCTTTCTGGTGATTGCAGTGGCTCCATAATGTTAATAATAAAAAAATATATTCTGGAATAAATCAAGTTCAATTTTTTTTTTTAACCACTGTCAATGCTAATTTACAACTGGCGCGCGGCGTACGCAGCATTGAGTAGCAATCTCTGAATAATTGTCAAGAGCCAATATTTGAACGTTCGTCAACCACCGCACTCACGTCAGTCCTCTTTACATCCCCACATATTTTGTCCGCTTGACTCTCCCTCAAAATAAAAAAAAAAAAAAAAAAAAAAAAAAAAAAAAAAAAAAAAAAAAATGGAGAGCAGAGATTTTTAACGAGTATTGACGAAATAACTTCACACTGTGTGATAAATGTGCCCAACTTGCTTATACATACTTGATTAATTTATTCGTAAATCATTTTATTTTACAATATTTTTGAAAATATTTTGAGGTTATTGCTTCACAGAAAGTAATAGCATTTCCAATAACATTTACCGAATTTGTAAGTACTTGACAACTTGACTAAGTACTCATATTTTATACATAAATCATTAGTTTACTGTACTTACACTTTACAATCTAAATTATTTACACATTAATGTAGCAGATGAGTAATGATGTCTGAGTGTGTCGACCCCCCCCCCTCGAAATAAGTAATTGGGTATTTATAAATTGCCTCCCCCCGTTTCTTACACGTTGGCTACTTTGTAAATCCACGAGTTCACTGACTGGGTCCAAATCTCTTGGAAGATTAGCTGCTATATTCGATGTCAGTTGAGTTTAAATTTGTTTTCTGGTTTTCTGAAAAATCAAAGTTCTCAAGGCATTTGCATACATGAACCAATGAGCTACAACTTCAGAGTGGCACATCAAGGAACGTTCCGCTGGTTCACTGTTGTCACCCAGGGTGCCGCCATCTTGTCGTAAACATCGATTTTGAGGTTAAATTACGTAGGTAATTTCCGGTCGTTTCGTAAACAAACTCGGGCATCGCCGGAAACGACCAAGAAACGACCTACAAAATTTAACCTCAAACCTTGGAATCTGCCGTCCAAATTCCGCTTTTTCCGGGATTCCTTCTACCTTGTGTGGCAAAGGGTGGGCAAATCCGCTGCCACTTTAAAGTTATAGCTCATTGACATGATTAAGATATTTTAAAACAAACAAAAAATTGCACCAACTAGTACTTCATAAAATCAGGCAAATTCAGGCGAAAAAGCTGAATTTTTGTAAAATGGAACTATACCGATCGCTTGACGTATGACACTTATGACAGTTCCGCAGAGGAGAACAAAACCCATATCATGTACTATGACTTTCAAAAGAAAGTTAGAAAGTTCCCTGATCGAAATTTTTACTCTTTTAAATCTCGGCAGCCTTTAAATAATTTTGCGGCTTTCAAGTGTTTAAAGACTCACTAGAATGTCCCTTTCAGAGTACGTCTGAAAAATCGAAACTTATACTGAAAACAGCGGGAAAATTTAACAATAAGAATTTCGACCAGAGTACTTTCTTTTGAAAGGCATAGTACCCTTGGACGTTAAATCATGAAAACACCGGAAACCGAGACGCAAGAAGGGGAATCACACCCAAGAGCCATATACAGGGTGTCCGGTAAGTCCCGGAACGGCTGCGCCATTTCTTTATTTACGCAGATAAAAAAAACCAAACTTTGGGAATGTTCCTAGATAAATAAAAACTACTTTTTGGTGGGGTCAAAATTTTGGTCGCCCCTCCCGGGGGGGCGGGGGCGCCCCTAACTTTTTTTTTTCAAATGGTAACCCCTATCTTGTGATACCTCATTCAAAAGTGGGTAAAAAACTGAGCATTTTGGCGTAAACCGCATGTCGATATCTCTTTTAGTATTCGAGATATCGAACTTCAAAATCTATGGAAACCCATTTTAAAAAAATCATAACTCTTATTCAGAAAGTCGCTATTTAAAAAACTAGGGGTCTAAACTACTCTACATAACAAGCTCTTTCCAGGGAAAAACACCTCTGCCCAAAAAAATTAACTTACAGTTATTGTTTTTTTTTCCCGCCCAAATTTTTTAAAACATTTTGGCGGGGAAAAAAAACAATAACTGTAAGTTAATTTTTTTGGGCACAGGTGTTTTTCCCTGGAAAGAGCTTATTATGTAGAGTAGTTTAGACCCCTAGTTTTTTAAATAGCGACTTTCTGAATAAGAGTTATGATTTTTTTAAAATGGGTTTCCATAGATTTTGACGTTCGATATCTCAAATACTAAAAGAGATATCGACATGAGGTTTGCGCCAAAATGCTCAGTTTTTTACCCTCTTTCGAATGAAGTATCACAAGATAGGGGTTACCATTTGAAAAAAAAAGTTAGGGGCGCCCCCGCCCCCCCGGGAGAGGCGACCAAAATTTTGACCCCCCCAAAAAGTAGTTTTTATTTATCTAGGAACATTCCCAAAGTTTGGTTTTTTTATCTGCGTAAATAAAGAAATGGCGCAGCCGTTCCGGGACTTACCGGACACCCGGTATACACAGTGTGGTCTTCAGGAGCCTATGGCACACCTGTTTCCATAAACATCTTGATACCTTACTGTTTTAACTTTTAGTTGCATATCTGTCCCCGGGCAGGTGCTTCACAAGTTCACATTGCAGCAAAACGTGCAAGTGAGCCCAGAGGAATATTTGCCTTCATCAGAAACAGTCATGAACCTATAAAGTCCCTCGCGTTGTTGTTTCGGTCTAAGAGAGACACAAGAGTACTTTCCCTTTTTCCTTCTCCTTCTTCTTTTTCTTTTTCTTCTTCTCCTTCTTCTCCTTCTTCATCTGATTCTGATTCTGCTTCTTTTTCCACTTCGTCCTCTTCGTCTCCTCTTCTTCCTCATCTTCCTCCTCCCCTTCTTCTTCTTCTTCTTCTTCTTCTTCTTCTTCTTCTTCTTCTTCTTCTTCGTCTCCTTCGTCTTCTTCTTTTTCTTCGTCTCCTCTTCTTCCTCCTTCTCCTTCTCTTCTTCTTCTTCTTTTTCTTCCTCTCCTCTTCTTCCTCCTTCTCCTTCTCTTCTTCTTCGTCTCCTCTTCTTCCTCATCTTCCTCCTCCTCTTTCTCTTCTTCTTCTTCTTCTTCTTCTTCTTCTTCTTCTTCTTCTTCTTCTTCTTCTTCTTCTTCTTCTTCGTCTCCTTCTTCTTCTTCTTTTTCTTCGTCTCCTCTTCTTCCTCCTCTTCTTCTTCTTCTTCTTCTTTTTCCTCTCCTCTTCTTCCTCATCTTCCTCCTCCTCCTCCTCCTCCTCCTCCTCCTCCTTCTTCTTCTTCTTCTTTCCCTTGTTCTTGTTCTTCTCCTCCTTCTTGTTCTTTTTCTTCTCTGACTGATAGTATCTACTTTGATGTACTTGTACTTACACTTGTGCAATGTAATACCTGGAGGGGTGCAAATCAAGGGCGGAGGAATTTTCATGCGCGAGATCGATCGGGCGATCGCTTATGCATTTTTTTTTCTCATTGCGAGTAGGCGTGCGCAAACGCGCTATAGGTTGCAAAGGAATACAACAGAGAACGATATCATGCTCGCTCATAGTTGTCAAATTGAACGAGAAACTCTCCAAAATTTACGGTGAGAAAAGTTCCTTTTACACGACAAACAATACCCGCATTCAAAGGCGCATCTAAAGGGGTGTATCCACCTGCGAATTTAAAAGTGCGAATTGACAGCTTGAGCCAATAGGCTTCTTTGTTGTCGATACATCGGACTCGACCTATCGACTTCAAGGCAGCTCATTGGCTCAATCAGTTTATTCGCGCTTTTAAATTCGCAGGTGGAGACACCCCTTTCACCTGCGAATTTAAAAGTGCGAATTGACAGCTTGAGCCAATAGGCTTCTTTGTTGTCGATACATCGGACTCGACCTATCGACTTCAAGGCAGCTCATTGGCTCAATCAGTTTATTCGCGCTTTTAAATTCGCAGGTGGAGACACCCCTTAAGACTGTCTTTCCTCCTCTCTTCGCTGTAGTTGAATGCATGATTTAAAGAGACAGAAACGGCGGTCAAAGTCAAATGATGACCCCTCTTTTTACCCTTTCGTAACACATGTTCTCAAATGAGAGGGGAGAGAGAGAGGGAGGGAGAGAGGGAAAGAGAGAGAACAAATTTCTGGTTCCGTTTCTATATCGATTTGGTGAATGAGAGCGTTGAAAATTTCGAGCTAATCAAATCTCTCCGAGCATTGGCCTCGATTTAGCCTCCTCCACATAGTTCTTCACGAATTCACAGGGCGAATTTCGTGTGGTCACCAATTTCTCTCCGGCGCTGGGCGCTGCAACCCGCAACACGCTAGAACTTCTCCCAAATTCTCTCTCACTCTCTCGCCCCCCTCTGACCCTCTCCTTGCACCACGCTGTATACACTAACTCGCGAGAAGAGATCACACGTTGCGCGCTGCGTCCTCCCACTTAACCAATTTTAATTGCTTCATTATTGTACCCGAAGCCGAACTCGGGCCCTGTCTCTCGTGCGTAATTAAATTTTATCGCTGTCACACTGATAAAAGCCCCTAAATTCGGTCTCGCCACACCTTTTCCGTACAAATGCGGACCTTGACCCTTGATGGTCCTCCATATTCGCGCCATTCGAACTCGCAACCTATCTTGCTTTTTATTTTAATTAATTTATTACTTCAGTTATATAGTTATTTTTGGCATGGATTTGTCTTTTGCGCTTGGAAACATTTCGGTGACCATGCAACCATTGGTGGATAAAATAATCTGAGTGTTACATTTCTATGATTTGGTATATATAATTCAGTCACCAATATAAATCGTGTTTTGTTTTTTTGTTTTTTTTTGTTTTTTGTTGTTTTTTTTTGCGCCTAACTAAGGCTCCAGCAAACAGTGTGCTAGCCCAAGGATGCTGGCAGACACTGAAAAACGCGAAGGGAAAAAAAATATAGATAAAAAAACCACGAGGAAGATTTTTAGGTTTTTCACCCAGATTTTATAATTGGTTTTCCACCATGAAACCATTGCAACCATTGGTGGATAAAATAATTTGAGTGTTACATTTCTATGATTTGGTATATATAATTCAGTCACAAATATATAAATCGTGTTTTTTTTTTTGTTTTTTGTTTTTTTTTGCGCCAGACTAAGGCTCCAGCAAACAGTGTGCTAGCCAATGGATGCTGGCAGACACTGAAAAACGCGAAGGAAAAAAAAATATAGATAAAAAAACCACGAGGAAGATTTTTAGGTTTTTCACCCAGATTTTATAATTGGTTTTCCTAGTTTTTTCTCAACAAAGCGACATACTTTTAGAAGTTCCTTCGATGTGTTAAGGACACTCCAATAGAAAGAAAAACTGTGACTAAGCAACGTAAGTGAAAATCAGCCTCATCTACATGTAATTAAATCTACCCTTATTGGGAAAGAAGCTCCCGGTTACTTTTGATGAACATTCAAATGGAATCGCAGCTTACAAGGTATTATAAATACGATATACAAAAATTGAAGGAAATTATATGTAGATTTCGCTTTTGACAACTTTAGACCATCAGTTTGTTTTTTACATTGTGTTTAAACCATTTTTCATCTTTCGTCTGAGCGCTACACGGACTTTACGTCCACGTTTTTGATGTCCACAGGCTTTACGTCCACTGTTTTTATGTCCACTACTGTAATGTCCACCGCTATAGACGTCCACAGAAGTGACGTCCACTAACATATGTATGTCCACTTATGTTACGTCCACCGAGCTTCATTGCTCCACAATTCAATAACAGCATAACATGGGAAATATTCGATAAATAAGTGCGAAAATAGATTTATTTCTGTGACAGTAACAGGAAAACTTGGTACTTTATCATTCTAGTCCTTTAGCGGCGCATATAGTTAAAAATAGTTGTACGTAGTTAAAAAAAAAAAGCAAGTTCTGGGTTATAATGCTATTTACTCAGGGTTATTTGGAGTTATAAGAGAAAATGCCCCAGGAACTCGAATAAACATCTCTGAAATGTCTCAATACATTCCTGGGTTAACTAAGTAAACTTACTGTGAAAGAAAGAAGAAAAAATCATCTCTGAAGAAAGAAGAAAAAATAAAAGGTCCAATTGTGGGCATTTAATGTCCACAATTATTATGATGATGGACGTTTGTTTTTGTGGACGTTTAGTTGGGCGGACGGACAATTTTATGGACGTAAGGAAGCGGTGGACATAAAACTAGTGGACGTAAAGTCGATGGACAAAAAGTCCTGGAACCTTCTGAGCAGGGATTCGACGTTAGTAGCAAATTGAGACAAAGTAACATACGTGACCAAAACTCAAAAATTATCTGAAATTAGCTCAACAAAGTTCTATTATGTATCGTAGTGTGAAGTTTAACTGATAAGATTCCAGATTAGCAAATAGATGCGGTTCGTCGTATTTGCCAGGGTCCGATTATTGTTAAAAATCTACAAATAGAACAGTGGCGGCCCGTGCAATGTGGCAACGACGTAATCCCTCCATTTAAACCAATGTTAAACAATCGATCTTCAGGAGGTGCAATGCACCCCCAAGTTATCGATACTTTTGCATAGGTTTAAATGGCAAAAAAGCATAGTTGCCAAATTGCACGAGTCGCCACTGAAATAGAATTACATAAAAAAAAAAAAAAAAAAAAAAAAATCGAATCGTCAAGCTCGAATCGACTGAGAGGTTCAGTGAACGAAAAAGTAAGGAGCACACCTGTTGCCTATCGAATTGCTATAGCCATTTCCGTTTGGAAATGCGCTCTTAAGGGAAAATTACATTGAACCAGAGGTCCCCGAACGGCAATCGATACGATATAACGCTTCACAAAAACAGTCTATTTGACCTTCCTTTCATAGTACACAATATTCGAGGGATTAAAAGCGGCAACTGCGCATGTATACGATTGCACTTAAAATCACTGCGCGACTACTTCTGCTCTGGTGTGCTTCAACTCGAAAACTTTGTGCCATTCATTTAGGGTCGAATTTAGTGTCTCCGGTTATTCATCTCAACCCCCTTCCCTCCGCATCCCTACCCCCCCCCCCCCACCACGGTCCCCGTCCCTCGACACCCAATGTTGCATGTTCATTTCGCATGTTCGAGGTTCATTAAACCCCGATTCGAAAAGCGATTCACTTACATTTTGCACTTACTTTAACCTAACCTACAATATACCAATATTATTCTGCAAACTTCATTTTCTCCTACGACGACCAACACGGCGAAACCGCGTTCCTAGCATCGAATTTGCGGTGTCAGGGAGGGACTGTAGTAGTAGTACACATACAACACTTGAATGCAATCTGATGACCGAAACTGTTATTGTTAATGACTATAGGTGACCATTAGCTGTCCATTTTTGATGGCGCCATGGCCAGTAGCGAGGCATGAAATTTGGCAACGTTGTACACTCTCCATTTAAAATTATTGAAAAAATCGAATGCATCGGTCATCGGCGATGACTAGACGTTTCGACCTTTCTAATGTGTTTAAAGGGGGGGGGGGGAAGGAACGTTGCCAAATTGCACGCCTCGCCACTGCGTATGGTGTCGTGTCGCGTCCTCCGTGACGTGGTTTATATAACCAATCTGGTAAAGGCAGGAAAAAAGTGTTTCGTCTGAAATTATCGAAATTTCCGATTCTTAAAAACTTAAGAGCTGTTTACACTGTTAAAGAGAATGTTTCGTTTTTATTATCAAATCACAATCGAAGGAAATCAAATAAGAATTCCGACGTTCACACACATAAACACAAACTGATGTATCCCATCCTGCGGAATGTGGCTTAACGATCAATGGTGTAACGTGCAATTTGGCATCGTGGCGGTTCGTCCATTTAAACCCATATGAAAAAGATCAACGTATTGGATGTTCGGTGAACAACTTCGCATTCGACCTTTTGCATGGGTTTAAATGGACAAAATACAACGTTGCCTAATTTCACGCTACTCACTGAAGAAACAAAGTCAATGTACAGCCGGAGCAGCAATTTAAAATAGCGTCGAAGAGCAAAAACTCGAGCTGTACCGGAGAAAGTTGCAGGTGTACCAAAGCACTACTTCTTTAGAGTAACAGCCCATTTTCTTGCTCTGGCTCTATCGAAGTTTAGTGCTTCAGGACAACCACAACTGGCTTCCCTTGCGATAGGTCTATTGCACTGCGAAGCTATTTTAAAAAGCTGCTTAGGTTCTGCTTAAACTTTGTTTCTTTCAATGCGCTACTGTCAACGATAAACTATCATTATTTTTTGCAGGGCACACACGGAAAAAAAAGATTAGTGAAAATAACCATACGGATATCTGATTTTGGCACCTGCTAGATGTTATGGTAAACTTGACCAGAAGTATGGTACATTTACCGATACTTTGAGTAAATTCGACATGCAATCAGGTGACATCACCTAGTACCTAGTCAAAACATAGTACACTTCTGGTTAACATTACCATAACATCTAGCAGGTGCCAAAATCAGGTATCCGTATGGTTATTTTCACCGTAGTTTTTTTCCGTGCATGTGAAAAAATCCGATTTTTCAGGAGAGACAAAAAACTATACCGCCTTTACAGGGAGTATTGCTTTTAAGTAAAAAAATAAATTAATGTTGATGCTCAATATGATCAGAAAGAAAGTCTAAACGCAGAATTTACTGATGATTCCACCGGTTGAGAAAAGATTACACAGTTTAGTTCAGTGTATGAATGTAATGCTGCAATCCTTCCTCAATCGGTGGAAACGCCGTTGATTAATGAAAATATCCGCAAGTTTTTTAAAGTCATCGACAACTCTACCGGTTGAGAAAAGATTATTGATGCGAGTATTTTAGTTCATTACAGTTATACACTGAACTGAACTCTGTAATCTTTTCTCAACCGGTGGAATCATCGGTGAGTAGAAAAATAGCATTGATTATACGCAAAACGGCAGCCCTGTAAAAAGCAGTCGCCGAAATGTTATGACCCGATCGGTGATTAACTTTTAGTTTGTTCAGTTTTTATACTTATTGTTTCCACTCGCAATTTAATTTTTCGCTGACTCGCCGTCGAACTTTGCACGACTTTGTGTGCCCGAGCAACAAACGACTAATTTAGTTTCTTTGCCAGAATAATTCATTGATTCAGTTGTTTTTTTTACGCAGTTTTCCCCCAGTCCTTCCGTTAGTATACGTAAATAGAGACCTATTTTGACAATTTTATCGCGAGGCGTATGCAGTAATTGATCCGTTAATACAAATATTTAAGTGATGACCCTCTAATTGCTGACCAAATATTGAAGTTCTTTAACACAATCCAACTACAGATCTAATGAACTTGAACCATAAGAACTTGAAAACTCAACAAACTTTTTAAAGAATAACTTCATAAATTTAGGCTAAGGTAGAAATAAGATTACAATTAAGATTACCTGTATACACACCCATGTACACTTAGTTCAGGGCTGCCGTTTTGCGTAGAATCAATGCTATTTTTCTAGTCACCGATGATTCCACCGGTTGAGAAAAGATTACACAGTTCAGTTCAGTGTATGACTGTAATGCACGAAAATACTCTGATCTGTAATCTTTCCTCAATCGGTGGAAACTCCGTTGATTAATTAAAATATCCGCAAGTTTTTTAAAGTCATTGACGACTCCACGTCCACCGTTTTCAATTCACCGATGATTTCACCGGTTGAGAAAAGATTACACAGTTCAGTTCAGTGCATGACTATGATAAACTGAAATACTCGCATCTGTAATCTTTTCTCAACCGGTGAAATCATCGGTGAATTGAAAAATAGCATTGATTCTACGCAAAACGGCAGCCCTGACTTAGTTTAGGTGCCGAATAGCCATAGTTGCTTCGGAGCCTTAATTTTAAATTACTACTACTACTATTTATGATGCATGAAGGATACATTTATTTATGTTGGTATACTAAAAGCGGATTCTTATATAGAAGACAAGTACAATCGTGTGATGCTCTGACAAAAACAGGGCTTTTTAGTCGCACCTCCAACCAAGTCACCAGCTTCGCTCGCTCCAACAATATCTTTCACTGCAGTCATTCTTTTATGCCCTCTCGAATGGCAGTTTGCGAATATAGCGCCACTAAGGAAAGTCTTTACATGCGATCATTTGCAGATAACCTTTAAATCATGAGTTAGGAAAGGAGCGCGGAGGTACTTCCTCACCCATCCGCGGTCGAAAGGAGGGGGTCGGAGGGGGTCGGAGGAGGAAGCCGCTTTCTAGTGCCAACCGCTTTCGTAATAATTCGCAAACCGCACGCTTGAAATGAAATTAGCCACCGCTCAAAAAAAGGGGATGAAAATGCAACGAGAAATATACGGCGAGACTATCAGCGTTGTCGAAGTGAACAAATAAAGACACACGAAATCTTTCGAGGAATTGCCGAAAATTCCAAACGAGAGTCAGCAAATTTCCAGTGAAGGGACGATGTTTACCCTCAGTCATAGTGGCGTAGCGTGCAATTTGGCATCAATGTATTGTGTCAATTTAAACACGAGAAAAAGGTCGAATGCAAAGGTGTGTGTTCACCGAATACCCAACAGTTCGATCTTTTTCATGGGTTTAAATGGACAAACTGCAACGTTGCCAAAGTGCACGCTACGCCACTGCCCTCAGTTCTTCAAATAATACATCTGGGTTGGAAATGCATTCCTCAACCAAAGAAAAATGCCGGTTACTCCACCAATACAATGGCATGGGGTAGATAAGAATAAGAGAGCGATATTGGCGGAGCCATGCAATTAGGCAACCGCGGATTCTTCCCATTTGAATGTATGAGAAACAATCGATTAGAAATTGGGCCATGGGTCCCTTCAAGAATCGATTGTATCTCATACATTCAAATGGATAGAATCCACAGTTGCCAAATTGCTGGCTCCGCCCATGGAAAGCGATCACCGTCATCGGAGTAATCCAGTGGCAGCAAGTGCAACCTGACAATGTTAAACTTCGTTTACTTAGACCAATACACGGTGTTGAAAAACTGTTCCCAAATATTTCAGGGGCGGATTCTACAGGTCAAAATAAGACTTTCTTTCCCCATTAACATGTGTCCGAAAATGCTCCCCTTTTCGGTTTTTTTGGAATAAAAACCAATGTTATGAACCAAATGTCCTAAAAATTGATGTCTCCAGGTAATTTTAAGTGTAGAATCCATTAAAGACTTTGAGAAATTCAGAAATTGAGTCTGACTGTACTTTTCAGGCAATCTTGAACCTTTAACGGCACGAATTTTATGTTACGGATTAAAATTTTGAAGAATAATTACCATAAACAGATGCGACAAACCCTGAAAAAGATTTTTGGTCCTCCTTGTGTCTTTCGATACGACGCGTTTTAAGCGAGATATTCAGCGCTTTTACCATAGCGGCCGGCCCGAAGAAGCAGCGGAGAGGCGTGTTGCATACTCACTGCAGCTTTTCATGGTAAAATCGCTAACTTTTCCACACTAAGCAGCGATTATCTCGCTTAAAACGCGTCGTATCGAAAGAAACAAAGAGGACAAAAAATCTTTCTAAGGGTTTTTTTAAATTCGGTAGTTATTCTTCAAATTTTTAATCCGTAACATAAAATTCGTACCGTTAAAGGAACAAGATTGCCTAAAAAAGTACTGTCAGACTCGATTTCTGAATTTCTCGAGGTCTTTAATGGATTCTACACCTAAAATTATCTGGAGACACCAATTTTAAGGACATTTGATTCATAACAGTGGTCGATATTCCAAAAAAACCGTAAATTTTTTAAAACTTTGGGGGCTGTAGTTAAAAAGGGGGGCATTTTCGGACACATGTTTATAGGGGAAAAAAGTATTATTTTGACCTGTAGAATCCGTCCCTGAGATATTCGGGAACAGTTTTTCAACACCCTGTATAAAATGTCGATGTGAGAGAGTGCACTGTGCATCCCCAATAGTTCAACCTTTTTCACGACTTTGAATGGGCTAAATACAAGGTTGCCACATTGCACGCACCACCACTGACGTAATCAAAACAAAACGTTTTTTTGATTTTAGAATCCTGATCTATTTTTTTTATTTTTTTCGGGGGGCAAGTTTGGAGATTCGTCCCCAAAGTTGGCTACACCGGAGCAGTAGGGGTAGCAGCGGGGGTGCAGGGGAGGACACGAATAAAACTGTCGGAAGCGGGATTACGAGTCCGCTAAAGGAGGGAGGGGGAGGGGGGGGGGGAGCCGAGGGACCGGAGGAGGGTGCGAAGGAAAAGCGCGAAATGAAAACTGTTCTTGCATTAAACGGCCATAATTTACCGGGAACGACATTGGTTGGACGGGCAGGCGAGGCGCTCCGCTCGGCGTGGCGGTGGCGAGGCGGCCCGACGATGAAAATACGTACAGTTATATACATTCACTTGTAAATATATATATAGATGCGGTTCGTACATATTCGCACGAGACAAGGTTTCGCAAAAACAGAGGAGAGGGGGGGGAGGATTTTGGGTTAAGTGGTTTATGGAGCCCTGCGGAGTTCTGAAGGTGGTGAGTGGTGACTATGGTGAGATGAGTATTTTTCTTAATTTCGAGGGAAATGCGGCCATTGAGGCCATGAGCCCGCGTCACACTCGCCGCTTTTCACGAGGAAAATTACATTTATGAGTTTTTCATGGAGATTTGGATGAGGGGAGAAAAATATTAGATGAACCTTCTTTCCAAGAGCTTTTTATGGATATTTATAAAGTAACAAACTACGAAAATGAAAAAAAAAATAAAGAAAATAAATAAACGACTACATAGCTAGTTTAATATGAGAGTTTGCTATGAGATACTATGCTAGAATTCCTCGAAGTGTATATTAAAACATTAATTAATAAAAATACCTTAATTTATTTGAAAGAGTTCGTAAAGAATGAAACATTCTCAGAAGCTGCATTTTAACACTATAAGCACAGAATAATACAATCAGAACGGAAACTCCCTTAGGAGCCAATGAAAGCAAGTTTGGAAATTAACGGCACCAATAGGCAACAATGGCAACACTAGGGTTCTATATCTCAACAAGGCGAACGTGTGTGATTTGTGTTGAAACTCATTTATTTCTGTAAATTCTGGAAAGAAATTTTAGTTTTCAGCCTCACTTTTACTCTACTGGCTTTTCAGAATGAAAATTTCGCGGATCATGTCCTATATTTTTTTTTTTCCCCCGAGCACGAATCCAGATGTAAACATCCTATATCCCAACATGGCGGACGCGGAATGAATTTTCCTCAAAATCCGACAGAGTTTCCGTTCTGGTTGTATTATTCTGTGCTATAGGGGCTGCTCTTCTCCAGTGATTTCCCAGGGTTCTGTATTATACTTTTCTTGAAGTTTCTCTAGACTTGATCGACAGTAGCGCAGCTAAAGTTGCATTACAGTTCGTGGAGTGACTAGGTCATCTCTTCGCCAAACAGCTGGCATTTCCGACTAGAAAAAACATTATTACCGGCTCTTTTTCACCTTCTGACCTTTCACAAAAATAAATTGATAAAGTTCCAGAGCACCGTCTAAGTTCCCAAAGTTTTCCCTGTTTCTTTGAATTTTCCAAAAATTCTCAAGTTTTCTGTATTTTTCTTGAGTAGAGACGCTGGAAAACACACAAAAAATCTCACTTTGCGAAGTCAGAGCTAAGTGCTTCATGCATGACTCTAGTCCTTCACTGAGAGACATCAAGCATCTCCGTATGAGTCATTCTTTGGAGAAACCACGTATAAAGAAAAACGATAAAATGAGAGAGGCATTTAAAAATTTGATTGCGTGTATTTTTAATTCTAACGCTCCGATTTGTAAAAACTAAGTGCCATTAAAAAGGGCATACTCTAGCTTGTAAATGATCATGCAAACGGATAAAATTTTACTCCGTTGAGAACAGCACAGGAGAGCAGTAGCGAGGCGTGAAATTCGGCAACTATGTACTTTCCCCATTTAAAGTTACTGGAAGAATCGAATGCTTCAGTCATCTGCGATGACTAGATGTTTCGACTTTTCTACTGTGTTTAAAGGGGCAAAAGGAAACGTTGCCATATTGCACGCTTCGCCACTGCAGGAGAATAACAATAACTCAATGTTATACATGATTCCTTCAGAGATCAACCTCTTCATTATAATATTCTGGTAGTGGCAGCCCCTACTTTGGAAAGTTCATGCTTTCTTGCCATATGAATTGTACAGCACGCCGACATAGGTGATAAACACGAATCATCAATGGTTCATTTTACGCATGAACCCTAACATACAATAAATGTTTGGAAAGCTTAGAGCATGAGGATTCAAAATTTTAGTTCTCCGGTAAAAGTAAACGTACATGGTTTCTTCAAAGAATGACTGAAACAGCGTTCGCGTTTTTGAAAAACGGAAATGAAACACGTTTTAAGGCGGAAATGAACTAACATACACGTAAAAATTAGGACGGGTGCGTACTCCCTTTTAATTTGAACAAACTTATTTGACAGCTCTGACATTTTTTACTTCAGAGACGCAAGCTTACTTGTGAAACAATTCCAAACTCGAGGCATCCGAATTTCCATCGTTTTCGACGCAGCCTTTAAACGTCTGCCGGACGTAAGTACTGTACACACTACACATGTTTGTTCATTTCCTTGACGGGCTCCTCCGTTCATTTTCATTTACGCTCCGCCGCGCAGTGGGCGGGAACGTAGCTTTTTCCGACCAATAAAGTTTTCTTTTTTTTGCTTCAGAATCGATTTTTAAGTTGATAATTTCTTGCATGGTAACTATGTGATCTGACCCATTTCACGCTGTTTATATTGATAATGGGTCTGTTGCATACTTTTGCTACATTAATATAACTCATTGTTTCTACCATAAAATTGGGCGAAAATGAAGATGCGCACATTAAAATCTTTCACAACCCACTCATTAACTCAGAAAGTCACTTCCATTTCAAACAACCCGCGCTACACTAGACACTATATCACCGACTTATAACTACATACATGGGACCATCTCGTTTATATAAACATGAACAGAACTTACAAACATTGGAATGTTTCGTTTAGATGCGTACATTTCTTATATTATTTTGTAATCTTTGATAAACCGAAAAGACCAGACAGCAAATGCAGCCAATGGTTCATGTATTTAGAAGGGAATTCCATCATTTTGTAGTTACGATGTTGTTTACTTATGCACGGTGGTTCCGTCTATGTAGTAGTATACCGGTGGAAATAGTGTCTAGTGTAGCGCGGGCTGTTAAAAAATTGAAGTGATTTCCTGAGTTAATGAGTGGATTTTAAACGTTTTTATTGTGCGTATCGTTATTTGCGCTGAATTTTACGTTAGAAACAATAGTTATATTGGTGTAGCAAAAGTACGCAACAGACCAGTGGCTGCTCGTGATTTGCGATCTATCGATGTCCACTCCATTTAAAACTATTGAAAAGTATCGATTTATCGGGGGTTCAATTGCACCCCCTGACGATCGATACTTTTCTATACTTTTAAATGGAGAAGACATCGATACATCGCATTGAAATCACTTTCTAGTATTTTAGCCAAGTATTGTTCATAATCTTGACTTTTGTTCATGAGTTGATGTCCCGGACATGTCATATAGATATTTTATAACCACTGTGCGCTAGTTGAACTGAGCTGTCCGGTAAATAAATAATGTTGCGTGTTTCTACGTGTTTTAAAGCACTTGAAATTATTCGTACAATTTAAGTTTTATTTTTTCCCCCTTTCCCAGAATGAGAATTAAGAAGAATTTATATCCCTGTTTGAGAGTATAGTTCACTCGACCATCGACGAGGCAGGGATGAATAATGAAAATAGTTCGTTTTTACGGCGAAAGCTGGAGGACGATCTTTTAGATATAAATTTCAGTGGCGTAGCAACTAGGCAACATTGCATTTGCCCATTTAAACCAATGTAAAAGATCGAATACGAAGGTGTCCATCGAACACCTAATAGTTCGATTTTTCCTGGAACACATTTGAATGCACACATTTCAACGTTGCCAAATTGCAAACTACGCCACTGGACCCATATCGTTGAAACACTTAAAATGTTGGAGAGTAAATCACACAGTTCCTCGCCCCTTTCGATTGATACTTTCAGGCAAAAATTATAAGCCTCTGTCCAAAGTTTAATGGGTCTGTTGCATAATTTTGCTACAGCAAAATAGAACCTTGATTCTTACGTAAAATTCGGCGAAAATAATGATGCGCACATTAAAAACGTTCAAAATCCACTCATTAACTCAGGAAATCACTCCAATTTCAAACAGCCCGCGCTACACTAGACACTATTTGCACCGGTATACTACTACATAGAACAACCGTGCATAAGTAAACAACATCGTAACTACAAAATGATGGGATTCCCTTCTAAATACAAGAACTATTGGCTGCATTTGCTGTCTGGTCTTTTCGGTTTATCAAATATTACAAAAGAATATAAGAAATGTACGCATCTAACCGAAACATTCCAATGTTTGTAAGTGCTGTTCATGTTTACATAAATGAGATTCTTCCATCTATGTAGTTATAATTCGGTGATATAGTGTCTAGTGTAGCGCGGGTTGTTTGAAATGGAAGGTATTTACTGAGTTAATGAGAGGATTTTGAAAGTTTTTGATGTGCACATTGTTATTTTCGCCGAATTTTATGTTAGAAACAATGTGTCATATTGATGTAGCAAAAGTACGCAACAGACCCATTCTCAAAAAATGTCTAATGGCGCAATCATTGAACCAGAGTCTCATTTCAAATTAATCAAGAAATCAATTATTGTGAAATTTATTGCTGAATTAAAATAAAAGAGTTAGATACTTCCTCTCTCTCTCTCTCTCTCTCTCTCTCTCTCTCTCTCTCTCTCTCTCTCTCTCTCTCTCCGGTTGAAAATTCATTGGCTCAAATGAGTTAAAAAATACGGCGTGTTGCCCGTCAGAATCACTGAAAAAAGTCTCTAAAAAAGGATAAGGTATGGGCAGCGACCGCATGAAAATAAGCCCAACTTTTTTATTCTAGCAAATCAAAACTTAAGTAAACAAGAGTTGCGATTGAATGGACATTGGACAGCCTGTGTGGTCAACGCTGATAACAGCGGAATTGAAGGCCGGCCTCTGATTGGCTGATGAGTGATGAGCCTGCGTCCAAACGTTTCCCGACTTATAGAAATTAACATGGAATTTACGTTCCGGGCCGTTTTTCACAGTTCTTTAAATCGCGTTGGCAGTTTAAATTTTCTAAATAAAATGATAAATGCTAATTGAGATCTTTCAGGTTGTTTATATCAAAACTGGTATGCACAACATTTTGCCGAGCAAAATTCTACGAATCAATAGTTCGAGTTTTCAAGAACAAAAACATGTATTACAAGTACTTAGTAGTAATTAGATGCAAAATTGATTTAAGAACTAATATTGTTGAATATGAGAATGACAAGCTCCATAATATGTCTAGAGTTCAAGAGTTGTCACGCACGTTGAAAATACGACTCTTGTGGACTCTTTGTACAGCGCAATCACGTTTAATATTTTTCCCGAGTCCAATACTCCTTAACCTAACAATCTAAAATTCACTGCGTCAGGCTATTTTTTCTTTGCTTCCTCTTTTCCCCTGTTCAATTCAGCAATTTGTATAAGTTCCAGATAGGTTTTTTATCCGCAATAACCTCACTTTCAAAGCGAGAATTTCAAATTAATCATGAATGTAGCAAATCTCTCGAGCGTAGCGTTTTGTTTTCATCGTGTGGATGTGTGTTTTATTTCCTCGTAATCCTCAACCTGCGCGTTCCACGGACCATTTCAATTCATTTCCCTAAGCTATAGGGATTATTCCGTATTTTTTTCAAATGGAAACTCGATTGGTCCGGGCGCTACGGCTTTCACACATGCGAAGCTGCACTTCATAAAAATTCACTTGGTGACACGCGTTCGATGAAAAACAGAGAGAAGGAAAAACAAGGGTCTTCATCAACGAGCTATACATTTATCTAGAGTGGCAGTTTAATGGGTAACCTGCGTAACCAACATGGGGGATTTTCAGGTTAGGTTTACGCGAGTAATTTGTCCATTTGATTCCGTGTATTTTGATGCGACGCCACCGCACATATTGGACCGGAACAAGCTTTGATACAACGAGCTACATATTTATCTAGAGTGGCAGTTTAATGGGTAACCTGCGTAACATAAGTTAATACCTTAACTTAACCCTTTCATGCACGCATTTTGGGATTTGAGTTTTTTTGAGATTTATTTAGACCGTTCGAAAGAGGACACTTTTTTAAGAACTTTGATGGGTCACACAACTTTTTGAAAAATATCCATTTAAATTCCATTGAATCACATGTTACATAAAATGGTACACATGTGTACCACTATCCAAGAAAGGGTTAACTGAAAGCTTATTCTACCTGAAATTCAGTCAAAAACCATCTTCACGCGTAATAGGTGCCAAAATCATGTGAACATTGCCCACTTCTCTGTCCGTGGAGTGATATTTAAGAGTAGTCAAATAGTTGTGTTGGTAATCATAAGCAGTAGCAGTAGAGATGGTCGTGGTGGAAGAGTGTAAAAGTGGTCAGAAGTTATTGAAAATTACTCACGGTTTGATTATGCGGCAAATTGCCTCAAAACTCTTCAGTACGTGAGTATAATTAAATTAAGCACGATTTTGTATGGACGATTTCCTGAAACAGAAAAGCGAAATTTTCGATATAGATACACATAGTAAACAAAAGATTGCCAGAATCCAGAAGCACAAAGATAAGAGGACCGGGGTTAGGGATGGTATACTATTTCCAGAATTTTGGTGTTTTTTCCATGATTCTTGAAAATGTTGAGGAAATTCTGGTACTGAAACCATGTTCTGATAGTAACACCAGAATTTTATGGTGAAATTACTAGACTTCCCTCTTCACAAATCATTGGGCTTGTGGGAATACAAATATTATGGAACTTAGGAATTATTTTTTTCCATGTACTTTGTCATTTTTCTCAAAAGTAATAGGAGCACAAGATAAAGTCGACAATAGCATCTCATTCTCTATCATTTTGCGTACGATTTAATATTCAAATAACTTTCAAAGTTTAAGTGAAAATTATCAAGTAACTATGGCAAACAAATGAACAAAATGTATGCAAATTTTGGAATTCAGTAGCGTCATTCGCGGGGGAAGGGGGGCAGCGGGGTCCAACCCCCCCCCCCCCCCCCCCCGGGTCGGCCAAAAGTGAGAAAGTGATGGCCTTTTTTTTTTTTTTTTTTTTTCCAGAAGAAAAAGTTTCGAACTAAAATTTGGTGGTTATTAACGAGTTTTGTAAAAATAGGATATGCAGGGCTGTAGATTGTCTAAAGGAATATTGATGAGCAAAGAAAAATTCTTCACATTTGTGCCCCCCCCCCCAAATGACACCCGAAATGACAGCCCTGTTAGAATTTTAAAGTCGAAACAATTGCTGGAGGTGCCAATGTAAAAAAATGGATTCCTCAGGGGGCAATAAGTCGGTATGCCCCACTTACAATCGATTCATTAAACATAAAATTGAATGGCAAAAAGCGCAATTGCAAAGCGATAGCCGCGCCACTTGAGTCTATTCCGAATTAAAGTCAGTCTGCGTTTACTGTCTGTAAAAACTCGATTGAGTCCGGTGCAATGCGGGCAAGAAAAATCATTACACAACAGCCAATTTGGCGACGAGGCAGACTTGTTTTCAATTTGAAAAGGAGGGCGTTTTAAAATAAGAGTGTTATTGTCCGGCTGGTCTCAATTGCCAGGTTTCACGAAAATAAGTTCGTTTTCACATTAGAACAGATCGACTTTGTCACAGATGAGAAATTTTGAATTTAAGTCAGGCAACGCTTGACGGGAGACCAGTGTAGAGCGGGTTGCACTGAATTCCCATTTATTATTTTCACTCATCGACAAAATAAACGAACGGCATTGTTGAAGCTTCCGCACTTGGCATGAGGCAACGCGTCTCCGCTGGCGTAGTATTCATATGCATGTGTAGTACGGTTCCAGACAGCCGATCTTAATAAAGGTGTTGCCAATTTTGATACTAGAATGGGTCTGTTGCAAACTTTTGCTACAACGATTAAGAGTGTATAATCTAATGTAAAATCACCTGAAAAGTCTATTGGTGGCATCAGAAAATCATAAAATGCAATAATAAACTTACAAGAGGCGTTTAATAAAATCCAATATGGCGGAGAAATATCGAGCAATCTGTATGCATGCACCGTGAACATCCAAGGATGGCCAACTTTGACAACCTCACTGGAGGTAGAGGTTAAGTGTTTGTTTACGTTGTGATTGGTTGTGATCGATATTGTGAGGTTGGCTATCCTTGGATGTTCGTGGTGCATGCATACAAATTGCTCGATATTTCTCCGCCATCTTGGATTTCATTAAACGCCTCTTGTGAGTTAATTAGTGCATTTTATGACTTTCTGATGTCACCAATGGACTTTTCAGGCGATTTTACATTAGAATAAACATTCTTAATTGTTGTAGCAAAAGTTTGCAACAGACCCATTCCCACTTTTGGATGAAAATGACAAAATCATTGTACATATATCAATGACCGAAGGTCATCCGAAAAATAAGTTTATAAAGTTAATATCTTCAAAACTAAACACGATAGATCAAATCTGTACAAAGATACTCATTTCTTATACCCATGACTCTCCATTCACATTATTTATTTTTTTTTTTTTTAAATTTTGGGCCACTGGTTTGTGAGAAAATCGACTTTAACGTGGGCAACTCCCGGCGCGTTTCGTCCAGTTTTCGTCGATGAGAGACGCGTAGACGCTTTGTCGTCATCGCTGTACGGCGTTTTATTATTTACCAGCTGGTATCACTGATATGGCAGAAACGATAATCTACATAGTATTTCGAGGATTTGACCTCTTATGAACCAAGCCCGAGTATACTCGTTTTTCTCTCCTAGTCCATTTCACATTGCTCCTGTATTTGGTGATTTAGAATAAACGCGATTCTAAAGGTTGACGCTTACAAGATAAGGTTTCGTTCGGGCGCCTTCAATTCATCGTATAGGCAATTCCAACTCCCCCGAGTACGAACAGTTAACTACCCTCCCTATATTCACGGTAGAGTGACGTTCTGCTCATCAAACCTCGTCTGTAAAGGGTTAACATCAGTAAATATGAGTTTACTGCACTGAAAAAAAAAGATTACCAAAAGCAGAATGATACGGTAGCCGAGGTAAGATCTGGTACTGTTATCAGCATTCTGGTGTTTGTATCATGATTCTTGAGTATATTGAGGAAATTATGGGACTATATGGGCAGATACCGATTACAATACCAAAATTTTCTGGTAAAAGTACTAGGCTCTCCTTCGTTCACATATATCGTTGTGCTTCCAGTAATGTTATTAAAATTAGGATGATTTTTTTTTTTTTTTTTTTTTTTTTTCGTTTTTGTTTTTGTTTTGTTTTCCCCCTTTTTTCTTGTGTGAGAAAATCTGGGAGGTTTGATCATGATCCGCTGATCATTGAATCAATATTGTGCGTGTTAAAGTAGAATCGCCATTTCAAAACGTTTCCGATGATGAGATCGATCCGCGCTTGTTAATGTGTTTTTTTTTTATTTTTTTTGTTTTGTTTTGTTTTTTTTTCCCGGGAAAAATAAAACTGCAGCGGATATACATAAATGAAGTTAGATGCACTGTATGATGGTGCAAGTATCAGTTACCAAATGGTCCGAGAATGGCGAAATCTGTTTTTGGAAGGGTGCAAAAACTTGCATGCCTGCATGATGATTGATGATGCCATTGGTCCGCGTCGAGAGGTTCTTTGACGGAACGCGCCGGAAGTTGCCCGGGTAAAATTCGTTTTTCTTGAGAACTACTATCACTGAAAAAAAAGTGGCTGTTAAAACTATTGGAATAGAACCATAGTTGTTTTTCCCTTTTATTTCAATCATAAGACCTATCGTTGCAACAGTTTGGACGTTTGAATCTACTCGAATTCCGATTGTCTCTACAAAATTCCGATCGCTTCTATGGGAAATAAAGCGCGGGAATATACTATCGGAACATTCATTGGAACAATCGGAAATTTTTCTCGGTGATAGATGTATTAGCTTTCCATGGAAACTGCTTCATCAATTATAACCTTACTTCATATTTTCAACAATCTCCTTGTTATGTCTCTTTATTTATTGTTATAATAACAAAGTTATAAACATGGCGCTGCGGACAGACCCTTTTTACTCCCGCAAATCGTTAATCTAGTTAATCCATACAAGTTATGAACACGAACCTGAGTACCTAATTCTACAAATCTACACTGAAATAAAAGATTTCCAAAAGCATGGCTATATGTGAGCCCTTGTAAAGGATAGTACAATTACCAGAATTCTGGTGTTTGTGCCATAGTTCTTGACATTTTTAAGGAAATACCAGAAGGTATTAATATCTACCAGAACTTTCTGGTCAAAGTACTAGACTTTCTGTTGTTCACATATCATTGTCCTTCTGGTAATATGACTAGAATCTGGGAGTATGACAATCGATTTGTTTTCAGTGTAAAAAAAAGGTGAGTATGAAGAGCTCTAGACACATTAAATAAAATGTGTTTTACAAATTAGATCCATAATTCTTACTTTTCGAGATAACCTACACACATTTATTTTTTGGGAGATCACCGTACATTCACGGGGGAAAAAAAGACTGCTCGAATCTACGACCTGCACTGATTTTGGAGTCAGCTATCAAGTAGATGATAAATGCAACGTAAATTATGGTAAATTGTGGTAAATTAAGTTCACTTGTTGGCAAATTTTACCCTTATTTGGTAAAATTTACCATACTTGATAGCTGACTCCAAAATCAGATGTGCAGATGGTAGATTCTATCAGTTACTTTTTTCCGTGTTAGATATTATATCTGACAACCACTCTTACAATGTCCGCGAAAGATTCCCATCACCTTCTCGAAATGCAGACAGCGGACAATAAAGGTTCGCATTCTCGCCAAAATCATACAATCCGTTCAAATTACAAATGGAGGGGGGGGGAGACGAAAAAACGACTGAATCTTGCGTCTCATCTTTCTCCAAAAACTTGCTTTTTGCTCCTTGATAAATCTGTTCCGGTGTCAGATCTGACTCGAAAAAAGAAAACGAAAGAGGAAACAATCCTTCGCGCCCTTTTTCTTGGAACTCGAGAGCCGCGCTCGAACTTTTCATCCGCGTGTTACAATACATTGAACTTTGAAACCGTCCGAGCTCCAAGAAACTGTTTGTTAATCCTTTCTGATGCGTATTGGCACGTTTTCAAATTGATTTAGGAAACTGCTCACCAGATCCTTTTGAGCGGATTACGCTTTCCAAGGGTTCTTTTCGCCGTGTTGGTGTCAGATGTCAACGCGAGTGTGGCATGCAAGAAAAAGCGGTTACCACCGAACTATAAAGGGCTCTGAAAAGTTCGCTCGAAATTCGTTAAATTCCATTCGTTTGTTCTTCGAACATTTTGACGGAAATTGCTGACATTATTCTTAACACTGAGAGAATTCTTCTTTTAATCCAAGGTGTATTTCGTTTGTGTTAAAGAAACTTCACAGTGAATATTGACAAAACAGCGGTTATCTTTACTTGTGACTCACAATCAATTTGAAGGTTTAGACTTGCCATAAGCACATGTAAGTACAAAAATGAGTGACAAATCGAGATTTCCGATTTTCTCCGGGAAAATTTTTAGTGACTGGAGATTCCGGTTTCAATAATTCTTGAAGAGAATGATGTATGTTTTTATTCATTGAGACTCAAATAGATGGATATGCTTCAAACTTCAGCCCAAATACCGCAAGAATAGCATGGAAAATGAGGAAATAACGGCAAAATCCAAACATCAAATACTAAATTAGTTAAAGAGCTCACGAACAAAATGTGGAAGTTGTCACTTTGCAGTTATAATTGAAAGGAAAATGTTTCGTGCAAGTGAATTTTTTCCTGAATCAGTTGAATGCTTGGTTTCAAGATAGTGAATTTTTTGAATTTCGTTTCAATTATATATAGAACGTCTCGTTGCCTTTTGAACAGACTCGCGTCTCTGTATTGGACAATGGACGGGGGAGACACTCTGCACGACAGGAAGTGGAGACAGAGAACTGAGCATTTTCAGCAAGACGGCTGAGGTGTGAAGTGGAAGAAAAACTATTATAAATGATAACGGAAAACGGTCGAGGGGGTGGGGAGGGGGGGCGGAGACTGAGGAAAATAAATTAAAAATAAAACAAAGAAGTGCGAGAAAACAGTCACTCTGCAGGGAAAAGTCGCTTGATGGAGAAAATAAATGAAAAACGTTACGATGAACGCTTAGATAAAAATAAATGAGAAAAAAAGGTCTTATCAAGGGCGAAGGAATGCTGAAAAGGAAAGCACCACCTCTGAACTTTATCATTCAAAAGAAAGCTCGTCATTCCGACACCACACCATGCGTCTATTACACCTACATTCAACGTTGCCAAATTTCAGAAAGAAATCGACAGCTCCGGCATTCGAATTAATTAAAAATCTAAAGATGGTTTCGACCGGACAACGCTGCCTGCATTTCACTCTCTTTTCTCTCTCTCTCTCTCTCTCTCTCTCTCTCTCTCTCTCTCTCTCTCTCTCTCTCTCTCTCTCCGCGGCACCACTTTCTTACTGATGTGACTCAAACGAAGACTGGAAACGAGTCTAGACACAGGGTGTCTTTTTTTGCAGCAGAGATAAACAAGAAGAATGGGCGACAAATCGAAAAAGAAAAAACTTGAGGGAAGCTTTTCTTTCGTGGTAAAACACTTTTATGTATAGATAAGAATTTTGGGGGTGGTGTGAGGAGGGGGGGGGTTGCGGAAACAACTCGCGACAACGCTTTGTGGAGATTATTTGCCGATATTAAGCTGTCCTCCCCCTCACCACTATCCTTTATTTTTTCTTCTCTAAAATGTGGTGTCAAATGGTACACTCGATTACGATTACGATTACGATTACGATTATGATTACGCAAACCACTCACACTATGCGTCAAGATCCGTATAAAATCTACAGTAGCACTATCCTTTTGAAAAAAGACTTAAAACCAAAAAGGCTTCCGATGCCGCGGCCGTGGAAACCTTCTGATCTCCTGGTCTCTTTAAAACGAAACTTTACGTAAAAAGGCTATCAGACCATCTTTGTATAGGCGTTTCTTCTAAAAAATCTAATTTTAGAAGAGAGAGAAAAGAGAAATAAAACTTACGCCGAACACATGAAATTTCTTGTGGGAACTTTTAAATAATTGTAGCAAACAATTAAATCAAGCGTTTTTAATGAGCTCGAGGCTCGTTGTAGATGCTTGGAAAAGAGTGTGGAATGCGAAAGCCACCTCCCTATCTATGAATAATTTTCCAACCAGAGAATTGGAAAACTCCTATAGAGATGTCTCCTATAGAGATAGTCCAAAATACCAATGATGAATATAATTCAGAAATAGGCTTGAAAAAGAGACTCAACTTAGATGCAGCCACATAAATAAGAACCAATGATATTAGGCTTTAACTATCTCAATAAAATGCTTTGGGATTGATAAAAAGTTGTTATGAGGAGCAGACATCTTGCTCAGTGAGGTTTTCGTGCTCCTGATCCAGTGGCGTGTCGCGTGAAGTTTGGCAACAATGTATTATATCCATTTAAACTCATGTAAAAGATCGAATTCAGGGGGTTCACAGAAAACAAGGAAAATTCGATATATTTAACGAGTTTACATGGAGCTGTTGCATTGTTGCCAGATGGCACGCGACGCCACTGTCCTGATCAGATCACCTCAAACTCCTTAAAGGGTAAGAAGAAGATTTTACAGCGGGCGATTTGAACCTTTCGAACACAATCTATGCGCAAATTCGTTGAAATGCATTTAAAATTGATATTAGAGAACTGAGCGAGTTATTTTCTTACGATTTGACGAGCACGCTGCATTTCTTTAAAAACCAATGAAATCTTTGTAATTTTCTGTACACATTTGAAGGCACAAGAGGACTGAGAGTGTTTACTTAATAATAAAATAAAGACATTGAAAAATCGTTAGTTATGCGGATCAGGAGCTTCGAAGGCGCATTTTATGACCATTGACCTCCGTCGACATTCAGAACGACCGGCCCGACAGCAAAAATAAAAGTAACTGCGACGACAATTTGTTATTTAACGAAAAAAAAAAAATTAAGGCCTCCAAATTTCATTCGAAACGTATCCTCCGTCAACGAAAACTGCTTTCAGCTGCAGTAAGATGTTTTACGGTAAAGTTGAATGAGCGTGTGAACTGTGTGAAGTGCCTTCAAAAACGTCGATAAGGAGCGATAAAACGTCTTTTTAACGAAGTTGCGCCTTTAAACAACGGCAAGAGAGTGCGCTGCAAAAACCTTATACACAGGTTGTTAATTAAAACCCTTCTCCTGCTTCTTCAAGTTATATAAACGTTAATCATTTCAATTTTGTTTTCGGCGTCTTACCACCCCCCTTCTCTCTCTCTCTCTCTCTCTCTCCTCTCTCTCTCTCTCTCTCTCTCTCTCTCTCCTCTCTCTCTCTCTCTCTCTCTCTCTCTCTCTCTCTCTCTCTCTCTCTCTCTCTCTCTCTCTCTCTCTCTCTCTCTTTCGCTCTTTCTCTACAGTTCTCCCACCACTTCATTTCTCGTAACAGCGCAACATAATTAAGGTTTGAAACTTAATTTCGCGAATAATATGACTCTGTCACAGCATACCCCCATTCAGAGAAACACGGGCGCTTATACTTCTTAAACTGAAGAAAACTTGTGAGCTTGTTATCATCCAAAGACTTTATAGCTCAAGCTACTTGTTACACGAACTGGGTGATACTTCCGAGTTACTCTTGAAGCGTGACCCGGGAGTTATTACGTAATCTTTACGAGTCCTGACTTTTAGGCGGACGTTTGTCCTTTTCTATTTTGCCGTTCTTCCAACTTCTGCGCCCGCGCCGCCAAAGTAGCGACTGCTTACCTCCGACAACATGATTTTGGTTCAAAGCATGAACTCGTCTAGGAGAGTTTCATTTAATTCTTGAGGAGCGACAGTGAATGAGATTGATTATCAGTGTGACATTAAACGGTATAATTAGATTTATCGTGGTAAATCGTTTGACAAACAACAAAATGTAATTAATATGTAACCATTGTAACCGTGTCACTGAAGTTTTAAGCGGTCAAATTACCCGATGATGATGAAGAAGTTAGCAAGAAACGTCCGGCGGATGTTTAGAATAAAGGCAAGAAATGTTGGGGCCAATTTTTGATTTTTTTATTCGAAACAATCTACAAAAAGAGTTGGATTTTTTTTCCACCAAGAAAAGCAGGAATATTTCCAAGCGCGTTACAAAAAGGAAGAAAGATGTACCAAATTTTGAGAAAAATATTGAGTGGCGAATTAATCAAAGGAGTTACAGAGGATCGTGTGAAAGTATTTCATCTAATAAAGAGCTGTGACCTTATCTAAATTGGGATATTCTACCAAGCATGTCGCATCAATCCGTTCATACATCGTACATGCTGTCGCGATAAAACTCCTGCAATTAGTAGAGTAGGCAAATCCATTTCTTTAGCGTTGGATAAGTTGCGTGGAGCGACCCAACATAATCGAGATACGCCTATTCCTGCGTTAGCGGTATTGGATCGGTATTCTATGGAAAATGAAGGCGCTGCGGTATCCATAATGATTGGGGCTGCAGCACATATTTATTTGCGGTAAGCGATTTATTAGCAGATTCTGTAGTAGAAACATCCAAAAATAATGATGGCAGCACTAAAAACTTCCGAAATCCACTCCTGAATTTAATAAACGCTTATATTAGCGCGAGCGTAATGGTTGCGTAGGGCTGTAATAATGGGAGATTCCCATCTAATCATATTACTGTATAACTCCATCAAGAAGACGTGACCAATACGAGACGACTTTCATTTGACACCACCGGTGTCTCCAGGTGTCACGGTACTATTAATGGAATGTGGATCACAACTGTGGTGTATAATTATTCTGTGAATCTTCCTTGTCAGTAGAGAGAGTGACGAAAATAATATAGGAATCAATCTCCTATTATTAATGCCCAACGCCATCATTGCGCTCGTGCAATTTGCGTTTATTGAGATTAGGAGATGATTCCTGAAGTTTTTAATGCTATCATCGATATTTTTGGAGGTTTTTACATCAGAATCGACTAATAAAGCTCTATAGCAAAAGTGTACCAACAGCCCCAGTGTTGCGGACTAGAGAGAAAATCGTCCGTTTTGTGGAATTCTCATTTTATATTCGTAAACTTAAAGCACATACTTACGCTGATTTGAAAGGGCCATTCACGGCTGGTCATTCGCGGAATATTTGCCTATTTTACCCTCCAAATCGTGGTGCGAATAAAGATTTGAGATTGATGGCTCAATGATCTATTGTGATCCTCCGTGTTAAAAAGAGGATACATTATCGAAATCACGATACCATATAATAAAACTTACGCGATTCAGTTTAAATTGCCTGCTTTGGGAGGCTGTTCAGTGTTCACTGCCCACATGGATGAGAGCCCGCAGCCCGCGTCCAATTATGCTTTCAGGGCCTAATAAAAAGTGGTTACGACTTCACAAATCTAGAAGTGGTGAGGGGGAGGGGGGAGAGAAGGTGTAGGGGGAGGAGAGCAGTTTCAAAAAAGCACAATTGCACCTAGCTGCTTTGAATGGCCCTGCGACGAAGTCATTCTCTTTCCAGCTTCCGCTTTTACAGTCCGGAAACAGCCGCTGTTCACACACATTTCACGTTGGTACACAGATACGTATACACACATTCAAACGTGTGTGTGATTATGTATGTGTGTGTGAGTGTCAAAGGAGATTCTGGAAAGTGAATGTGGGCGTGGCTATGCATTTAATTGTATTTACAGTGACAATAATAATTTTGTCAACCCTTTTCGTTATTATTCGCTCCGGTGATGTACGCTGACGTCCGGAGAATTGATTGTCCGTACACATTTTTCATGCACTTGTCAGATGGTGCGTGAACGGCTATCTATGCGGGGAGTGCTAGTGCTAGGGTGGCGAGGGGAGGGGGGAGAGCGCATAGACCTCGGATCATAAAATGACAAAAATTTGAATTAAAATGGAAACTTCGTGTTTTTCGACCGGGAGACAGGAGACAACTCGTTTAAAAGCTCGTTTCAACGACTTTATTAGCATTGAGTCCATTATGCAAAATTAGACGAGGCTTCGGTACATATTTGATTAAAACGCGCTGCAAATATTCAAGTTTCTTCATAATGGAAATCACCAATTAATTAGTATAAAACCCACCATGAATTAATTATTTTCGGGAATTTTGGGGAGGGGTTGCGGGTATCAGAAATCGATAGTCTCCATTTTTTTAATTTACACGCGGAAAAAAACGCTTTTGTTGCGCCTTTCAAACTTTCTGGTCGGTCCAGAAAAAGGTTTATAGTTGAGTATATATTTTGGGTGTTTCGGACGAAAGAAAAGAGGAAGAAGGAGATGATGAATTATGTATTATGTTTCCGCGAAATGAAAATCAGCTGTTTCCCGCCCTCCAGGTGACTGACATTTTGATCTGATTAAACTATCTTGTAGGAATTTTTACCTTTTATAAAATTAGTCGAGTCCAATTTTTGCGTTGGAGTGGTAGTTTTGGCGCAAATTGAGGAAAACCGAGAAAAAAAGACGTAAAAATCCTCTAATTTGGGGTAAAAAGGGGGGCAAAACCCCCTTTCCCGTACTCGGATTTTGGCGAACTTTTTCTATGTTCTTTAGATAGTACCAATGAGCATTTTTCAGCCATAAAAGCTTCTGTTGCAATTAATTCCGGGTTAGCCCCTTATTTGAGCTATTTTCCCCTGACTAATACATGTTTTGGGCACGTTAACAAAGCTTTAATAATAGAATGATCAACTCAAGACTTTACTATATATCCCCGTCCCTCTACCTGTTTTTAAATGTGAAACTTATCACACAAGTCTGACTTTTGGCAAGTGGAGCAGTTTTTTTTTTTTTTTTTTTTTTTAATGCTTGTACACATTTTCTTCTTTGAAAATATATAAATCAAATCAAATCGAATCTTTCAATTTACGCGTCAAATAAATTATTCCGTGGATTTGATGCTTGAAAAATTAATTCGTCAGGATTGGACGTTTGCTGCGCATCGCACTTGCTCGTGATCGTGATAAATTAATAATCAAAAGCGTGTTGGATCAGATGAAACAAATTCTGACGCGTCACAAAGCCTTGCAGTTTGCAGCTCAAGACTCGGGAGAGACATTCATATTTCATTAATTCCTTTAGACCCTTTATTCCTTCCATCTCTTTTCGCTGGTTTGGGAACCAATACAGCTAATTTAAACTAAACGAGTTTTAATGAAAGCTCAGTGTCACAAAGAACGAGCGCGACAAGTTCCATTCTGAAGATGAAAATACTTCGGGGGGGGGGTTTAGAAACATTCAGAAATGAAAAAAAGCGCACTGCATCAAAGCGTTGTAAAATAATGATGAGACGGAAGACAACGTGAGATTTAGAAATGAAAATTTAATTAAAGCCGGTGGTAAGTGAGTTACGTTTGGATCGATTCTAGAGTCGCTTCAAAAGAACTTCGGGCGTATCAAAAAGTTCCAAAATATACTATCTCACAGGCTCTATGAATGCAATTTGACCTTCCTTTTTTTTTTCTTTCAATCCTCGACTCAAAAGCAAACATGAAAATGGAATTTGATGGAAGAGATATGATAACCATACACCAGCGGTTCCCAACCGGTGGTCCGCTGACCGAGTTTTGGAGGTCCGCGAAGACCTTTCCAAATTTTTACCGTTTTTTCGCCCGAAAGTGGCAACGTTGAATTTCTCCGTTCAAGAAAAAATTGAGGGAATGATCAAGAAACTACAAAATTGGCGCAAACGTGCATTAAAAAACAATTTTGAGGCCTTCCCAAAGCTTCTTGGATTTCTACAGTCCAATGAAGAAACGTTGAATGGAGAAGTAAGAGGTCTGATTGCAAGTCACCTGGCCAATCTGATGCAAGAAACTTTCCGTGAATATTTCCCTGAACCGGCGGATGCCAAACTTTCTTGGATAAAAAACCCCTTCTCAATAAAAGTATAGATGAGTTGGAAGGACTGACTGTTGAAGAAGAAGACGAATTTCTGGATCTTTCAACGCAGGGGGTGTGGAGGCCTAGGGCCTAGGGCCTACACTATTAGATTGTTCATTATAAGGTGAATATGCTGCTTATGAAACAGAAAATGTTATTTTTTTTTTTTTTTATTATTTTTTTTTTTTTTATTATTTTTTTTTTTTTAACCAAACACTTTATCGTCGACCCAGACTTGCGCAAGCCACCTAAAATACTCTCGCGGACCAAAAGTTGAGGAATTGATGATCCCTACCTTGACCTTTTGATTTTAGAAAAACAAGGTTATTTTTGTTTTTTGTTTTCTTTATTTTTTTTTTCAAGATTGACAAGTTCATTTTTTATAAAGTTGAAAAAGCCTCTCATTTTTTTCCCCTGTTACCTTCGCCACTTTACTCGCACTTCTGCTGAGCCACTACACTCATTCAGCAACAATGGACCGAAAAATATATAAAAATGTACTTTTCTCACCAGCATTCACGGTTTTTTTTATTCATCGAAAGACTAAAATATATTCCAAATCGTCAAAATTCTGTGAGCAATGAACAGTTCTTGTTTAGTACCCTAGTTACATCTTCACAATGGGGCTCTTGCAAACTTTTCCTACAGGGGATTGAAGCGAGTTGATTATTGCATTAAAAACCTGTGAAAATGACGATGAGCGCACTGAAAAATCACGAAATTCACTCTCAGAATCAGGCATAATGGCGGTTCGACGCAGGTATCATGAGAGATTCTTATCTAAATTGAGACATATCTCTGTGTTTCTGTAGAGAAAGTGAAAAATTAGACAGGAATCTCCCATGATACCTGCGTTGAAGCGCCATTACGATCTTGCCGTTAGAGCGGTTATGTGCGATTATTACTGAATTTTAGACTTTTTCGCTGCGATTTTCGTGACTTTCGCTGGTTTTTTCATCAGAATAGACTATTCATTTCCTTACAGCAAAAGCTTGCAAGAGCCCCATTCTGTTCAATTAATTATAATCACTATTTTACAGCCATTAAAATTTAATTCTAAATCAACATTATTCTTAATACCACACCAATAAACTTAACACACTCCGGAACACAACAAACTGAAATTCGAGCACTTGAACCCTTTGACAACCTTGCGCCATGCGCCAGTGCGTTGCATCGCATTGCATCGCGAGGTGAGAGGTGTCGCGCCGGTGTCGGACGTCGCGCGTCGGTAGCGGTATCTCTGCGGACCTAAAATCTGCACACGATTATTTTATAGCCCCCCCCCCCCCTTCAACCAGAAGCCTTGCCACAGCCCGCGCAATGCTGTGAGGCAGCAGCAGCAGTGGCAGAATCCTGAAAAGATTTCCGCGACTTCTCTTTCCATCCGAGCTCCTCCTCGCCCCCCTCCCCTCCCCCTCCCCTCACTTCCCCTCCCCGCCTCCGACGCACACACTTTGCAGTTCACGGGCGTCCCGTTTTAATTCTCGGTGACTCTACAACCGCGAGTTGTCTCTCCGATTCGGGTTTAAGGTCGCGGAAGTTCGCAGCTCACAGTGTTGCGGAATTAACATAAGAAAACCCACCCGCGCACCAGTTTTCCTGATGGTGACTCATCCGTTTAAAGGAACTGCATTCTGCGATGAGAGCAAAACTATAGGAGAGTCAATTCATGGTTTCCAGAGACAAATCTAGAAGAGAGCAGAAGAGTGCACTTGCCGTGGGCAGCAAAATGAGGGTGGACGAGAGAAGAACAAGAAAAACAAGCAGATAGTTCTGACACTACAGTGTCAGAGAAGGCGCACCTTGAGCAAATTTGGTCCTCATGAGCAAATTCCATTTCCACCATCTCAAAAATAATGTGTCCAGCAAAAAACCGGGTCCGAACCTGGATGCGGCGAGTGGGTAGGGGTTAGGACCACTACATACGATCTTATATGGGACGAACCCTTCGAATATTCCACCACCTCAGAAAAAATTGTCCAGCAAAAGTGAGGGTCCGAACCTGTGTGCGGCGAGTGGGGGGTGTAGAACCCCTACAGACAATCTTAGAACAATCCCTTCGAATTTTCCACCATCTCAAAAAAAATTTTACAGCAAAAGTTAAAGTTCGAGCCTGTATGTGGCGGGTGGGGGGGGGGGACGGGGGGCACTACGGACAATAGGGTGGAGAGAAAAAGGGCTTTTTTCGATTTTGCTTCTGGTATAGTGATTTTTTTTTGCGAATGCACCAAAAATAAGATTCCCAAAATTTGAGGTCGATCGGACAACTGCTAGGTGGTGCGCATGAGCTTTGAAGTTTGCTTATTGGGAAGAATCTAAAAAAGTCAACTTCTGAACAGTTTTTCGCTCATAGCTCGGTTAAAAATGGTTTTTAGAGGAAAATGATAAGAACGTATTCGGTTTGAAATTAAATTTTACACAATTTACTTTCTATACAATTTTTTGGTTCAGGCAGTATTTTCCCGGGAAAAATCAAAAAACCAATTTTTTGGTCATTTTTGTCGATTTTTTTTACTCATATCTTCGATATTATTACTTTCAATCGATACTAGAGGTGGGTCGGGATGGTGGGTGGTGGTTTTAGGGTGTAGGGGTGTAGGGGGGAAGGAAGGGGGGGTCAGATAATGGAAAAAAATCAAAGATGCTTGTAGATACTATACTTCGAATAATCGAGCCCTGCCAGGCTGATAATAAGCTGTATCATAACGGAAGAACTTCTTATGCAGATTTTAGCCTTTTTTTTTTTTTTTTTTTTTTTTTTACTCGTCATTATTTTACGATTGAAACAATGATCAGTAGATGAAAAAATTTTGTAGAGCTCACGAAAAGGGATCTACATTTAAGAGCTCCGTCTCCCGCCCACCCGAAGGTTTTCAATGCAATAAATTCTATTTTGCGGTTGTTACAAATTGCGATCAAAAGCAGTGGCGTAGCGTGCGATTTGGCAACGTTGCAGTTCTTTCATTTAAACCCACGAAAAAGATCAACCTCATCATTCGACCTTGTACATAGAGTTAAATGGAACGAAGACAACGTTGCCAAATTTCACGCTACGCCGCTGATCAGAAGTTGTTCTTGCGCTGTTTAAAATTTAAATTCCTTTTTTGCGTTGAATGGCAGCATAATTTGTCTGCTTTCGAGCACCTTCAAAATGCGGAGATGCCTTTCTTGTTCGCCGAAAACAGAGACTGATGCCTCAGTGACTAATGTAGTGCATCTTTTTACTCTGCTTGTATCGCTTGTGTGTGACAGGGGAAAGTGAGGCCGGTGGGGTTGATCCTTCGTCTTCGGTCACAAATTTTTCCATTTCGTTATTAGGTATTTTTGACAAGACGGGCGGCTCGGTTAAACTTCCTAGTTGCTTCAAAATTTATCATTGAGTCTTAGTTTGATGCGTCAAAAAACTTGCATTCGATTCACACTCACTCCTTTGCCCATATTCTTTCCATGGGCCCATAGGAAAATTGCTGATGTGGTACAAAAATCTGACCATCGCTAATTTTGAACCAATTTATACTCTCTAGGAACCAAATTTTGTAGATTCTTAAGATCGTAGCACCGATCAAAAGTTTTTATTGGAGATCTGTTACGCCGTATATCTGAAGGAGCTAGCTCGACGGATTTAGCCCGGAGAAAGTCCGGAAAAGTCGCCCATCACACGATGACTAATGAATAAGAACATCTAGACGGTCACATCAGTGGCCCATATTCCATAGGTTAAAGAACGGAAAAGTCGCCCTCACACAACAACAACAAACAACAGCAAACCGCATCTTGCGTTTTTACATAGCTTGCTAAAATCTGAATAAAAATCACATGATTTTAGCAGATTCCATTCAAAAAGTTTAGGCGCCCGTGTGGTTGTCAGTCAAGCGACTCCACACAATTCACAAAGGTGCCACAAATTTTCGGAAACTGATTATGGTTACTCGCGGTGTTCGCCAGCTCACTTGAAGGACGTTATTGATCGAGTATTATAAAAACGTTCCAAAGGAACGGTTTTTTCGCTCATCCTGAAACGTGATTTTGGCAATGATTATGGACGAGCGAAAATAGGAAACTAGGGTGAGAGCTTGGATGCTGATTGTCGGAGCACGCGCAGCTTCAAACCGCAAACGAGTGAGTGTGTTTCGAGTGCCACAGCTTTTTGATGCGTCAAACTATAAGTCAAACTTATAAGACTCAATGATAAATTTTGAAGCAACTAGGAAGTATAACCGAGCCGCCCGTCTTGTCAAAAATACCTAATAACGAAATGGAAAAATTTGTGACCGAAGACGAAGGATCAACCCCGCCGGCCTCACTTTCCCCTGTCACACACAAGCGATACAAGCAGAGTAAAAAGATGCACTACATTAGTCACTGAGGCATCAGTCTCTGTTTTCGGCGAACAAGAAAGGCATCTCCGCATTTTGAAGGTGCTCGAAAGCAGACAAATTATGCTGCCATTCAACGCAAAAAAGGAATTTAAATTTTAAACAGCGCAAGAACAACTTCTGATCAGCGGCGTAGCGTGAAATTGGCAACGTTGTCTTCGTTCCATTTAACTCTATGTACAAGGTCGAATGATGAGGTTGATCTTTTTCGTGGGTTTAAATGAAAGAACTGCAACGTTGCCAAATCGCACGCTACGCCACTGCTTTTGATCGCAATTTGTAACAACCGCAAAATAGAATTTATTGCATTGAAAACCTTCGGGTGGGCGGGAGACGGAGCTCTTAAATGTAGATCCCTTTTCGTGAGCTCTACAAAATTTTTTCATCTACTGATCATTGTTTCAATCGTAAAATAATGACGAGTAAAAAAAAAAAAAAAAAAAAAAAAGGCTAAAATCTGCATAAGAAGTTCTTCCGTTATGATACAGCTTATTATCAGCCTGGCAGGGCTCGATTATTCGAAGTATAGTATCTACAAGCATCTTTGATTTTTTTCCATTATCTGACCCCCCCTTCCTTCCCCCCTACACCCCTACACCCTAAAACCACCACCCACCATCCCGACCCACCTCTAGTATCGATTGAAAGTAATAATATCGAAGATATGAGTAAAAAAAATCGACAAAAATGACCAAAAAATTGGTTTTTTGATTTTTCCCGGGAAAATACTGCCTGAACCAAAAAATTGTATAGAAAGTAAATTGTGTAAAATTTAATTTCAAACCGAATATGTTCTTATCATTTTCCTCTAAAAACCATTTTTAACTGAGCTATGAGCGAAAAACTGTTCAGAAGTTGACTTTTTTAGATTCTTCCCAATAAGCAAACTTCAAAGCTCATGCGCACCACCTAGCAGTTGTCCGATCGACCTCAAATTTTGGGAATCTTATTTTTTGGTGCATTCGCAAAAAAAATCACTATACCAGAAGCAAAATCGAAAAAAGCCCTTTTTCACTCCACCCTAACGGACAATCTCAAACCCCTCGAATTTTCCGACATCTAAAAAAAAATTGTCCAGCAAAAGTTAGGGTCCGAACCTGTGTGCGGCGAGTGGAGGAGGGGAGAGAACCATTACGGACAATCTTAGGACAATCCCTTCGAATTTTCTAACAACTCAAAAAAATTGTCCAGCAAAAGTTTTGGTCCGAACCTGTGTGCGGCGAGTGGGGGGGGGGGGGGTGTAGAACCACTACGGACAATCTTAGAACAATCCCTCCGAATTTTC
Source organism: Trialeurodes vaporariorum (assembly GCA_011764245.1). Lineage (NCBI taxonomy): Eukaryota > Metazoa > Arthropoda > Insecta > Hemiptera > Aleyrodidae > Trialeurodes > Trialeurodes vaporariorum. Next base: position 51,608,699 of record VMOF01000320.1, read on the forward strand.
CACCATCTCAAAAAAATTGTCCAGCAAAAGTTAAGGTCCAAACCTGTGCGCGGCGAGGGGGGGGGGGGGGGGGTAGAACCACTTCGGGCAATCTTAGAACAATCCCTTGGATTCTCAAAGAATCATCTCAAAAAAAAAATTGTCCGGCAAAAGTTTGGGTCCGAACCGGTGTGTGGCGATTGGGGGAAGGGGGGGGGGGGGGGGTTAGGACCACTACTGACAATCTTAAACCAACCCTTCAGATTTTCCACCATAACTAGCAAAAGTTCGGGTCTGAACCTATGAGCGTCGTGTGGGGGGGCGGTGGGACCACTACGGACAATCATAGAACAAATCCTTCGAATTTCCCCCTGCACATCACTAAACGCACGTAATAAACAATCAAATACTCATAAAACAATTTTGAACCCCCTTTAGTAAAAAGGTAGTCAACGATAAAGTATGTCCCGCAAAATAGGGACATGAAAAAGTGATCGATAGTAAGAAGAAAGCGGACCACCAAGAATCGATTATTTTTCATGATGTGTTAGAGTAGAGAAAAACAATGTTGCCATATTCCATTAGCTGGCACCGTTCTTTGGTTGCCCGGTAAAAAATTTGAACGTGAAGTGTGATGCCAAGTAAAACAAAGGACGCCATGGCAAAACGTAAGAAAAGATGAAGAAGTTACAGTGAGTCAAAAGACATCTCTCCTAAATGTCCCCATGACGTCCCACGACTGGTGACAAAGCATTTGATCCGCGCACAATGGCCGAAATACGTTAATCAAATCTCGAAATGATAAAAAATAAACTGTAGGGAATACCCTACGAACACTTTCTCACATCACTTTTATCTGAGGGAGACCCCCAGACCCCCCCACCACAAAAGAATTCTGGAGGAGACCCCCTAACCCCCTAAAGAATTCTGGGGGAGACCCCCAGACCCCCTTTAGAATACTAGGAGAGACCCCCAAACCCCCCTTTAAAATGCTGGGGGATACCTCCAGACCCCCCTTTAGAATTCTGAGGGAGACCCCCAAACCCCCCTCAAATTTCAAATATTTTCACCTCCGGACACATTATTTCTGCCTTCAATCCGAAGAGTTTGCAATTTTGTAGAGAAGCTGTAGGAATAGTTGCCTATTTTGTTATTTGAAGGCTAATTGAGAGCCTTAATCTGATGTTGCTTATAACAGGGTTTAGAGTAGGTAATTCAAGATTCCAATAAGTTTTTATTCTTTGAGCTGCATTCATTATATTTGCTGTTTCTATTTTTGGGAGTTTCTTTTTTCCCTTGGTTTTTATAGGAGGTCGAAATGTACTGATTCTTGCATTTCCTCCATTGAGTACTATGTTTGGTTTCTTCTTTCAAACTGTGGATCTTCGAAATAATTTTTTTTGTTTAATAGATTAACCCCCCTCCAAAGATGTACTTAAGTCGTAGATTGTGCAAACAAAATTTCAACAAAATTCATTCAGCCATTATTGATTGACTTTTCTTTATAAAATTAATTTTCCTTGAATATTCTATATTTTTTGGTGTAATGAAACCTATATTGCTTTTAAACAGCTTTAGACTTAAAAGTTGAATACTGTAGTAATACATTGAAAAGAAATTTCTGCCTAGGCTGGTTGCAAACGTTTTGATGCAATTTTCATCGAACTTAATTGAGTCATACTTGAATTACTTATTGCAAATATTATGTTTGTCTTAATATTTGCTTACAATTAGTTTCAAAAGATTTTTACTCGATCGTACCTATATTGCCCCTCAAAATGGTCTTAAGGTTTTTATGAGGACTGTACCAGAAAAATATTTTAGTGCACACAGTGCAGTGATTAGTGTGTTTTTTTAACACATTATGTTTGTGCAAAGTTTCGTCGAAATCCATCCCATTAATGATGGACTCCAAGTTTAAAATTAATTCCTCACTTTAATTCTTTTTTTTTGGTCGAACATGCTATTTTGATTTTTTAAACTCTCTTAAGGGTTGTATATTGTAACTGTAAGGGATACTTTCTTTTGTAAACTAATTGTAGATTTTATTTGCCAGATTTTGTCAAAATTCATTGGACCAAACCTGAATTATCCTAAATAATAAGATTATGTTTTTATTTGCTTATATACCCATATTTTTTTCTCAATCGCACCTATATTACCTCTTGAAAAGGTCTAATCGGTTGTGTATGGTGATCAAGAGAGGATAATATGTTAGTACTTTGATAGTAGATTGTGTGTAAAAAGTTTCATGAAAATTCATCCAGCCATTATTGATTTACTCCAAGTTTTAAGATTACTTAATTTCTCACGATAATTCCATTTTTTGGCTCGAGCGCACATATTTTGATTTTTTAAACGGTTTTGAGGGTTGAATATTGTAACTATAAGTGGTTTATTTTATAGTAGGCTGAATGTAGATTTTTTTTGCTAACTTTCATCAAAATTGATTGAACCAAACCTGAACTATCCCAAATAATAGGATTATATTTTTATTTGCTCATATTCCCAAATTTGTTGCTCAATCGCACCTATATTACCTCTTGAAATGGTTTTATCGGTTGTTTTTGGTGACACAGAGAGGAAAATATTTAAGTTTATTGATAGTAGATTGTGTGTATAAAGTTTTATCAAAACTCATGGAGCCATTATTGATTGACTCCAACTTTTAAGATTGAATTTTCACGATACTTCAATTTTTTGGCTCGAGCGCGCTTATTTTGATTTTTTAAACAGTCTTAAGGAATGAATAGAGGAACTATAAGTGGTTCATTCTGTAGTAGGCTGAAAATAGATATTTTTTTGCTAACTTTCATCAAAATTGATTGAGCCAAACTTGAATTATTCCATTTTTATTCATTTTTATCCATTTTACCATTGATTTTAATGAAAATAATGTTTTCCCCATAACTACCCTAAAAATCAAAATTTCAAAAAAACAAAAAAAGTACCTCTGGGGAATCTAAAAAGCAACAACTGTGCAAAATCTGGATGCATAAGAATCAATGGTTCAAAACTTATGCCTAGGTACGGAGTGACGAACAGCCGGACTGACGGACAGACGCCACAGATTTTTTTTACATAAATCTCTCTAAGTCAGAAAGGGTTAAGAAATAGAAAATATGATGGAAGAATGTTCTTATGGATGGTATTAGACATGATAAGTGGCCATTACTTTGACTAAATCATGATTGACTTTGTCCTGAGAGGCCAACTATCGCAACAAAATACCTTGAAAATCTCTGCGCCAACACAATACTTTCTCAATTTTTCTAATTTCATTAGAGTGAAAAAGTAAAAATACAATCACACCATCTCCGTCGGACGTAGACCTTTAGGCATGACTGATCCAACCTCAACACACCTAATCAGTCTCTAATTCTGATTATTAGCGTTAAAAATATTTTTGGCTCAAATTAGCGCTCTCACCTCAGCATCAGTAAAAACCGATGCGCTGACATAATTTTTAGAAGAATTTGATGAGATCACGCAATTTTCAGAAAGACATGGCGCGTTGAGTCATTTTGCAGCAAAAAAAAGCGCCATAACTTAATTTTAACCAAATTGTGGTGCACGACTTTAATTTTCAATAAAAGTATAAGCGCTAACTCAATTTCCCCATTTTCTCCAATGCCGTATTGTTTTCTTTTTTTCTTATAGTGTTTGAAAATGTTTTTGCTCAAAACTGTGCGCTCACTCAAGTTTCAGTAAAAAACAGCACGTATGCTGACATATTTTTCAGAAGAAATTGACTTGGCAACACAAATTTCCGAAAGAAATGGAGCGCTGATTCATATTTCATCATATGACGCTAACTTAATTGTCACCAAATTGTGAGGCGCAATCTCAATTTTGTACAAAAGTCTAAGCGCTAAACTTTTAGGCATGACTGATTATGATCTCCGACAAAATAGGTGACTGTCAAAGGTTAGCGGACTACCAAACTATATGATTAAGGAACCAGTTTGAGTGTCTCAAGATACTTTGAGACATATAAGGAGAGTGACAGCTTGAATCAACATAGGTAGTACAACAGATGTAGCATAAGGTAGCATAAGAAATCAGGAAGTTCCTGGAGTACTAGAAATTTACTTGTAAATAGAGAAAGAGCGAAATAACTGCATTGAATAAATGATGCCTTGAAGCGCTAAGTCATTTGACGGGAGTTGCCAGACTAAATAAAATGTCAGAAAATTTGACCGCAAAGCACATTCCTATAAAATTGAAAGAGGGCTGACTTCCTTTAGGACCTTCAAAACCAAAAATGTAGAGGTAGAGAAATAAGACGCATTTTCTTGTTTCGTTCAGAATAGGACCAAGAAATTTCACATACAATAACAACATGATGGAAATATAAAGCAAGTCAGCACATCACACTATTCAGAGGTCCCATTGTTGAACCTTTAAACTCTGACCAATTCACGAGTCATAGCTACTATAAACGCAAGCAGAGTAATTTTATTACGTTGAGCGTAAACAAATAGCTGAAATTTGATGGGAAATATGGAGGAGGTTAGAGCAGGGACCACTATGGAAACAACGACATCAGGGCTGAATAATAAGAGATCCTCTTCGATGCGCAGTAATTTTTGGTAATTAAATGAGAATTCTGAGTATTGAGATAAGGAATGTTCAGAGTTCTTGCTGTAGGGACTTTCCGTTTTGCGTTTGACCACACGCTATAATTAATTATAATAATTGCATTTACATGCAAGAAAACAAACATTCAGAACGGCAAATGATTGGTTCTCTTGATCACCTAGAATATATACCGCGACAATTTGAAATAATCAAAAAGTGAGGTTGGAAATTTTTGACATAGAATAACTTTAAAAAAACGTCAATCAATGAACATGAAATTACTCCCAACCAACTCAGAATTCAGTCGTGGCTGGGAGAACATTAACTTTTCAAATGAAATTAGCATAAAAAAAACACAGGACACAACCTAAATTTCACGACATCAAAAAAGCTCATTTCGCCATTTGATCACAAGGTGGCGTAGTATACTCTATTGAGTATCAGGGCGATTTCAATAGGCGCACGTTGTGCCAACGGTGCGCCTAAAAGGTGATCACAACGAAAAATTTCTAGTAGTGGGTTGAAAAAAAAAATTATTGACACGCTTGAACAACCTCGACATAACAGGTGAAGAAAACATCAAGCACCCAAACCAACGAAACAGAAAAAAAAAAACCAAAAACTTATAATTAAATAGAAAATAAAAAACAAAAAATAAAAAAAAAATCAAAGCAAAACAAACAAAAAACAAAAGAAAGAAAAGAACTCAACGATCATTTTAGTATCTTCGTTATTTTTGTTATTTATTCGTTTTTTCGCTGACTTCGTTAATTTTCCGCTCACCATTTATTTGAATACAACATTTTCATTTATTCTGCAAAACACTACTTCATCTGAATAACAAAAAATTTTATAGAAAAAATGAAAATATGATATGCAATATGCATACATCGTTGCATATGAGAAAGTTATGCTCGGATCGCTACGATGGTTAAAAATCCGTCCCTGAGCAAAAATTATTTTCAGGTTTTGAAAGGGTTAACGGACGAGATAAATATTTGTACTTCATCAGTGCTCGTTTTGCGCGTTTATTTGATATTTGTTTATGTTAAGTGTGGCAACAAGGTGAATGAGGTAAGCTGTGCGACTTTCCGAAATAATTGGATGATCGAGGAATTCTTATTGCTTGTCTTAGCGACGAGACGCAACGCAGCGCAGGCGGGATGCGTCATGAAGCACGATCTGTGGTTGCGGGAGTCAAAATTCTTCTGCTCAGTGTTGCCGATCATAATATAAAGAGATTAAAAGCATGTCCAGGAATTTGACTTTCTTTATTTTTTATCTTTGCCCATTTGAACGCTTTAGTTGAAAAGGAACAGGAAAAGGGGTTAAGTCAAGGGGTAGTCTCTCCCCATCCCTTTCTACATAAATGGAATCTATTTGTTTCGGCAAAGAGGAGGTGATACAAATTTCTAGATACGCGCATCTAGAAGGAATTACTCAACAAAGGCGAACTCGCACTTTAGAGGATTCTAATACCTCTCAAACCTATAGTGAGATTCAAATCCGCAAGGTCGTGCTACAGTCGCGCTCTCGCTGAGACCATCGGTTTTCCGCCTTTGACCATCATTTGTGGAAGCTGAAGTCAATTTTTGGAAAACGTTTGAACGTTGCGTTCGAGATCAGATTCTAAGGAACATTTTTATACCATTTTGAGTTTTCTACAATCAATTTTTCGAGTCGAAAGTATCTGCGCGAAGTTTGAGTTTGAAGGTTCCGTGCATACGGAACCTTCAATTCCCATGACAATTCAATCGACACCCTCAAACAGACAATTTCTTGCCAATAATTTCGACCCGAAAAATTTGTCGTAAAGAAAGCTCGGAGTGGTATCAAATGTTCCTCAGGATTTGATCTTGAACGCAAGCGTTCAAACATTTCCGAAAATTTTACTCTGGCTTCCGCAAATGATGCTCAAAAGCAGCAAACCTATGGCTTCAGCGAGCTAGCGACAGTAGCGCGATCTAGTGGATTCGAATCTCTCTACAGGTCGCTGAGGATATTCATCTTAAATGATCACAGCTTCAAATCTAATAATGGGGCTCTTGCAAAATTTGCTTTAAGGAAATGAAAAGTCCAATCGGATGTGAAAACCAGCGAAAGTCACGAAATTCACACTGAAAAACTCCAAAATTCAGTAATAAACTCACAAAACTGCTCTAAAGGCAAGATTGTAATGGCACTTCAACGCAGGTATCATGGGAGATTCCTGTCTATTATGTTACTTTCTCTACGGAAACAGAGATAAGTCAATTTAGATAGGATTCTCCCATGATACCTGCGTCTCTCCGCCATTACGGCCGATTCTGAGAGAGAATTAAGTGATTTTTTGTGAACTCATTGTCATTTTTACAGGTTTTTGTGCAAGAATTACCTCTTCTGTCCCCTGGAGCAAAAGTTTGCAAGAGCCCCATTCAAATGATGAAAATATCGGCCATTATTTCACCCGACGAGATGCTGCTTGGTGCTATATCTGGCAACATGGCATTTTGTCCCATTTGAACCCATAGAAAAGGTCGAATTTGATGGTCATTGGCGGTTGTTATAGATAGTTCGATATTTTTCATGGCTTTTAAAGAGCCAAATGCAACGTGGCTAGATTACACTGCTACTTTCTATATTTTTCTCGAGCGATTCTTCTCTGAAATTTCTTGATTTTTCAGTGTAAGCATCGTCATTTTTACAGGTTTTTATGCAAGAATCAACTCTTCAATCTCCTATAGAATAAGTTTGCAAGAGCCCCATTGGCAACACTGTACCGAAACGGGAGGTGCAGCAAGGCGGATGGATGCGTAATCTTTAAATTAGGTGGCGTCTTTCTTTAGCTTGAGGGATTCGCCCCGAAATTAAGATTAAATTAACACGCGGAAACCGCTTTTCCACTCGCGTTACATTTACAAACGCATCCACGAGCGCATAAGACGACACAGAAGGACCAGGACACATCATTCCAGGATCTCGGGAGCACAGCACGCGCGTCGCGTCGTGCGTGAATGCACATGGGAACAAGATGCATTTGCGTTGAGCAGAAATCCTTATACATGTAGCACATTGCACAGTATGCTCTGAAAGTCCTTAACAGATCCAAATCTAAAAACACAGATCCTACATCAATAAAAATCAGGTCTGATCGTTATTTTGTGGTTGGCAAGGTTTCTCAAATGGGTCTGCTGCAAACTTTTGCTACAACGATTAAGAGAGTTTTATCTAATGTAAAATCGCCTGAAAAGTCCATTGGTGGCATCAGAAAGTCATAAAATGCAATAATAAACTCACAAGAGGCGTTCAATGAAATCCAAGATGGCGGAGAAATATCGAGCAATTTGTATGCATGCTCCACGAACGTCCAAGGATGGCCAACTTTGACAACCTCACTGGAGGTAGAGGTTATGTGTTTGTTTACGTTGTGATTGGTTGTGATCGATATTGTGAGGTTGGCCATCCTTGGAGGTTCGTGGTGCATGTATACAAATTGCTCGATATTTCTCCGCCGTATTGGATTTCATTAAACGGGCGTCTTGTGAGTTTATTATTGCATTTTATGACTTTCTGATGCCACCAATGGACTTACCAGGCGATTTTACATTAGATTAAACTCTCTTAATCGTTGTAGCAAAAGTTTGCAACAGACCCATTCTCATGTTAATGGGTGGACAATTTTGCTGACTCACAAATAACATGCAGAGCTTCAAATCGATATGAGGTACGTATTTTCCGAATAAAATCCGGTGAGGACTTCTGGACCGCACTGTATACAACTTGCGAAGTTCGTTGACGCTAAAGCATAAAAGTTTATTCAGCTTTGAATAATAGTCATTTCTCAACGTTCAGTTCAAAATTCAGCCACTGGATTGAGGTGGAGTTGTGGTCCGAGATCAAAGTTTTAAGAAAACAATTTTGATACTTAAAATAATTGAGACGATGCGACGGCAACTCATGAGGAATAAAGCTGCAAAATATCGAATTCCCTTAAATCGTGGATTGGTCGGCTTTAATTACAGCTGCTATATAAAGACTTTCAGGTTAATAATAATAATTATTAATAAATCTATTAGTAGGGCGTGCACCCGGGCAGTTTGAGAACCGTAGGCAGTGAAGTCATTATTTTGAGCGAACAAGTTCCAAAAAAAAGGCGATTCTCAACTTGAGTAACTCAATTTCTCAAAGTTTTAAGTTCAAAGACCGCCGTAGTCAAATTCCTACATGGGAGGAATATATGTGTCTTTTCAAAAATCGCTGTCATGGAGCCGAGTAGGGAAAAATCCCGACGGGAAGCTCTGATGTGATAATTTATTCGCAAAATAAACATAAAACGAAGCTAAAACCACCGAATTACTGAAACAGTCGATCAATTGAGCATATCGATTTGCGCTTTACGACTTACAGTAGTTTTGACTTGAGTCCCTTCATGTAGAGGGCTAAGACAAGCGGGTAGTCAACCTCTGATTGGTCTACGAGTTATAGGCTGTGAGAACCGCCATTGGATGCTGCACGCTTGTTGACAAACACTTTTTCTTTTTTTTACATCCTCACCAGAGGTTCTACGGCGTTTTACGGATAAAAACATTCATTGTCGATGAAGCTGGTACTCTTAATCATGATACACCTCAAGAAACTCCACACTGCCGAAAAGAATCTTTAAAAGAGTAGATAGGTGTCGATCAGCAAAGGCTATGAAAGATTACACCGTTGGAAACTATGGCACTGTAATATTTCCCTTGGACCGACGGATCTCAGATGTAAGCGTGCACAATCGTATCCAATGGCGGTGCCTATAATTTCAGTTTTCTAAAATCCACAAAATAGGGACTCAAGTTTTGACTTTTATTCACGTTCACTTTCCGAATGATCGAAGACAGAGCTTCCAAAAAAACTTCCCTTGGCTCCATGAGACATTTTTTTTGAAAATACTCGAGCGTTTTATCAATTTTGTCCAAAAATAGAACAGTAGCAAAACTTGGAAATAAATCGCTCAAAAATCACCCGCGCGGTGCAGCTCTTCGTGTATATGTATTAAGGGGTGTCTCCACCTGCGAATTTAAAAGCGCGAATAAACTGATTGAGCCAATATGAGCTTCTTTGTTGTCGATACATCGGACTCGACCTATCGACTTCAAGGCAGCTCATTGGCTCAATCAGTTTATTCGCGCTTTTAAATTCGCAGGTAGAGACACCCCTTAAAATGACATTTTTCGATTCACCGATGATTACAGCGGTCGAGGAAAGATTACACGCGGTTCAAGTTCAGAGTATGACTGTAATGCACAAAAATACTCGCATGGGTAACATTATCTTCAGCGGCGCAATCAACGTTAACTTATTGAAATATCCGGAGGTTTGTTGAGGTTTGTTAAAGTCATCAACTATTCCACCGGTTGAGAAAAGATTACAGATGAGAGAATTTTCTTGCATTATACAGTCATACACTGAACTAAACTGTCCAATTTTTTCTCAACCGGTGAAACCATCGGTGAATTGAAAAAAAGTCCATTAAATATAAACGGAACGGCAGCTCTAGAATCACCTTCACTTCACCAAAGTTAATTTGCTCGTGTTTATTAACTGTTGAAATTCGTCGAACAATCATCGACATTTCCTCTTCACAAAACTTACGGATACGGAATCGGTGCACAAAATTGCAAAGGGAAAGTTTATAAAAGATCCATTACGAAATTGAGAGCTCGTTAAAATTTAAACAACTATGGTACTTATCCATCCCGTGCAATTTTGGAGCGAAGAGCGCTGTTTAAGAAAAGAATATTAGAAGTTGATCATTACGGCTCTGCTTCCGTCCGTCCGTCTTCGGGAACTTTCTGCTGTTATAAAAGAAATTACTTGGACTTTGAAACATTCGAAGTACTATAGGGTGCAGAGCAACGTTTTTCTTGCCGTCCGGCAAAAAAATTTCGCCCGATAAGACTTGCGAAAGGGCCCATTTTGTCACGAACGCACGCTCGAAGTTTATTGCGTTCTCCCTCCTGTTCCTCCCAAGCGGAACAACGGATGATGGCGGAAACGTGACAGAAGTATCATCGATGAGAGCAACCGATGGGAAGACGCAGACTTCGTGTCATCGATGCTTCTGAATTGTGACCATCGTGGTGCATGATGAAGACCAAGTTGCCGTTTCTACAAGTCTGCACAGGCTAAGGTAAAGTGGCATCCCACTATGCCAATCATAATATAAGAGTGCGGAAAGTTCACTTTCAGTCAACTTATAATGTGTGTAAAAAATTAGCTTCAGAAAATAATTTGAAGGTTAATATTCAGTTTTGTGAGCAAGCTCAAAAGTACGGATTGTGTCATGAACGAGCTCAAAAGTTAAGGGTTCCTTCCCCCTCCTCGCCCGCCAGTGTCAGCAAAATCAGTCATCAGTGCTTCACGATCTCATATTTTGTGGTAACGAAATTCAACAAGGGGCTTTGACCTGTACGAGAATATAGTCTCGAATACTTTTCTTTTTTGTATTCTTCTTCTTCATTTAGTCTCTTAGATATGGGCTCTTATCGAAACACTATGAAGTAAGATGCAAATCCGAGTCAGATTCAATTCCAAAAAACCTTCAGATCATAAGTGGCTACCAGGCCAAGTCTAAAGCCCCCCCCCCCCCAGCAAGAGGGTGGCGTTTGCGGACACTTATCGAGCTTATCGAGCATTTTTGTCAGTTTGTGCGTTATGTTGGTTTCTAGTTTGTCTTTCCCAACTGCCGTAGCAAAAGTTTTCAAAACACCCTCTCATTTGGAAATATGAATAAATACAAGGTAATAAACTAAACGCCCAAAACGTTGAAACCCCTGTAACGATTGGTCACCGTAGAGATATTCTTTGATAAAAGAAATATCCGTGTGTAGGAAGAAAAATCAAAACATTAAAAAAAGACAAAATTCCAAGTCAAACTTTCAGAGAAAAAAAAAAGTCTTGGGGGAAAGAAACGCAGGAATACAAAGTAAACCTCACAACAATAATAATTTCTTTGGACAAGATATTGTCAGCATCTTCAATAAGTATAGGATAATATTTTAAAAAAACATTGTTTAAAGGGTTAGTTAGCAGACAGCCAATGGAGAAAAAATATGAAATTGTCTCTATACTGCCTAGAACTATCTTGATATAATGATGCAAGAGAGGGCGGTAATTTAGAGGGTAATAGAGGGTAAACATTTTAAAAAAAACTACCGGGAAAAAGACTTGTCCGTCTTTTCAACAGTCTGAAATTTTAAACCCCTCTACATTCGGACAGTTTTGACTTGACATCAGGTATTTAAGGATAATGACCCATGAACAGTATGCTTCCCACGTCAATGTAGGACAGTGCGACGATGAGTCTACTGCAGCGGTTCCCAACCGGTGGGGGTGGGTGGTCCGCGGACCGAGGTTTGGTGGTCCGCGAAGACCTTTCCAAATTTCTCCCGTTTTTTTTTCGCCCGAGAGTGGCAACGTTGAATTTGTAACTAAGTAATATTTTTTTATGTAGCAGGAAAAATAAAATGTCATTTGAATCATAACCTAAATTTTTATATGTTTATAAAATTCCTTCTTCGAAGTCTTCGTTTTTCGGTTTTTCAAATTCAAAATTAATTTCAAAATTGAAAGACGCGCTGTGCTAGTGGAGAAGTCACAGCTGCAATGCTCCCACTAGGGCAGATTAGTTTTTTTTTTCCTCCCTCCATTGTCCAAATGTAAAAAAAAAAAAAAAAAAAAAAAAAAAAAAAAAAAAAAAAAAAAAAAAAAAAAAAAGGTAATCCATTTTTCATTCTTCAAGTGGTGGTCCACGGATAGGATTAGTGGTCCGCGACCAATAAAGGTTGGGAACCTCTGTTCTACTGTCTGAGACGCCTTTGTGACCATGCGATAGTACTGTTGTTGGCAACCAAATCGCAGTTTCCTCCCTTGTGTCTTTTACGAGGGTGGATTTTAAAGTAAGTTTACCTATTTTTTTCTCAGAAACTATTTGACTAGAAAAAAAAAACAAACCCAGCGTTAAAACGTACGTACTTTCAGCTTTCTAACGAGCTTTAGTTTTTCAAATTTGGCCAACGCATTGCGGAGATATCGTGGATTTTCCCCACCCGTCTCTCCTTCAAACGTTCCCACCTTTTCACGCGCTATAGAAAACTGCGAGTTTCGGCAGGCGATGAGCTTATCTCCGGATCAGACATCTCAATAACACCTGAATGCATGATTTTTACTAAATAGACTATACTCTTCTACTGATAAAATGATCCAATTTGTATCGATCTTCAAAATTTTGGTCAGTACTGAAAGTGCAATCATCATGAATTGAAACTGGATTAACAGCTTGCGTCAAAACCTGGTTGAGGAGTATGGGGAAAGAATTTTACGACGGCTGTATACAGAAATTGTTGAACCGATATAAAATATTCAAGAATCTAGCGGGTGACTATGTCAAAAAATGAGGTGAGATGCCTCACAACAATGTTACAACTGTTTCAATAAGATTATAGCTCTATTTTACTTTTTCAAAGTCTTAAACTCATATTTTCTGTGAGGCTAAAAAAGGTGGGCACGTTTGAAGGAGAGACTGGTGTGGAAAATCTAAGATATTTCCGCAACGCGTGATCCAAATTTGAAAAACTGTAGCTCGTGAAAAAGCTGAAATGGTCAACTGGGTTACAATTGTAAGTTTATGTTCACCCTCGAACAGTTTGATAAATCATATTCATTTTTGGAACAACTAGAATTTCTCATCCAATTTTCGCTGATTTTTCCGGTAAAAGTACAAGCAATTCCTCGGTTGACGCATCGTTGTGCTTCTGGTTCTAGAGCTGGGGAAAGAAAAGAATAGACAAATGTCAAAGTCTGGTGAGTTCTAAATCATCAACACTCAACACCTTTCAGCCTGCATTTCAAATACAATGTTTGATGACTGTTGAGCTCACCAGACTTTGACATTTATCTATTCTTTTCTTTCCCCAGCTCTATTAGTAGTTAAGAATTACTGTTTTTTGTGTGTACATGCGCATACGACCGAAATCGGGTATGCTTTTCTGGCATTTTCCAGCGCTTATTTCCAGCAGGCGTTAGTGCCTATGCCTCCATCTCATCCTATATCGCTCCTTTCCTGTTCCAGCCCGTTCTGTCAGGAAATGGTTCCCGTTAAACCGCGCACAGGAGCGAATCTCTCATTCTCTCATCCATCCTTTGATAGGTTCACGCTGCACGGTGTCCCCCCTTCACCCCTTCCCCATTTTGTCATATCAGCTCATCGTTCGTTGAGTGTGATGAGACGGAGACAAGACGAGCTGACGAGACGCTAATTACCCATCGTTTTTTGATGAACTTTAAGAGAGCGCATGTATACCGTTGTCGTTGTCGTTGTCGTCGCCTTGTTGTTGTTCCGGTAGATACGGTACGGCAGATGTTCGATATCTCTGCTGAATGCCCTTCCCTTCCAGCCCCCCCCCCGCCTCTCCTTCCCTCTCTCCTCCAAACTGCCATCAACCATCACCGATCACTGTTTTCCGCCAAGACACTATTTCTGCGCCTCCTTTTCCCATTTCTTCTCCCGGTGTTGTCAGCTCATGCTACTTACTACTTACTCCCTGAAAACCGTTACACCCTGTATATTTGTGACCCATTCCATTGATGATAATTAGAATTTTCATTGTATGACACTTGAAAAGAGTAATCAATCAACGTTATCAACGCAGCGAATCGAACAATTTTCGTGTTTTTTTCTCTGAACTTCTGAAACTATAGACTACGATAAACCACGGACGTCAGACAAGCCGATCGCGGCGCGGTGGAACACTTTTTTTTCGGGGGTCGCAACAAACTTTATGTCCAACAGTTTCTATTCTGACTGATGAAATGTCGGGGTGTACAGTAAACCAACGTGCTGGTGAGGTTAGGGTGATCTATTCCGGTTTGATTAATTAGAGGCCTAAACTAGCTCTAGCTTGGAATTTTAGGAACAATGAAACAATGCAAATTGTAAATCATGTGATGTCACTACAAATTACACTCCGTTCGATGCAAGGGATAGAGCAAAAGGTTCAGGGTAGGTCAAATCAAAGGAACTCAGGACAAACAATGAGTTCAATATTTTGACCTCATACGCAAAATAATGGTCACACTGGCGCAACCAGGATATCTTCCATCTCTCTCATTTCCCATTTGAATGTATGAGTAGGAAAAGGACTGAAGGAGGGGGTTTTTCCCCTTGTCCATCCTTTTCTTAATGGAGAAAAGAGAGAGATGAAGAATCTCTCGGTGCGCTACTGAATGGTCATCAAATAAAATGGTTAGGATTTCATTACAAATGAAAATAATAGCATTAGCATCAGATGGGAACTCTAAAATTTCTTCAACACAAAAAGCAGTTAAATTGTCCTAAAATTTTTTCAAAAGAATGGAAATTCAAGTATACTGCACGGAAAAAAAATAATTGGTATGATTTATCATCATGATGACTGACTTCTGCACCTGCCAAAAAGATGGTAAACTTGACCATAAATCGGGTTAAATGAACTAGACACAAGGTATGTTTAACTAATGGATTGCTCTATTCAACCCGATATCTGGTATAGTATACCATATTTTTGGCAGGTACAGAAATCAGTCATCATGATGGTAATAAATCTTACCAATTTTTTTTTCCGTATGACTATACATACAACAGTATCTATAAAGCGCTTCTGATACTGTTCTGTAAACTTTCGTCACAAGCTGGCATAAAATTCGATAAATGTCGGACCGAGGCGAGGATCGTCCGTTCCTAGCGCCTCTATTTCTGAATCGTCCTCTATACATGCAGCCTTCGAACGCGTATCCTGATTAGCGTTCATTAACACTGGCTCATGAACCGGGTGACCGGGGAACGCGAGGGGGGGGGGGGGCGCAAGGTAGTCGGGAGGGGGGGGGAGTCGAGACTCCAAGATACCACCCCCGCTTGTTACCGCGTCGCGACGCCCTCCGTGCAGTGCAAACAAACCAACCGACACCTTTGACTAATCAATTAATCAATCTGCCCCCCAACCCCCCGGCCACGCCATCCATCCTTCCCCGATTACCGGCCCAGATCCGCACTGATCCTCCCTTTTTCCCCGTCAGATTCATTTTCATTAATGGAGTAACCATTTTCTTTTCAAATTCGAAGTCAAACCGAGGAATTTCTCGATGGGGGGGGGGGGTGTGGGAGGAGGGAAAGGTGTCAGGAAGAAAAGAGGCGGAGTCCACACTAGTGAGAATCTTACTTCATTAACGGAAACAATTTATAACTTTAACTTGACTAACTTCAACTAGGAGAGTTCGTGGCTTTAAAAAAGAGAAAGAGAGAGAGGGGGAGAAAGAAAAAAAGGGGTTTCAGAGCGAAACTTTTGTTTCCTTTCCCTCTTCCACTCTTAATTCTCTTCTTCGCCTGCTTTGAACAATCTGAACCTGAACCTATACCCCGTTTCAGTCTGAGCCTGACTTGACCTGCTCAATAGCTGCATCGATTGGTGCTGAAATCATGCATGCACACAAAATCAAATTTTACAGGAGGACAATGAAATATTATCGAATCGCAATCAGAAAGAGTTGGTTATCGAAAGCAATGAGATCTTCTAGGTGACGGCAATCCTTTTGGAAGGGTTCGGATATCCACCTTAGAGTGTCTTCGATGAGGATTCAATAGTCACAGCCCTATCAGATTTATTATAGAGAAACAGATAAATAAGATGAGACTCCCCATCCATTAAAAAACATCCATTAGATCCATTGAAAGCTTCTCCTTAGCAAATGTTGAAACTAAGGAAGACTCAGTGAGCTCAGAGGCATTTATTCTGAAAATACAAACAGCTCATGGACTAGCTGCGTTGAACAGGGGCGTGCCGAGGTTTCTGGAGGGGGGGGGGAGATTGAAATTTTGCCGCCATCTGCGAATGGCCGCCCCTCAAAATCATGAATTTGATGGCCTTTTTTTTTGCTCGTACACATTGTCGTCGTTGGAGATGATTTTTAAATCAAATAACTTTTTTTTTTTTTTTTTTTTTTTTTTTTTTGGGGGTTGTTCACCCCAGAGACAAATAGAGACCCAGCGCAAGATCAAGGCTTGTGATGCATATCCACTTTTCTGGTTCAATTTTGGTCGGAACTCATCGAAACAACAGCCAACAATAACATACTGTTGACTGATGAGCCCAAAACCTGTTTCCGTCTCCTGGACCGCAGACCAATCACAGCTTTTCTTGAGCTCCACCACTCGACAGTA
>VMOF01000320.1:51625972-51888472 GCA_011764245.1 Trialeurodes vaporariorum
ACTTCCTTTAGGACCTTCAAAACCAAAAATGTAGAGGTAGAGAAATAAGACGCATTTTCTTGTTTCGTTCAGAATAGGACCAAGAAATTTCACATACAATAACAACATGATGGAAATATAAAGCAAGTCAGCACATCACACTATTCAGAGGTCCCATTGTTAAACCCTTTTAAAACTCTGACCAATTCACGAGTCATAGCTACTATAAACGCAAGCAGAGTAATTTTATTACGTTGAGCGTAAACAAATAGCTGAAATTTGATGGGAAATATGGAGGAGGTTAGAGCAGGGACCACTATGGAAACAACGACATCAGGGCTGAATAATAAGAGATCCTCTTCGATGCGCAGTAATTTTTGGTAATTAAATGAGAATTCTGAGTATTGAGATAAGGAATGTTCAGAGTTCTTGCTGTAGGGACTTTCCGTTTTGCGTTTGACCACACGCTATAATTAATTATAATAATTGCATTTACATGCAAGAAAACAAACATTCAGAACGGCAAATGATTGGTTCTCTTGATCACCTAGAATATATACCGCGACAATTTGAAATAATCAAAAAGTGAGGTTGGAAATTTTTGACATAGAATAACTTTAAAAAAACGTCAATCAATGAACATGAAATTACTCCCAACCAACTCAGAATTCAGTCGTGGCTGGGAGAACATTAACTTTTCAAATGAAATTAGCATAAAAAAACACAGGACACAACCTAAATTTCACGACATCAAAAAAGCTCATTTCGCCATTTGATCACAAGGTGGCGTAGTATACTCTATTGAGTATCAGGGCGATTTCAATAGGCGCACGTTGTGCCAACGGTGCGCCTAAAAGGTGATCACAACGAAAAATTTCTAGTAGTGGGTTGAAAAAAAAATTATTGACACGCTTGAACAACCTCGACATAACAGGTGAAGAAAACATCAAGCACCCAAACCAACGAAACAGAAAAAAAAAAACCAAAAACTTATAATTAAATAGAAAATAAAAAACAAAAAATAAAAAAAAAATCAAAGCAAAACAAACAAAAAACAAAAGAAAGAAAAGAACTCAACGATCATTTTAGTATCTTCGTTATTTTTGTTATTTATTCGTTTTTTCGCTGACTTCGTTAATTTTCCGCTCACCATTTATTTGAATACAACATTTTCATTTATTCTGCAAAACACTACTTCATCTGAATAACAAAAATTTTATAGAAAAAATGAAAATATGATATGCAATATGCATACATCGTTGCATATGAGAAAGTTATGCTCGGATCGCTACGATGGTTAAAAATCCGTCCCTGAGCAAAAATTATTTTCAGGTTTTGAAAGGGTTAACGGACGAGATAAATATTTGTACTTCATCAGTGCTCGTTTTGCGCGTTTATTTGATATTTGTTTATGTTAAGTGTGGCAACAAGGTGAATGAGGTAAGCTGTGCGACTTTCCGAAATAATTGGATGATCGAGGAATTCTTATTGCTTGTCTTAGCGACGAGACGCAACGCAGCGCAGGCGGGATGCGTCATGAAGCACGATCTGTGGTTGCGGGAGTCAAAATTCTTCTGCTCAGTGTTGCCGATCATAATATAAAGAGATTAAAAGCATGTCCAGGAATTTGACTTTCTTTATTTTTTATCTTTGCCCATTTGAACGCTTTAGTTGAAAAGGAACAGGAAAAGGGGTTAAGTCAAGGGGTAGTCTCTCCCCATCCCTTTCTACATAAATGGAATCTATTTGTTTCGGCAAAGAGGAGGTGATACAAATTTCTAGATACGCGCATCTAGAAGGAATTACTCAACAAAGGCGAACTCGCACTTTAGAGGATTCTAATACCTCTCAAACCTATAGTGAGATTCAAATCCGCAAGGTCGTGCTACAGTCGCGCTCTCGCTGAGACCATCGGTTTTCCGCCTTTGACCATCATTTGTGGAAGCTGAAGTCAATTTTTGGAAAACGTTTGAACGTTGCGTTCGAGATCAGATTCTAAGGAACATTTTTATACCATTTTGAGTTTTCTACAATCAATTTTTCGAGTCGAAAGTATCTGCGCGAAGTTTGAGTTTGAAGGTTCCGTGCATACGGAACCTTCAATTCCCATGACAATTCAATCGACACCCTCAAACAGACAATTTCTTGCCAATAATTTCGACCCGAAAAATTTGTCGTAAAGAAAGCTCGGAGTGGTATCAAATGTTCCTCAGGATTTGATCTTGAACGCAAGCGTTCAAACATTTCCGAAAATTTTACTCTGGCTTCCGCAAATGATGCTCAAAAGCAGCAAACCTATGGCTTCAGCGAGCTAGCGACAGTAGCGCGATCTAGTGGATTCGAATCTCTCTACAGGTCGCTGAGGATATTCATCTTAAATGATCACAGCTTCAAATCTAATAATGGGGCTCTTGCAAAATTTTGCTTTAAGGAAATGAAAAGTCCAATCGGATGTGAAAACCAGCGAAAGTCACGAAATTCACACTGAAAAACTCCAAAATTCAGTAATAAACTCACAAAACTGCTCTAAAGGCAAGATTGTAATGGCACTTCAACGCAGGTATCATGGGAGATTCCTGTCTATTATGTTACTTTCTCTACGGAAACAGAGATAAGTCAATTTAGATAGGATTCTCCCATGATACCTGCGTCTCTCCGCCATTACGGCCGATTCTGAGAGAGAATTAAGTGATTTTTTGTGAACTCATTGTCATTTTTACAGGTTTTTGTGCAAGAATTACCTCTTCTGTCCCCTGGAGCAAAAGTTTGCAAGAGCCCCATTCAAATGATGAAAATATCGGCCATTATTTCACCCGACGAGATGCTGCTTGGTGCTATATCTGGCAACATGGCATTTTGTCCCATTTGAACCCATAGAAAAGGTCGAATTTGATGGTCATTGGCGGTTGTTATAGATAGTTCGATATTTTTCATGGCTTTTAAAGAGCCAAATGCAACGTGGCTAGATTACACTGCTACTTTCTATATTTTTCTCGAGCGATTCTTCTCTGAAATTTCTTGATTTTTCAGTGTAAGCATCGTCATTTTTACAGGTTTTTATGCAAGAATCAACTCTTCAATCTCCTATAGAATAAGTTTGCAAGAGCCCCATTGGCAACACTGTACCGAAACGGGAGGTGCAGCAAGGCGGATGGATGCGTAATCTTTAAATTAGGTGGCGTCTTTCTTTAGCTTGAGGGATTCGCCCCGAAATTAAGATTAAATTAACACGCGGAAACCGCTTTTCCACTCGCGTTACATTTACAAACGCATCCACGAGCGCATAAGACGACACAGAAGGACCAGGACACATCATTCCAGGATCTCGGGAGCACAGCACGCGCGTCGCGTCGTGCGTGAATGCACATGGGAACAAGATGCATTTGCGTTGAGCAGAAATCCTTATACATGTAGCACATTGCACAGTATGCTCTGAAAGTCCTTAACAGATCCAAATCTAAAAACACAGATCCTACATCAATAAAAATCAGGTCTGATCGTTATTTTGTGGTTGGCAAGGTTTCTCAAATGGGTCTGCTGCAAACTTTTGCTACAACGATTAAGAGAGTTTTATCTAATGTAAAATCGCCTGAAAAGTCCATTGGTGGCATCAGAAAGTCATAAAATGCAATAATAAACTCACAAGACGCCCGTTTAATGAAATCCAATACGGCGGAGAAATATCGAGCAATTTGTATACATGCACCACGAACCTCCAAGGATGGCCAACCTCACAATATCGATCACAACCAATCACAACGTAAACAAACACATAACCTCTACCTCCAGTGAGGTTGTCAAAGTTGGCCATCCTTGGACGTTCGTGGAGCATGCATACAAATTGCTCGATATTTCTCCGCCATCTTGGATTTCATTGAACGCCTCTTGTGAGTTTATTATTGCATTTTATGACTTTCTGATGCCACCAATGGACTTACCAGGCGATTTTACATTAGATTAAACTCTCTTAATCGTTGTAGCAAAAGTTTGCAACAGACCCATTCTCATGTTAATGGGTGGACAATTTTGCTGACTCACAAATAACATGCAGAGCTTCAAATCGATATGAGGTACGTATTTTCCGAATAAAATCCGGTGAGGACTTCTGGACCGCACTGTATACAACTTGCGAAGTTCGTTGACGCTAAAGCATAAAAGTTTATTCAGCTTTGAATAATAGTCATTTCTCAACGTTCAGTTCAAAATTCAGCCACTGGATTGAGGTGGAGTTGTGGTCCGAGATCAAAGTTTTAAGAAAACAATTTTGATACTTAAAATAATTGAGACGATGCGACGGCAACTCATGAGGAATAAAGCTGCAAAATATCGAATTCCCTTAAATCGTGGATTGGTCGGCTTTAATTACAGCTGCTATATAAAGACTTTCAGGTTAATAATAATAATTATTAATAAATCTATTAGTAGGGCGTGCACCCGGGCAGTTTGAGAACCGTAGGCAGTGAAGTCATTATTTTGAGCGAACAAGTTCCAAAAAAAAGGCGATTCTCAACTTGAGTAACTCAATTTCTCAAAGTTTTAAGTTCAAAGACCGCCGTAGTCAAATTCCTACATGGGAGGAATATATGTGTCTTTTCAAAAATCGCTGTCATGGAGCCGAGTAGGGAAAAATCCCGACGGGAAGCTCTGATGTGATAATTTATTCGCAAAATAAACATAAAACGAAGCTAAAACCACCGAATTACTGAAACAGTCGATCAATTGAGCATATCGATTTGCGCTTTACGACTTACAGTAGTTTTGACTTGAGTCCCTTCATGTAGAGGGCTAAGACAAGCGGGTAGTCAACCTCTGATTGGTCTACGAGTTATAGGCTGTGAGAACCGCCATTGGATGCTGCACGCTTGTTGACAAACACTTTTTCTTTTTTTTACATCCTCACCAGAGGTTCTACGGCGTTTTACGGATAAAAACATTCATTGTCGATGAAGCTGGTACTCTTAATCATGATACACCTCAAGAAACTCCACACTGCCGAAAAGAATCTTTAAAAGAGTAGATAGGTGTCGATCAGCAAAGGCTATGAAAGATTACACCGTTGGAAACTATGGCACTGTAATATTTCCCTTGGACCGACGGATCTCAGATGTAAGCGTGCACAATCGTATCCAATGGCGGTGCCTATAATTTCAGTTTTCTAAAATCCACAAAATAGGGACTCAAGTTTTGACTTTTATTCACGTTCACTTTCCGAATGATCGAAGACAGAGCTTCCAAAAAAACTTCCCTTGGCTCCATGAGACATTTTTTTTGAAAATACTCGAGCGTTTTATCAATTTTGTCCAAAAATAGAACAGTAGCAAAACTTGGAAATAAATCGCTCAAAAATCACCCGCGCGGTGCAGCTCTTCGTGTATATGTATTAAGGGGTGTCTCCACCTGCGAATTTAAAAGCGCGAATAAACTGATTGAGCCAATATGAGCTTCTTTGTTGTCGATACATCGGACTCGACCTATCGACTTCAAGGCAGCTCATTGGCTCAATCAGTTTATTCGCGCTTTTAAATTCGCAGGTAGAGACACCCCTTAAAATGACATTTTTCGATTCACCGATGATTACAGCGGTCGAGGAAAGATTACACGCGGTTCAAGTTCAGAGTATGACTGTAATGCACAAAAATACTCGCATGGGTAACATTATCTTCAGCGGCGCAATCAACGTTAACTTATTGAAATATCCGGAGGTTTGTTGAGGTTTGTTAAAGTCATCAACTATTCCACCGGTTGAGAAAAGATTACAGATGAGAGAATTTTCTTGCATTATACAGTCATACACTGAACTAAACTGTCCAATTTTTTCTCAACCGGTGAAACCATCGGTGAATTGAAAAAAAGTCCATTAAATATAAACGGAACGGCAGCTCTAGAATCACCTTCACTTCACCAAAGTTAATTTGCTCGTGTTTATTAACTGTTGAAATTCGTCGAACAATCATCGACATTTCCTCTTCACAAAACTTACGGATACGGAATCGGTGCACAAAATTGCAAAGGGAAAGTTTATAAACGATCCATTACGAAATTGAGAGCTCGTTAAAATTTAAACAACTATGGTACTTATCCATCCCGTGCAATTTTGGAGCGAAGAGCGCTGTTTAAGAAAAGAATATTAGAAGTTGATCATTACGGCTCTGCTTCCGTCCGTCCGTCTTCGGGAACTTTCTGCTGTTATAAAAGAAATTACTTGGACTTTGAAACATTCGAAGTACTATAGGGTGCAGAGCAACGTTTTTCTTGCCGTCCGGCAAAAAATTTCGCCCGATAAGACTTGCGAAAGGGCCCATTTTGTCACGAACGCACGCTCGAAGTTTATTGCGTTCTCCCTCCTGTTCCTCCCAAGCGGAACAACGGATGATGGCGGAAACGTGACAGAAGTATCATCGATGAGAGCAACCGATGGGAAGACGCAGACTTCGTGTCATCGATGCTTCTGAATTGTGACCATCGTGGTGCATGATGAAGACCAAGTTGCCGTTTCTACAAGTCTGCACAGGCTAAGGTAAAGTGGCATCCCACTATGCCAATCATAATATAAGAGTGCGGAAAGTTCACTTTCAGTCAACTTATAATGTGTGTAAAAAATTAGCTTCAGAAAATAATTTGAAGGTTAATATTCAGTTTTGTGAGCAAGCTCAAAAGTACGGATTGTGTCATGAACGAGCTCAAAAGTTAAGGGTTCCTTCCCCCTCCTCGCCCGCCAGTGTCAGCAAAATCAGTCATCAGTGCTTCACGATCTCATATTTTGTGGTAACGAAATTCAACAAGGGGCTTTGACCTGAACGAGAACATACGTCTCGAATACTTTTCTTCTTTGTCTTCTTCTTCTTCTTCTTCTTCTTCTTCTTCTTCTTCTTCTTCATTTAGTCTCTTAGATAAGGGCTCTTAACGAAACTCTATGAAGTAAGATGCAAGTCCGAGTCAGATTCAATTCCAAAAAACCTTCAGATCATAAGTGGCTACCAGGCCAAGTCTAAAGCCCCCCCCCCCCCCAGCAAGAGGGTGGCGTTTGCGGACACTTATCGAGCTTATCGAGCATTTTTGTCAGTTTGTGCGTTATGTTGGTTTCTAGTTTGTCTTTCCCAACTGCCGTAGCAAAAGTTTTCAAAACACCCTCTCATTTGGAAATATGAATAAATACAAGGTAATAAACTAAACGCCCAAAACGTTGAAACCCCTGTAACGATTGGTCACCGTAGAGATATTCTTTGATAAAAGAAATATCCGTGTGTAGGAAGAAAAATCAAAACATTAAAAAAAGACAAAATTCCAAGTCAAACTTTCAGAGAAAAAAAAAAGTCTTGGGGGAAAGAAACGCAGGAATACAAAGTAAACCTCACAACAATAATAATTTCTTTGGACAAGATATTGTCAGCATCTTCAATAAGTATAGGATAATATTTTAAAAAAACATTGTTTAAAGGGTTAGTTAGCAGACAGCCAATGGAGAAAAAATATGAAATTGTCTCTATACTGCCTAGAACTATCTTGATATAATGATGCAAGAGAGGGCGGTAATTTAGAGGGTAATAGAGGGTAAACATTTTAAAAAAAACTACCGGGAAAAAGACTTGTCCGTCTTTTCAACAGTCTGAAATTTTAAACCCCTCTACATTCGGACAGTTTTGACTTGACATCAGGTATTTAAGGATAATGACCCATGAACAGTATGCTTCCCACGTCAATGTAGGACAGTGCGACGATGAGTCTACTGCAGCGGTTCCCAACCGGTGGGGGTGGGTGGTCCGCGGACCGAGGTTTGGTGGTCCGCGAAGACCTTTCCAAATTTCTCCCGTTTTTTTTTTTGCCCGAGAGTGGCAACGTTGAATTTGTAACTAAGTAATATTTTTTTATGTAGCAGGAAAAATAAAATGTCATTTGAATCATAACCTAAATTTTTATATGTTTATAAAATTCCTTCTTCGAAGTCTTCGTTTTTCGGTTTTTCAAATTCAAAATTAATTTCAAAATTGAAAGACGCGCTGTGCTAGTGGAGAAGTCACAGCTGCAATGCTCCCACTAGGGCAGATTAGTTTTTTTTTTCCTCCCTCCATTGTCCAAATGTAAAAAAAAAAAAAAAAAAAAAAAAAAAAAAAAAAAAAAAAAAAAAAAAAAAAAAAAGGTAATCCATTTTTCATTCTTCAAGTGGTGGTCCACGGATAGGATTAGTGGTCCGCGACCAATAAAGGTTGGGAACCTCTGTTCTACTGTCTGAGACGCCTTTGTGACCATGCGATAGTACTGTTGTTGGCAACCAAATCGCAGTTTCCTCCCTTGTGTCTTTTACGAGGGTGGATTTTAAAGTAAGTTTACCTATTTTTTTTCTCAGAAACTATTTGACTAGAAAAAAAAAACAAACCCAGCGTTAAAACGTACGTACTTTCAGCTTTCTAACGAGCTTTAGTTTTTCAAATTTGGCCAACGCATTGCGGAGATATCGTGGATTTTCCCCACCCGTCTCTCCTTCAAACGTTCCCACCTTTTCACGCGCTATAGAAAACTGCGAGTTTCGGCAGGCGATGAGCTTATCTCCGGATCAGACATCTCAATAACACCTGAATGCATGATTTTTACTAAATAGACTATACTCTTCTACTGATAAAATGATCCAATTTGTATCGATCTTCAAAATTTTGGTCAGTACTGAAAGTGCAATCATCATGAATTGAAACTGGATTAACAGCTTGCGTCAAAACCTGGTTGAGGAGTATGGGGAAAGAATTTTACGACGGCTGTATACAGAAATTGTTGAACCGATATAAAATATTCAAGAATCTAGCGGGTGACTATGTCAAAAAATGAGGTGAGATGCCTCACAACAATGTTACAACTTGTTTCAATAAGATTATAGCTCTATTTTACTTTTTCAAAGTCTTAAACTCATATTTTCTGTGAGGCTAAAAAAGGTGGGCACGTTTGAAGGAGAGACTGGTGTGGAAAATCTAAGATATTTCCGCAACGCGTGATCCAAATTTGAAAAACTGTAGCTCGTGAAAAAGCTGAAATGGTCAACTGGGTTACAATTGTAAGTTTATGTTCACCCTCGAACAATTTGATAAATCATGTACAGTTTTGGAACAACTAGAATTTCTCATCCAATTTTCGCTGATTTTTCCGGTAAAAGTACAAGCAATTCCTCGGTTGACGCATCGTTGTGCTTCTGGTTCTAGAGCTGGGGAAAGAAAAGAATAGACAAATGTCAAAGTCTGGTGAGTTCTAAATCATCAACACTCAACACCTTTCAGCCTGCATTTCAAATACAATGTTTGATGACTGTTGAGCTCACCAGACTTTGACATTTATCTATTCTTTTCTTTCCCCAGCTCTATTAGTAGTTAAGAATTACTGTTTTTTGTGTGTACATGCGCATACGACCCAAATCGGGTATGCTTTTCTGGCATTTTCCAGCGCTTATTTCCAGCAGGCGTTAGTGCCTATGCCTCCATCTCATCCTATATCGCTCCTTTCCTGTTCCAGCCCGTTCTGTCAGGAAATGGTTCCCGTTAAACCGCGCACAGGAGCGAATCTCTCATTCTCTCATCCATCCTTTGATAGGTTCACGCTGCACGGTGTCCCCCCTTCACCCCTTCCCCATTTTGTCATATCAGCTCATCGTTCGTTGAGTGTGATGAGACGGAGACAAGACGAGCTGACGAGACGCTAATTACCCATCGTTTTTTGATGAACTTTAAAGAGAGCGCATGTATACCGTTGTCGTTGTCGTTGTCGTCGCCTTGTTGTTGTTCCGGTAGATACGGTACGGCAGATGTTCGATATCTCTGCTGAATGCCCTTCCCTCTCCTTCCCTCTCTCCTCCAAACTGCCATCAACCATCACCGATCACTGTTTTCCGCCAAGACACTATTTCTGCGCCTCCTTTTCCCATTTCTTCTCCCGGTGTTGTCAGCTCATGCTACTTACTACTTACTCCCTGAAAACCGTTACACCCTGTATATTTGTGACCCATTCCATTGATGATAATTAGAATTTTCATTGTATGACACTTGAAAAGAGTAATCAATCAACGTTATCAACGCAGCGAATCGAACAATTTTCGTGTTTTTTTCTCTGAACTTCTGAAACTATAGACTACGATAAACCACGGACGTCAGACAAGCCGATCGCGGCGCGGTGGAACACTTTTTTTTCGGGGTCGCAACAAACTTTATGTCCAACAGTTTCTATTCTGACTGATGAAATGTCGGGGTGTACAGTAAACCAACGTGCTGGTGAGGTTAGGGTGATCTATTCCGGTTTGATTAATTAGAGGCCTAAACTAGCTCTAGCTTGGAATTTTAGGAACAATGAAACAATGCAAATTGTAAATCATGTGATGTCACTACAAATTACACTCCGTTCGATGCAAGGGATAGAGCAAAAGGTTCAGGGTAGGTCAAATCAAAGGAACTCAGGACAAACAATGAGTTCAATATTTTGACCTCATACGCAAAATAATGGTCACACTGGCGCAACCAGGATATCTTCCATCTCTCTCATTTCCCATTTGAATGTATGAGTAGGAAAAGGACTGAAGGAGGGGGTTTTATCCCCTTGTCCATCCTTTTCTTAATGGAGAAAAGAGAGAGATGAAGAATCTCTCGGTGCGCTACTGAATGGTCATCAAATAAAATGGTTAGGATTTCATTACAAATGAAAATAATAGCATTAGCATCAGATGGGAACTCTAAAATTTCTTCAACACAAAAAGCAGTTAAATTGTCCTGAAATTTTTTCAAAAGAATGGAAATTCAAGTATACTGCACGGAAAAAAAATAATTGGTATGATTTATCATCATGATGACTGACTTCTGCACCTGCCAAAAAGATGGTAAACTTGACCATAAATCGGGTTAAATGAACTAGACACAAGGTATGTTTAACTAATGGATTGCTCTATTCAACCCGATATCTGGTATAGTATACCATATTTTTGGCAGGTACAGAAATCAGTCATCATGATGGTAATAAATCTTACCAATTATTTTTTCCGTATGACTATACATACAACAGTATCTATAAAGCGCTTCTGATACTGTTCTGTAAACTTTCGTCACAAGCTGGCATAAAATTCGATAAATGTCGGACCGAGGCGAGGATCGTCCGTTCCTAGCGCCTCTATTTCTGAATCGTCCTCTATACATGCAGCCTTCGAACGCGTATCCTGATTAGCGTTCATTAACACTGGCTCATGAACCGGGTGACCGGGGAACGCGAGGGGGGGGGGGGGGCGCAAGGTAGTCGGGAGGGGGGGGGGAGTCGAGACTCCAAGATACCACCCCCGCTTGTTACCGCGTCGCGACGCCCTCCGTGCAGTGCAAACAAACCAACCGACACCTTTGACTAATCAATTAATCAATCTGCCCCCCAACCCCCCGGCCACGCCATCCATCCTTCCCCGATTACCGGCCCAGATCCGCACTGATCCTCCCTTTTTCCCCGTCAGATTCATTTTCATTAATGGAGTAACCATTTTCTTTTCAAATTCGAAGTCAAACCGAGGAATTTCTCGATGGGGGGGGGGGGGTGGGAGGAGGGAAAGGTGTCAGGAAGAAAAGAGGCGGAGTCCACACTAGTGAGAATCTTACTTCATTAACGGAAACAATTTATAACTTTAACTTGACTAACTTCAACTAGGAGAGTTCGTGGCTTTAAAAAAGAGAAAGAGAGAGAGGGGGAGAAAGAAAAAAAGGGGTTTCAGAGCGAAACTTTTGTTTCCTTTCCCTCTTCCACTCTTAATTCTCTTCTTCGCCTGCTTTGAACAATCTGAACCTGAACCTATACCCCGTTTCAGTCTGAGCCTGACTTGACCTGCTCAATAGCTGCATCGATTGGTGCTGAAATCATGCATGCACACAAAATCAAATTTTACAGGAGGACAATGAAATATTATCGAATCGCAATCAGAAAGAGTTGGTTATCGAAAGCAATGAGATCTTCTAGGTGACGGCAATCCTTTTGGAAGGGTTCGGATATCCACCTTAGAGTGTCTTCGATGAGGATTCAATAGTCACAGCCCTATCAGATTTATTATAGAGAAACAGATAAATAAGATGAGACTCCCCATCCATTAAAAAACATCCATTAGATCCATTGAAAGCTTCTCCTTAGCAAATGTTGAAACTAAGGAAGACTCAGTGAGCTCAGAGGCATTTATTCTGAAAATACAAACAGCTCATGGACTAGCTGCGTTGAACAGGGGCGTGCCGAGGTTTCTGGAGGGGGGGGGGAGATTGAAATTTTGCCGCCATCTGCGAATGGCCGCCCCTCAAAATCATGAATTTGATGGCCTTTTTTTTTGCTCGTACACATTGTCGTCGTTGGAGATGAATTTTTAAATCAAATAACTTTTTTTTTTTTTTTTTTTTTTTTTTGGGGCTTGTTCACCCCAGAGACAAATAGAGACCCAGCGAAAGATCAAGGCTTGAGATGCATATCCACTTTTCTGGTTCAATTTTGGTCGGAACTCATCGAAACAACAGCCAACAATAACATACTGTTGACTGATGAGCCCAAAACCTGTTTCCGTCTCCTGGACCGCAGACCAATCACAGCTTTTTCTTGAGCTCCACCACTCGACAGTAGGCTAAGTTTATCGTTGCAGCCAGTGACTCCCGAACAAAACTGTGCGCACTAAACTTGCCTCACTATTTTAACACGAGAAGCGCATACGGTGTGCTGGGTCTCTATCTGTCTCTAGTTCACCCTGATTTTGCCGCCCCCGGAGAGTGCCGCCCAAGGCAAGGATGATAACAACAACAACAACAACAACAACAACAACAACAACAACACCCCCCTTCGGCACGGCACTGGCGTTCAGCTGCCTTAACCCTTTTACTACCAACTTCTTGTTACCAGAAGAAATCAAAGCTACAACTCGCTCATATTATTCGGCGGGTACAGCTAAATTCCTTGTCCGTAGGGTTCATTTTGCCTGTCCCGTTAATTGAAAGAGCTCGAAGACACATGACTACAGATGGTAACCAATTAGAGTAGCTTTGTACGTCAAACAAAGATTGAGTTACAAAAACAAATAACTCGGACAAGTTATTGAAATGATTGAAGGAGAGCGGTCGTCACTGAATTTTATACGATCAATTTTTGTCTCGATGCGCCATTCAATAAATCCTGTACAGTGTAAACGCTATGATACATTGGATTTTATTCTTGAAGTTAATAAGCGCAAACATTAGCTATCAGTTCGAATAAATGTTAGTTAAATGGGAAAGTGATGACGAAGGATAAACCTTGACAATGGGGAGGGAAAAAAAGGGCTAATGAGCAGAATCCAGAGGGCACAACGCATAAAAACAAGAATATAAAGAGGGGTTAGTTTTCAAGAGGCTTTGTCGCTTATTATCCGTTGAGCTTTGAACTTTAAAAGAAGCTTTTAAAAAAAGCTGCCGATGAAATAAATGGAGCTAACGATAAAACCAAGAGAGTAAAGCTTTTACAGCGGAGCGTAATCGTCAACTTAAAGATGAAGCATCCAGAAAGATAGAGGAGATAGAGAGGAGAAAGTGGGGAGGAAAGAAAAAGAGAAAAAAGAGGAGAGGAGAAAAATAATAATGCCGAGAGGATAACAAGTTCGGAATGGTGAAGAGTAAGGGTAGAAAGGGGGGGGGGTGAGAAGAGGGAAACCGTGAAGAGAGGAGGGGATAAATGAAAGTTTGCCAAGGCGGAAAAGTAATAAATGCCCCGGGTCTGGTTGAAAGGGAACAGAGAGAGTGTGTATACGGATTCTGTTCGAGGTTCGGGGAAAAGATCGAAGATTTAAGACTTTTCCTTTCTACTTCTCTTCTCAGGACTTATAAGAAGGTATTTCTGGGATCGATGAGACTCATTCTTTTAATCTGTTTCTTAACCCATTAGTCATCATGAATCGCTTATCAGCAGACTTATCAAGCACACGACCCAAAGTATTAGGAGTCATCGTGGCATATCACCCTTCAAAAAATAAATAAATAAATGAATAAATAAATAAGTAATGTAAGGAAAAATGAAACAAAAATAAGCCGTAGGTAATGACGAACGAACACTTTCTCTCAACAATAATTCTCATCAGAATTAAGGATAGGTACCTTAAGCCCCTTTTTTCCGAATAGACTCCCTTACTAACCCTTTTCTCAATGCTGATGGTTACAATCGTCCCACATCACTGAGTGACCCTTTTTTCCAATTTTGGAGCTCACTTCCAGACCCTCTTCCGATGCCTGATCAAAATGGAAGTATACGTATTCATTGGGCAGATTTATCCCTTGCGTGACAGAATTATAGATAAATAAATAATTGGAGGAGTATGAACATTTTTGAGGAGAAATTTTCCGGACCCAACTAATCCTCAACTTTTCAAAACCACAATCTATTTCTCGAAGGTCAAAAGTGTAGTCTTCTGCAGGTTACATTAGCAAGGGCGTTTAAATATCATTATGGAACAAATATCCTAGCAGTTCGTGAGTATTCGCAGTGCAGAGAATAAAAACAATATCAGACGAATCCATAGATCTTGTCTTAGGTAAGCCTCCAGAAAAGCTCAAATTCATTGAGATGAGTAATGCGGGTAGTCAACCTCCAGGAGTCATCTGATAGTCTTTCTTTGTTCCCAACTGCGATAATTACACAAAGCACAGTGGTGAAGCTTGCATTACAGACAAAGTTGACTTTCGTCCATTTAAACTCATTAAAGAGGTTTAATTCGGGGGTATGCCCACCAAGGGCGGATCCAGCAATATGGCAACCATGTATTCTTCCCATTTGAACGTATGAGGAAGAATCGATTCTCGAGGAGGCCATGGCCCCTTGACTAATCGATTGTTTCTCACGCATTCAAATTGGAAGAATACACAGTTGCCAGATCGCTGGATCCGCCCTTGTGCTCTGCACAGTGCACACGCAATAGTCCAGTTTATTCTCTCCATTTAAACCTATATAAAATAATCGATCTTTTTGTGGTGCAGTTGCATTCCCAATAAATCGATATTGTTACATGGGTTTAAATGGAAAAACGCAAGGTTGCCAAATTTCACGAGCCACCACTGCCAAAGTTTAACCCTTCTTTCGAGCTATTGAATGATCAAAATGCAACGTTGCCAGATGCTTCGCCACAGGCTTAGAACAAAGAAAAAAATATTGCAACGGAGCAAGAGGAAGATGGATAATCGCGATTGCCACGCGGCGAAGCGAAGGGAAGAGGAAATAAGAAGGAAAGAAAAATCTTGAAAGTTAGAGGGTCGGAGGATAGAAATCAAATTTTTTATTCACGAGTCATCAGTATTCATTGCCGATTTAAGCGCGAGTGTTTGCATCTTTTTCAGCTTTCGGGGGATCCACCGATCCACCATTCACCGATTGTCCCGCTCAACATTTTCTCGGCTACTTGAGAAGAGACGAGACCGAGATAAAAAAGGAGGGAGTGGAAAAAGCGAGGGAGTTGCTACTATAAATACTCAATCAAACTGCGCGAAAAAAGATTTTAAGGAAGGATTGAAAAGTTTCGCATTTTTTTTTTTTTTATTTTTTTTTTCTATTCGCGCTCCCGCGGCTTAGGGAGGTGAGGGCACGGAACATTTTCTTCCAGTGTCGAAGTATACGCGAACTTAAGCGCTATTAGAGCAGCAAAATGTACGAAGAACCCTCTATGTCGAAAAAAAAAAAAATGAAAATATCCTGAGTGGAAGCGTGAAAACACTGTTGTCAGATTCTGAGCAGTTACGTAGCGTTAAATTTGGCAACTTCGAATTTTGTCCGTCTAACTCCATGAAAAAGATCGAATTGTAAAGTGCGTTACAAAATTTCACCTCAGAATTTAAACTTTTGCACAAGTTTAACCCTTAACTGCGCCATGGCACCCCTAAGGCATATTTCCTCCATTTTGAACTCTTAAAGTTAAAATATCATTTTTTTCCATGTCGTTATCCCTCCGGCACACATTGAGGAAAAGTTTCAATTTTTCACCGAAGTCTGATAAAGCAAGGCCCCACGTTGGGTGCCATCTGAGCATTCGAAAACATATTTAACCGTTTGACCTTGATTTTCTCCCTATATTGGCTCATGTTAAATTTAGACTTTGCAGATCTCTTGAGAGCAAGAATTAATGCCAGGAATTTTTTTCACTATTTTCCCCTTTCATTTTGAGTAAAAATCAATTGAAAAATCATGTTTTCGAACGGGAGGAAAAAAATCGCGCAGTAAAGGGTTAAATGAAATAAATACAATACTGCCAGAATTCACGCTTCATCGCTGATTCTGATACGAATTTTTACGCAAAATTTGCAAGATTGTCCCGCCGGGCCGGGTCACTACCCTGTACGGAAAACAAAGCTGAATAGAATCAACCGAAAGCCTAGTTCATATATTCCTATGTCCAGAAGGGGAGACCATTTAGTATCATCAGGTGTGCGCTACTGCTAAAAAGCTCTATTGGTTCTCAATACACTATCTTCAGGGAGAGCACATCGATTGTTTCTTGGACCCTTCTTCTGGGGGGGGGGGGGGGGATGTATCATTGTCCTCAATAGATAAGCAGTATTTTGCTATTGTCTCTTGAACCCTTCTTCTGGGGGGGGGGATGTATTTTTTTTTTTTTCTTTTAATAAGAGTTTATTCATCATCATATCATTGTCCTCAATTGATGAGCCGTATTTTGCATTGTTATCCAATCACAAAAATCCCCTGACCAATCACAAAACAGCAATAAAACAATCACACCTCTGACCAATCACAAAAAAGCGCTATATATAAGTAACTTTACGCTGATGACCACTTAGCGCGCGACAAACGATCCGTTATCGACGATGGCCAAAAGGTTGACGCGCTCCAGAGTTCGTCAACGTTGATGACCATCGCCCAGTAGCGCCACTTGGGGTGGAGGAAATCCCCCCCTCCTCTCCAGGGATTTTCCATGTGGTCAAAAAATCAAGTCAGATAGCAATGGAAGGAAAAGCGGGGAGGGGGGGAGGAGATCAACTCAGAACGACCTTAACCGATGCTAGGTTGGCCTCTCTCATGTTTAAAAAGCTACTGAGCGACAAGAGCCCCAAAAAATAAAAGTGGATGAAATAGTTGACGCCTTTGGTGGAAATAAGACGCGCCGCAACCCAGTTCCGCGTTGACTTAAGTCTTTTGTTGGTCACCTCTACTATCCTTTTACAACCTACCTTACTATCCACACACGTGTTCACACGGCCAAAGAGAGAGAGGGAGAGGGGGAGACATAGAGAGAGGGAGAGGGAGACACAGAGAGAGAGAGGGAGAGGGAGACACAGAGAGAGAGGGGGAGAGGGAGACACACAGAGAGAGAGGGAGAGAGAGATTCCTGTATCAGCCCTTGTGCAAGATTGCTGCACTGTATTTACATTTTTATAGCCGAAGATAATGCACCTAATTTTACGAGTTAGAAAATTTGCTGCACCATAGTTTTTTTTTGGTGAGAAAATTTTGCGTGAAATTTCGAGCAGAAGACGCCTTGAAGAACAAGTAAAACATTGCACATTCGTGAAACCGTTGCATGGACATCGCTGCCAGACAAAAATGGTCTACATAGGTCCATATCGATCATATTCCCTATACAGTATGGATATCGTATGGATAAAGTTGTTAATATCTTTGCAGATCTATTGATATTCATACATATTCACACTCTGTCTGGGGAATTGGTTATAAAACTGTACGGACCATTATTGCCAGGATGGTTTCAAAACTAATCTCTTCGATATTTATGAAAAAGATAACAACAAAAAAGTCACAGTCACAAAACAGTCCAATTTAAAGTAGTAGCAGCTTCAGTGGTCGAGTTGAAAATTCTGCACTTCAAAAGAGATGGTGAGTTGTTCCCTACTTTTTCTAATATCATATCATTGCATTCTCAGTGTTTTCTGTTGCTTGTCATACTCACTCAAAAACACCTGCTCAGTGCTCACGCCTAAGTTACCAGAACAAATGAAGGAGTCTTAAAAATTATTATTCAATTGTTTCATTATAATTAAAGTGCCAAGTTGGTATTAATATTCAGGATTGTTGGAGTTACATTGAATTAGCTATAAGCCTTGCATTGTTCACAAAGTACATCTTATTCAGTTGAAGCAAGTAGCTTTCATATGATTCCGTTTTGGCCATTATTCCTTCTTCGTATATCTCATACAAATCGTACATTTGAGAAATATCAGAAAAAAAACCGAGAAGAGAAGAAAACGGTGGATGCACCCAAACTAGACAACGCAGCTTTCTTTCGCCGCTCTAGATCTAATTCAAAATCATGATAGAATATTCTGAGACACGGCTCGGAAAAGAAGCTTTTAAAATTACACCTCCATCGCACTGAAGCGTATATCAAGGCGCAAAAAGCTGCAGCTCTTCAAATTGTTTTCACTCGTGCGTCCTTCGGATTCTTTAAAGAACTTTAAGATCAATTATAGTTTTTAGAGCGACCTTTAGCGGGTGACCGGCGATGCCACACGCGAAATTCATAAAATCTGAAGATATTTGATCCCACGATAAGCGGTTAAGCATAAACGTCGTAAATTATCAAATAAAGTCACGGCAAGATGGCGGTTTGTTTACAAGTCTGCAGTGTTTACAGAAAATATACTTAGTTTCGAATAATGTTTTGCTCCAAGTTCCGAGTCGAGGTTCAAACTCCTACTTTCAAGCTAGGTAAATACTCTCTAATTTTCAAAGTTAATTGATTATTATAGTTATTAGTGTTAAATTAAAACTACTTTTCATTCTTAACTTCAATAGACTTTCACTGAAGGAGCTTGAAATCAGCTGTTCTACACTCAACAACCTACCATTCGCCAAAATAACCAAAATGAACCTTCAGTCTCCTTTGCAAGAAGCCGTCGATGAAGAAAGGTTTACTGATTGATTGAAACAGTGGGAAATCACAAGTAAAGTTACGTACAATGCATTAACATCGTTGCTAAAACGTCTGCGAGAGGAAGTGGATGACCTTGCGTTTTACCAAAATGTGCTGTAACATTTTTAGAAACACCAACAAATATTTTTGTTGAAAAAATCGTTGCTGGTGACTATCATTACTTTGGTCTCCAAGAAAATATTCAACGAGAGCTCTCAGGTTTAAATTTACCTGAAAACGTAAAATTTATGATGTGTTTTGATGGTGCATCCATTACTGAGTCTGGCAAGAAGACGTTTTGGCCAATCATGGTTGACTTTCCAAATGTGCCTTCTAAAGAGAACACAGTATTCACTGCAGCTTTGTATTGCAGTGAGAAAACACTGGAAGAACCAAAAGAAATCTTTAAAGACTTCGTATGAATTAAACAAGCTTCACAAGAATGGCATTAATATCAATGAGAAACAGGTGAAGCTATAAATGTCCGCCTATTGCATGAATGCCCCGGCAAAAGCCAAAATTTTAGGAATCGAAGGTCATATCGCTTCTTCATCGTGTTCCAAGTGCTACGTAATTGGACAATCATTTGGACGGAGGAGATCCTTTCAAGCGCAGGAATGCCAACTCAGGAAAAATAGCGAGTGGTGGAAACAGATGAGAGATTTCACTCTGCGAATTATTGCCTCAAAGGAGTGGATGACATTGATTTCCCTAATGAGGTAGTTCTTTACTGCATGCATCTCTCTTGTCTAGGTTGCATGAAAAAATTGCTAAAAGATTTGTGGATGAAAGGTGTCTACAAAAATGAATTTTCAAAATTATCAGGTGCTGAAATGTCTGTCATTAGTGATCGCTTGAACAAACTCAATGAGAGGAAATATTTATGCTGAGAATTTGCACATTATTTAAGGAGTCTTGACTTCATTGCAAAATTTATAAAGGAAGTGAATTCAGAATATTCTTTCTCTACATTGAACCTGTAGTGTTTTGTCGTGTTTCCGATGATTCATTTTGGCGAAGCCAAAGAATCAGGTACCTCAAATAGTTGCTGTTTTATTTTTTATTTTCATTTTTCTCCGTGACGGCAATTCATTCCACGAGGAGTCAGAACAAAATTGTTCATCATAGTCACTGTAAAATAAGTGACAGGATGCCTTAAGATCACAGTTTTTACTCTTCACTTTAAATGTATCAAATGAACATCTTCAGAGTGTCTTTTACTTGCAAGTTAGTTGCGCTCATTCATAATTTTCCTATAGATAATTTATGTTTACCTACATTGAATAAATGCCGGTAATGTATTTAGAACACATTCGGAACAAATTATCAAACAGCATAATATTATCATCAGAATTCAATAGAATCTCTGTATGAAAAAGAGCATCTTTCAAGGTGTCTGATTGAAAACAATTTTTGCTTTCAAATGAATCAGCTACAAAGTGTTAAAGTGTATTTTCTTTAGGTTCTCTCCAGTTTGGCAATTTTCTGTTAACCTTTATATTTATCTCTTTCGTTTTTCAGAAACATGAAGTGCTTTTTAATATGGTTCCGTGTGGACGGGAGCGGTGACTTCTGCCCAGAAACGTGGATTACCAAAGACCAAAGCAGAAAT
The DNA here is from genome assembly GCA_011764245.1 of Trialeurodes vaporariorum. NCBI lineage: Eukaryota > Metazoa > Arthropoda > Insecta > Hemiptera > Aleyrodidae > Trialeurodes > Trialeurodes vaporariorum. The sequence continues at coordinate 51,646,432 of VMOF01000320.1, forward strand.
CACTGGCCCATAGGGTCCAATGCAGATGTAAACGAACTCATGAAAAAGGCAGCCAAGCCTCCCAAGGTAAACCCATGGCCCCCCTTTGAGGTGTCGCTCCTCTCCTATCTATATTAGGTATGGTAAGTTCGTCTTTCTTGCACCGAAAATTTCTTTGAATGATTTGCTTCAGTTTTCATCACCAAGATGTGAAGAGTGTAGGGCTCACTCCATTTTTATCTGCCTGGAACAATGTGCTGTAAACCTATGAGTGAATTGGAAAACAGAAATTCCTTCAACCCTTTGCGCGGCAATGGTCAGACTGGGTGACCACCTTTTAATTCTGTTTTCCTGGCCATGCGTATAGAGTGCAGCACCGTCCAGCCGTGCAAGCATGTTGGTATGATAGTCTAGAAGCGAGAAAAAAATATTTTGGGGTGGTACCGTTGACATTTGTTTATTTACAAAGGTTATGTTTACAGTGAGTTCGGCTAAAACGGGTGTGCGTGAACATTTATGCCGAATACTTCCTATTTCTACTAAATTTATTCAATAAATCAATGTTTCTTGTGTGTGCCATCAATTATAGGGATCTACTAGACAACATTTAGCTGTGGTAAGCATATTTTTTTAACATTAATGTTAGATATAAATACATAGCTTGGAATATGGAGGTTATACTGGGTGACCACTGCCCCGGTTGGGGCAAAAGCACCTTCTATGTTGATATTTTGACATTCTCTTTGATTACTATTAGATGCAACATTTGTAAACTTCTCAACGAATACTTTCAAACAAGTGTAGCTAAGGCAACTCTCGTTCTTAAAGCCAAACTTGAAGTCTCTAACAATCATAAAACCTGAGCTATTGCTGCCACAAGATCTGAAAAATTCTAAAAATTGACAAGGTCAGATAACACAACAGAAAAAAAGTTCAAAGACTATATTCACCACCTGGTGAACTATTTACTCAAACTTTCAAATGTCAAAATTTAAGAACAAATAATTTGAAGCAATATATTTGGGAAACGATTTTACCATATTCTTCAAGAGGATATTCTCTATCAATAAATGGAAAAAAGGAGATTAATTTAATCGTTAAAAGAACTGACCGTCTTCTTAACTGATTCATTTCGAAAAAGAATACAAAAATAAAGTGACTACGTAAATAATTCCACTATTTATCACCGAGTCCAGAAAAACGGGCTTTTTTCACTCAGTTAACTCTGGTCATTCATTTACATATTACTCTGAGTCGATTAAATGTTTCGATCTCTTTTTCTCAGTCACTGTTGGTTGAAGTAAGAAAGTGGAGGGTTCACATTCAACTAGTCTTGATCTGTAGATTACCTTTAAAATCACTGATATGTTGATTGTTGGACGTTGGTGACAAAGATGCCAACGTGGATAAACATGGGAGAAAATTTGCCCAGAAACAATTTTTAACGAAGCAAATATCCACATGTACATAAATAATAATATCGGGTAAATTTTTATCTATACGAGTACTGAATCGTAACCAGCCACAACTCTTCCTCCTTCAAAACTCAGATACACAATATTTTAGTATCCGTCTGAAGCGACACGACGCGACGTCTTCTTAACAAAAATAACCAATCGAAAGAATTCAAAAAACGTGAAAAATTCAGGAATTAAAAAAACAGTGCAACAAAAACCGGAAGGTTTCTACGGAAAAATTGTAAGAAAAACTGAAATATACACGTTTTGATTTGCCTTTCTTCAAGCTGTTTCATACCATTTCATAGTGAGCCTGGCGGGACGACGTTTTCATTTGAATTGCTTTCATTATTTTCAAAAGATTCGAGATTTATTGAGAGATTGAGGAAGATCGTGCAAAATTCAAATTTAAAAGAATCGCAAAGAAGATGGCTATATTTCACACGGTTGAAATATTGGTAGACTTTCAAGCACGCCGGCTTGTCTCTGCGCAATACTACAGTGCATTTATTACAGCGAGGACCAACACAACACTTAGGATTAAATTACAGAGAGGGACTCAAGAATATAAGAAGCACTAGACTAGACGCAAATGATAGCGATTATTCAAATTGCACATTTCCGCTTCCCGATTGGAAACGGTGGGATGCTTTTTGACAGTTGAATTTTGAGAGACTCTTTCCATTATATTGGAAGTGCCGTGGATCGAGCTTATTTAATATTTTGATATTCTAAATTCTTTCCCTGCTTTGTTCTCCGTGTTATTAGAATTTTAGCTCTCAGAGTGGCAATTTTACGACAGTAACAACAAAAAAGAAAAACAAGACGAATGCTTTGAAAGCGAGAATCTTCTGAATTTCAACACGGAATGGACCAGCCATTGATCAATGTTTAAGGTGAATATTGATCTTTAGAGCCGATTTCTATTAAATATAACAAATATCAGGCCAAAAGTGATTCATAGATAAGATAAAGGAGTGTCAGGTATTTTTTGTACTGTAGATATTTATCAGAGAAGAATGCTTCAGCAAAATATTTCGCCAATACCTTCCAAAATAAGACAGAAAAAACAAAATATTAGATTACCACATTATTTTCAATACATTAATCGATTTGCAATCTTCCTTTTCTTGAAACTTTCAGTTTTATTTTTACAACTTTTGACGAGATATTTTGCAGAGACATTCCTCTCTGATGATTATCAATAGTACCTGACACTCAAATACCTTGAATATAAATTACTTTTGGCCAGTAATGTGACACTAATCGAACGGTAGCGCTCTGGTGGTAGACATCGGCACTGAACGCTGAAGATTCGCACCTCAAACGGTTTAAAACCTCGATCCGAACCCTTTACTACTTTAGAGTAATAATGAATGGTCACAGATTGATGAAACATTATTCAATGACCATTATATTGACATTCATCAGAAGATATTCAACCATAAAAAGCTTTAAATAACTTCCAACATTGGAAAGCGTACGCAACTTTAAAGCATTACTTCCACCAAGATGGTGTCGGTTTGTTTGTCAACCGTTTCTTGCTAAAGATTGTGAAGAAAAGACCAGTTGTTCAGCCAACTGGTGACTGTTGAGCATTTTTGGTGAGCATGCTAAGTACCACAAGCTTGCCTCATATAACTTGCTAAGCACTCCGTCTGTATGCTATAAGATGTTGTTTTGGTCGACATAATACGGGCTATTTCAGGAAGTTTGACACCTCTGTTAAAGAACAGATTTCAGCTACTCCGTTTTCGCTGGACACAAGAATTTGCGTGAAAAATGAGTCCTTTGTTGACACAGTCTGACCACAACTTTACGCATGGTTTCTCTACGACGATAAAAACGCCATTTCGATACACTTAGACCCCTTCGCGCTCTGGCTCTAACCCCCCCCCCCCCCCCCCCCTCCTCCCGGTTCCCGCGCTACACCGTTCTGCGGTAAATACGTAATCACGCGCTTTTATATTCTCATACGCGGTAACGCACCGGTAATTCACCGCGATGACGTTTTCATGGTTCACGGCGATCCTCAACCGTTCACCGCTGCATGCGCTCCGGTCAAAAATATTCCGTTGCTCGCTCTCTTCACCTCCTCCTCCTCCCCCCTCCCCCGTCAGCCACCGTCTCCTCCTCGAGTCCTCGTTCACCGGTTGCGGTCGTCGCACTTGTTCATCATTCATCGCGACAATCAATCCGAACAAGTGTGGTAACCGGTGCACGACGATATTCAACACTCAACGTTTTTTGTCCGCCGTCGTTTGTTTTCGGTCTGAGAGATGTCTGCAAGTCTAAGGTTCTGGAGACTTCAATGGAGAGGAAGAATATGGAACGACGACGAGACGCGACGCTTGAAACTTCCCGGAAGAGGACAATGCGGGGGAGAGAAGGGATTTGACGCACAAAGGAAGCAAATTCAAATAATTTGGAGCAATGTAGAATCCAACAAATTTATGATCACATGGTGGAATAATTACAGAATGGGTCTGTTGCATACTTTTGCTACAACAATATAGAACCTTGATTCTTATGTAAAATTCGGCAAAAATATTGCTGCGCACATTAAAAACGTTTAAAATCCACTCATTAACTCAGGAAATCACTCCAATTTCAAACAGCCCGCGCTACACTAGACACTATTTGCACCGGTATACTACTACAAAGACGGAACCACCGTGCATAAGTAAACAACATCGTAACTACAAAATGATGGAATTACCTTCTAAATACATGAACTATTGGCTGCATTTGCTGTCTGGTCTTTTCGGTTTATCAAAGATTACAAAATAATACAAGTAATGTACGCATCTAAACGAAACATTCCAATGTTTGTAAGTTCTGTTCATGTTTACATAAACGAGATGGTTCCATCTATGTAGTTATAAGTCGGTGATATAGTGTCTAATGTAGCGCGGATTGTTTGAAACGGAAGGTATTTTCTGAGTTAATGAGTGGATTTTGAAAGTTTTTAAAGTGCGCATCGTTATTTTCGCCGAATTTTACGTTAGAAACAATGAGTTATATTGATGTAGCAAAAGTACGCAACAGATCCATTCTAAATGGATTGATAAGTTAGTTGCATGGATCTGTAAAAACTATGCTGGTGGACAAAAAAGCCTTGATTATCGTATACATATTTGGTTTTTCTAGCTCATTCTCATTCTACGGGAAATGGGCGTAAATATTGGTGTTTCCCAAAATCAAAGGGGAGCACCCCCTCCCCCACTATTCCCTTTCCGTCGGTCTCTCTAAATTTAACCACAGTTCCAATCAAAATAACGTAGTTTTTCTTCCCCCCTCCCTAAACTAAACCAAAATGCAAAAAATTCAGAAAAATAGAAAATACGTAAAAGGTAAAATCGTGACAAGTAGAAATTAACATAATTTTAAAATCTGAGTACTAAATTTCGTTGGTTTGCAGATTTTCAAGAGAATTGAAGCAAAAATCTTTGTGATACATTGAAATTTGGTTAAAAACGACGATACATGCTCGGTGTTTGTCGCGGAAGTATTTATATTGTAGCTAAGGCATAATTTACATGAACGAACCAATCGAGTTTAACCCTTTAAGGGCCAAGCCTGAGTATACTAGTTTTTCTTCTCTAGTCTATACTTCACATTGTTTCGATCTTCATTCCGGATGAACACGACTATTGATGAAAACATGTACAAGATAAGATGTATTCGGGTGCCTTCAATGTATCGTATAGGCAATTACAACTCCCCCGAGTACGAACAGTTAACTAACTTCCCTTTATAAACGGAAGAGTGGCGTCTTTTTGTAATAACCTGGCCCTTTAGAGGGTTAAAGATCTGACGCATCATAGGATAATCTTTTGATGTGAGGATGCTCGGCGTCCGAGAAGTTAAGAGGGATCATTCTACTGTGCGGCAAAGCCCGGATCCACAATGACAGAGACACATTCGAGAGGAAGATCAGATATAATACTCAACTTTCGTCAGCACGAACTCCGAACAGTATTGGAAGGGGGGGGGGCATTTCAATGGATGGCTCTCATGACATCGGAGAATGAGCCTCCGTTTTGCCTCGCCACTTTTCGTTGAAGTAACAGCCCCCTGAACGTTGAAATAGGGCTCGAAGTTTATACAGCCATCGCCCCAGATCATTATTATTCTATTTCTTTTTGGTCTACCGGTTTTAAGCCAACGACACGTATTTGTCCTTTTCAATTAATAAGTTCTGTCAAAGTCTACGTCCCTTAAAAGAGTCCACTAATTTTTTGTCCATTCACTTCTGGGCCACGCAGCTCTTTTATTTTCTAAAAGTACATACATTCAAAAAGTTGTAGGGGGACGTTTCTAAAAAAAAAAAAAAAAAAAAAAAAAACAAAATTCAACCGGACTGAACAACAATCACGATGTAGAAAGCTCAGAAGCCAAACACCTTTGGAGAAAACACACTTGGTGACCAACTTTGAGACTAATTTGAAAGGGATAGACCGAATTCCAAATTAAAAATGTAAAATGGTTAAAGAGTACATGGACCTAAAATCAGGGACAAAATAAAGGAAGGGCTCCGTCGAAAAATGTTAAACATCTGCAGGTGGGGATAGTAGTTGAAGAAACAAAAAAAAAAAATCCTGTAAATTCTTGGGGTATTGATTTTTGTATGTGTCCCCGTGGAATATTTGTATTCTTGCCGAAGAAATAGACGGTTTTAGTGCGAAGTCAACGGTTAGCCAACAATCACAACAATGCACTTATCGGTCGCACTCGGTTGTGACAATTCATTCGTTTTCATTTGCAGTCTTTGCTTGTTAGAATAACGACGGCAATTAAATTAATCTGGTTAGGTTCACGTGTTTTCAGCATTATTCCTCCGTCAGCAAACCGACTAATAAGTTAGCGTGTTGATTGTGGTTACCGGTGGTTTACTACAGTAATTACGGTTGAATAACGATAATAGGTTGCAAAATTTATTTCCAATGCTATTAAAAACTCTGAACGTGCATATTATAATTCATTCACACTTCGAGCTCGCTCGTTTCAGAAATGAAGGAGGAAAACTCAACCGATAATCTTTGGAATTTTTCCAACATTAGTACAAGTAAACACAGTTTGTTTTTCACAGTATTAGTACAAAAAAGGAATTCAGCGAATCGATTCCTAGAATAGAAATGCATTGTTCCGTTTTTACATGCAGACGGTGACAAAAAGAATGTCAGAGGACTCCTAAAGGCAGGCCACCCGCAATACTAAACTCAATGAACTCAATCATTGCAGGTGGCCTACCTAAGTAACTTAGCCAAAGTCTGAGATTATTTTTGTCCCGACTGTACTTTCAGCTTATATGGTTTTGGACGAAGTTATTCCTGGAGGTCTTCAGACAAGCATGCTAATTATTGAGGCTATCTCAGGGGAAAATTACTCATGAACTAATAGGTGTGTTCAGTTCACCTGAGTAGATTTCAATGATATCGTAAGGCTTATTTTCTAGGAAGAGCACACTCGATGTTTGACGGGCCATTCTACTGGAGATGCAGGCCTTGATTTAGTACAACGAAACACAGAGTTTTCTTCAAAACAATTAACTTTTTTTTCTTTTTTTCAACGAAATCAGGTGATTCGGTTTAAAACGGAAGGTAACACACTCTGATGGCCGAAATCTGAAGTAAACGTTGCAAATCCTTCAACTCGTCCAGCCTTGATGATTGGCATGACTTGGGAGGGAGGGGGGTGTTGATTTGAACTCGCCTAGATACATTTTCCTTCGACCTTCGACCCAAAGTGTTAATGTAAACACATTTGAAACATAGAATGAGTGCATCTATAGTCGTTCGATTTGACAACATGTTTACGCCGGTGCGCTGCATAACGTTGCGTCTGCATCGTGTTTCAGTGTGACATGACGGCGGCGCACAGTGAAGCGAGTCAATGAGAGCAGTGGTGTAGCGTGCAATTTAGCAACGTGGTAGTTCACGGAAAAAAAACTACGGTGAAAATAACCATACGGATACCTGATTTTGGCACCTGCTAGATGTTATGGTAATGTTAACCAGGAGTATACTATGTTTTGACTAGGCATTAGGTGATGTTACCTGATTGCATGTCGAATTTACTCAAAGTATCGGTAAATGTACCATACTTCTGGTCAAGTTTACCATAACATCTAGCAGGTGCCAAAATCAGGTATCCGTATGGTTATTTTCACTAATCTTTTTTTTTCCGTGTTCGTCCATTTAAACACATGGAAAATATCGAACTATTGGGTGTTCGGTGAACACCTTCGCCTTCGACCTTTTACAAGGGTTTAAATGGCCGAAATACAACGTTGCCAATTTGCACGCTACGCCACTGAATGGGAGGGGTTGGACATGGAATTTATGACTAAAAATGCAAATTTTTAGTGTGTTTACGTTCACAAAATGCATTGTAAGGGGTGCTTCTTGAAGGAAATTTTACGATGAAACCAAAGGCAATATTTTTATACTTCTACGTTGCATATTCACAAAGACATACGCATTTAAAGTTTCCACGCCATGTCCAGCCTATTCCATAGACTCGCTCCACTGTGTGGCGTGGCGCGGCGGTGAGGCGCGGGGGTCGAATGTGACTGGCGTTGATGGATGGGCAGTCTAGACGTGTATGGTCACATTGGTCACCCGTACAGCAATTGTCGTCCCTCACTCATTTGTGAGACCCGAGACGTCACCATAAAAAAAGAGAAAAATGAATGGTCCTCATCTACCTAAACAGTAAACACCACCGCGGTTGATTCACATCGACGCGACGGCCGTAGCCAGTGTGTCCAGTTGTCCACAATTGGTTTTCAAAATTCAACTTTGGAGGCCGCGGCTTAAAATACTCACAACAAATACGTGACAAAATCGCAATTCCAAATTAGAGACGTAAATACACGGTGTATATTTTCCTCGTTTAAACTTAGGCAAAACAATCGATCCTCCAAGAGGCTGTCAGCCTCCTCAAGAATCGATTATTTTACCTAAGTTTAAATGAAAGAAATTCCATGGTTACAAAATCACAGGAGCCGCCACTGCTGGAAAACGGCAAATAACCTGGTTAGAAGAGATTTCCAGGTATAACCGCATAGTGTTCTGATGTAATGGAGCCAGTACCGTCATTTGGGGGGGGGGGGGAATCCCCCCCCCAAAGGATTTCATCATTGAGAGGCAATTCAAATTTGTCTGTTCCGTAAAGCGTGAAAATTCAAAATGGTTAAAATATGATAGTTTAAAGATTATGACCGCACACAGGCATTTAACAGATAGAGTGATAACTTCCTGAAAGAAAATGTACTGAAACCCTTTGTTGACCATTAGAGAGCATTTTTAAATGAAGATCGTTTGAAGCTCCAATTACCATCGGCGAGAAGTCGCCTTCTTCAATTAGAAGACGGCACGGTACTCAGCTGCCTCCGCGACCTTTCAAAATTACCAGTGGCATATTCAGAAGTCATAAACTTGTTTAAGATCTTCTTCACTCTTCCCTTCATTACTGCTTCCAACGAGCGATTTTTCTCCGTTCTTGCGCGGGTGAAAACCCATTTAAAAACAACTATGACCGATTCGCGGCTGGCTTCGTTGATGTTCATGGCGAAGGAGAGAGAAGCAACAGCTCCATTATGGAGCTGTTGCTCACTTTTGCAGTAAGTGCGATTTAAAGATTGATTCAGATGTAAAAACCTACAAAATTAACGAAGGTAGCACGAAAAAACTCACAAAATCCACCCCTAAACTCATAAAATGCATTTAAATTCGGGAGCGTAACGGTGGCGTTTGGCACAGTTAATGGAAGATTCCCATCCAATCAGTGGCAGATCCACGGGGGGGGGCGCCCCCCCCAGAAGCCTCAACTTTTGCCTTTTTTCTGTAGAAAATAGCCCGAAATTGCTTCCACCAACGCAACGCTTCAAATTCCAAAATTTCACAGGCGTGCTCCCCCCCCCCCAGAAAAATTTTCTGGATCCGCCATTGCATCCAATAATACTGTGAATCCATCGAGAAGTGACCAATAAGGGACGAATTTCCTTTGACACCGGTGTCACGAGGTGTCATGATACGATTTTTGGTACACACTATAGACTAGCTTTGTGCGTCCAACTGTCAGCTATTCCACTTTTCACTGGAGTTTTGAACAGTCTGGTCATGTCGTCGCGTGTGTATGCTACGCGAATGTATTGTGCGCAAATTGGTATGCACATAGTGTATTCATTTACTTATTGTAAGTATGAGTACAAATAGAGTGTATGATCCTCGGGTCCCGTTCAACTTTTCCATTCTTAAGATTGCTTTCATTTGTGGGGAGAGTGAACTGCGACTTGCAAACGGAGACATGGTCGCGGATTTAAGAGTCATGGCGTAGAGTGTAGCTTGTGAATGAAATGGATACGCATGAAGTGCGCGCCGCACTAAAGTCGAACGCAAACACGCATGGTGAACACTGAACAAATCCTAATTCAGTAAGGGTGAGAAAGTACCTATATGAAAGCGAGAAGCGGCATGTTGGCTGGGGGGGGGGGTGGTGGACATTTCAAGAGACAAATGTAGAACCATGGCTACAGAAGTGTCCCTTTCCCCCGCTCTTTGATCGTGACTCATCGGAACAACAGCCAACAGTCGCCTATTGTCGAGTGATGGACACAGGTTAGGTTTTCTTTATGGTTTAAATTGCTACAACGATTACGGTTTCTGATTGATTATATCAAAGTTATTACCTAAAAAAAAGTACAATGGGCAATAGGTACTTGCTAAAAGAGGCTGCTAAGAGGTTGATCAGACGGTCGATAGTTTTGGGTCAAGCAAATGAAACTTACCTGAAACAGATGAAAAGAAATACACACATGTTAACAAAGCTTCACAATGAACAAGACAGAACAAAATTAAAAGACACGCAAAACACATGATTCGCCTTAAAAATGAAATATTTATTGCTTCTAAAATTATCTTTTCTCTTCGTCCTCTTGATCTTTTCATAGAAAAAGAAAATCTCATCATTCACATCTAAGTCGGCAGCTGAGTTGTTGCTAAAGTTTGGCAAATGGGATTCGATTACCAAGGTTGAACTGCCAATTACTTTTTGTTACCGAACTGACTCTCCAATCTGTCAGATTACATTTTATGATCGGAAATAGGACAGTTTCCAAACTCCAATTTAACCCTCTAAGGGCCTGAGGGCCGATCATTTACTTCATCGTTAAACCGATCGATAAGACTGTCTATGAGTGATGCTATTGGTCGAATATTGTAAAACTTGGCTGTTGCTATGGTAACCATCGTTATAGTGTCCGTTTTTTAAAGGTTACTCATGAATAGCCTTTATAAAAAGAGACTCTTAACGATGGTTACCATAGCAACAGCCAAGTTTTACAATTTTCGACCAATAGCATCACTCGTAGACAGTTTTATCGATCGGTTTAACGATGAAGTAAATGATCGGCCCTCAGGTTTGTTCAAAAGAAAGCCATTCTTCCGTTTATACAGGGAAGGTAGTTAATTGTTCGTACACGGGGAGTTGGAATTGCCTATACGGCGATTTGAAGGCGCCCGGACCAACCTTATCTTGTGAGTGTTTTCATTGATAATCGAGTTTATACTGAATGAAGACTGAAACAATGTGAAGTAGACTAGAGAAGAAAAACGAGTATACTCGGGCTTGGTCCATAAAGGGTTAAGTCTAATCTACGCTCATTTTCAAAAATAAAATATTAATGTCGATTAATCTGTACTATGGTAAAACGATAAAACCTTTAATTTTTGAAAAACAGTGCCGAGTTACACTTTATAACTTTAATAATGATTTGAAAACTTTCCGAATTCCGATTAAAATGTAATCGAAGACTCAAAGACTCAGCTCGATTACCATCAAAAAGTAATCGGCAGTTCAACCTTGGTAATCGAGTTCCATTTGCCAAACTCTGATTGTTACGCAAATAGGGATGTTAACTCATGGGTAATAGGTGCGCACCAATACATATAATCGTGTACCTGTAAACCCGGCTCACATATAAAAAAAAAAAAAAAAAAAAAAAACATCCTGTACTAACCCTTTAGCACCCACCCACAAACGCGCAGTGTTTCACGCAACAACAATTCAGATTTATGACGTAAGCCGGCCGCAGTACTCCCAACTGTATAACAAACTTTCGTCAAGTCAGTCACAATCATTTTTTGTCAAGTTGGACATTTGGTTAGTCAGAGGTCAGAGGTGTACAGGAAAGGGGGAGGAGTAAAAGGCTTGCTCTCTCGTTGGGACTCCAACTTTAACAGCATTTTAAAACTTTTTTAACCTGCATATAAATCCGTGAAGTTCCCACGAGGCCTCCTACGTCACGGTTGATGGAAATGCTAAACCAGAGAACTTGGAGAACGTACATCAGGGTTGAGGTAGCTGAATATTTACAAAGGGGCTGTTGCAAAATTTTACTATAAAACTCCATCTCTATGTCAAGCATCCGGTATTCTCACCGTTGATTGGTATAGAGACACGACTTGCGCTCGATTTTACGAGAACCGGAGGGAGGACCGTCCGTCTCCGTGCCAAACAAAAAGAGGCCCCTTATCTTCCGCAAGAGCGATAATGAGATGTTGGTACTGCTGCAAAGAGGGGTTCATTACATACAGTTTGGAGCCGAAAATGCCCATATGTTTTGAGAATGGGGCTGTTGCACACGTACGCACTTTTGCTATAAGCGATTCAACAGTCGATTCTGGTGTAAAAACGTCGAAAAATAACAATAGCAGCACTAAAAACTTTCGAAATCCACTCTTAAACTCAATTAACGCTTTCATTTACGAGGGCGTAATGGTGGCCGAGGGCAGTGACAATGGGAGATTCCTACCTTAATTTTGTCACTCTTTCTATGATGCTGACAAGGATGATTCAAGTCATCAGAGTGATGATCCACATCCGATGAATGGTACCGCAACACCTGGTGACACCGGTGTCAAATGAAAGTCACCTCTTATTGGTCACTTCTTGATGGAGTTGCAGTATTGTTAGATGGGAATCTCCCATTGTTACTACTCTCAGCCACCATTACGCCCGCGCACATAAAAGCGTTTATCGAGTTTAGGAGTGGATTTCGGTGGTTTTTAGTGCTGCCATCGTTGTTTTTGGAGGTTTTTGCACCAGAATCGACTATTAAATCGCTAATAGAAAAAATGTGCAACAACCCCATTACGAGAGATATGCTGATTTCAAAGTTTATTGTTCTTGTAATCTTAAATGCAAAATTATTTAAGAAAATCGCTCTTGTTATGAATTAATTGCTCCCGGAAGATAAGATATATTTTTCCATCAGACGCGATTGAACTGCTCAACATAATAACTGCAAAGTCAGTAGGTCACTAAGATATACCACATTTAAGTAGGTTATTTGGAAGACGGTGGGGGCGGAGCGGAGGGCATCTATGGTGGATGGGGATCAAATTATTTCTTGAGATCTATAAAACTCGTTTTAGAGAGGGGGGAAAAATAAAACATCGCATTAACCCTCAACCCCCGGCCTACCTCCCTCCATCCTACCGCCAACGGAAAAGGTTGCCTTGGAAACTCGCAAATTCCAACTTTTTCGAAGCAGAAAATTTCAACTTTCTACAGCCGATAGTTTCCAAGAAAGAAAGCTAAGTAAGGGTGGCCTGGGACACATTGTATTATAATAAACTAACATAAGCCGTGGATAGGAGAGGGGGGGAGGATTGCGGGGAAACTGTATGCCAGGAGCGGATGAATCCTCTATACGAGCCGGGTCGGGTCTTACGAAAACAGAAATCGTAATGCTGTGCAGCTTTAAAACGGTGAAATAGGCAAAGCGAGGGGATACGATGAAAAAGGATGAAACATGGGGAGGATATGCCAAGAAAATTGAGAGGAGACGGCGTATAGTAACGAAGCATCCTATGCGACGACGGCAAGATAAAAATAAATAAATTTCAATTTTAACATAATTTCGACGCGAGCTAGAGTTATTGAACCGGGCCATGTCGGATGCGATGCGCTGACAGGCATCGGCGCCAAGTTTTACCTGAAAAAAGCAAAAGAAAGTTTAACGAAAGTCAAACGAAAACCGAGATAGAAACTAGAAACAGACGGTTAGATGCAACCTGTTGGTGATTTTTGAAGGTTTCGACTAGAGTCCCTATATGTAGAGAGTTAAGACAAGTGAAATCATGGGCGCCGCCATTGGATGCGATTTTGCACATTTGTTTACATTCTGAGGCCGTTGTTGTGTTTTGTTCCACTGCAAAGATTACAGTTCCGCTAAGTTTGTAACGATGTAATCTTTCCCTGCTTTTGTTGATCGACATGTATTAACGCTTTTATAGATTCTTTTGAGATTTATAGACATTCTAGTGGTGCATCATGATTAAAATTAACAGATTCATCACAAATTAACTCTTTTATCTGTAAAAGACCGTTGGTAAACAAAACAAAAGAGCAAAATCGCATCCGTAGAGCCTAAAATTCATCGAACAATCAGAAGTTGACTACCCTCTTGTTTTAACTCTCTACATATAGGGATTCTAGTTTCGACGAGGAGCAGATCAATTAGCCATGACTCAAGTCGACATAAGGTCATAGGGGGCGGTATTTGAGAGAGGGCTCAACAACACCTCCCCCCCTCGCAAGACATTTGGTCATTTTTGTAAAAAGAAAGAAAGTACAATACCGAAGGTAATTATGTAAAAAATGTGAACACGACTAAAAAATGACCCAACAGTGAAGATGAAAAAGCGATTTCTGCCACCAGAGCGCTGTACAGTTCCATGAAGGTCACATTACTGGCCAAATATAATGTATGATTTAGAAATCGGAGTTGGGTGTACTAGATAATCATCTGAATAACTTCCCTGCATAATAAGTTGTCATAACTTTTATAAATGAGGTTGAAAGCACTAAAAAATGGAATATCATACTTCGACACCAGAATCGATTTTCTGATTCTCAACGACGCGACGCGACTATCTGATTTTCAGAACAATGATCCCGTCGTTACAATGAAGATTGACACACAATTTTTCGTTGCATGGATAAGAAAGATTAAAAGGTTAATGTTAGTTATTACTGCCTGCCAGTGGCGTCGCGTGCAATTTGGCAACACTGCATTCTACGAATTTAAACTCATGTAAAAGGTCGAATTCAGGAGGTGCACAGTGCACGAGGAAAATTCGATATATTTAAGGAGTTTAAATGGAGGAGTCGCATTGCTGCCAGATGGCACGCGACGCCACTGCTGCCTGCAAACTCGGTGGGTTCTTTTAAAGTAAAAGGTATCCTTTATTTTACAGCAATAAATAGTAAGTTTTTTGAATAGCATTTTTCCGCAAAAACTAACTTGGCTTTCTTTTAACTTGAAGGGAATTTCTTTCAATATGAATGAGAAAGGTTGATTTGACAAGGGTTTGATTGAATACCCAGGGGAATTGATCACGGAGGATCGGATCGTTCTGGTATCGTTATCGTTATCGTTTGCATTAAATCAAATGGGCTTGCTTCTGCGCAACTCGATCGCGCAGGTGATCCCCTCCTCACCTCTTCCTACTTCAAACGATTGAGATTACGACAGCCTCCGACTCATCGCTTCCTTTCGTCCATTTCAATTTCAATCGTTACGAAGGGGCTCAAAACGATTCGATCAGTTGAGCCACCCATAAGGTTATATGTAAACGATAACGATAACGATACCAAAAACGATCCGATCCTCCATTATCGACCCCCCCCCCCCGGACTGTTGCAAGCTTTCACTATGGGAGTAGATTTTTTGTTATTCCGAATACAGACCATCTGAAAAAAACAATATGGTTACTAAAAAATTTCTGAAATTTACTCGTATATTATAAAACCAGTGAAGGCGTTTAAATGCGTGACCGATAGTGACAGCGTACCGCAGAGCGCGGGTATAGTTGACGAATTTCAGAACGTCGCGTCGGTCGACGCCTCAGATTTTGGACTTTGGTCCAGGTAGGCAACCTGCAGTACTTATCTCGATGAATTTAAGAAATGCAAGTGGCCTACACACGAGCCGATAACATCTAAGGATCCGTCACTCCGACTGAAATTATTTAATTCGACGACTCCACAGGACACAATTGCATAAGATCTCCGTCAATGCGACGGTGCACGTAACTCGCAATACACGTGAAAACGACACACTTGTGCTTTCTTTCCTTTCATTTTCTCAAAACCAAGAGAGGTCCGGATGACGTGTAAAGCGGGTTGCGTCGACGATTCGACGCAACCCGCATTACGTGTACAGTGAATGCTCTCTCATCTTTCTTTTCTTTTGTTCTCCCAAGACCGAGCGAGGTTCGGGCTATGTGTAGTGCGGGTTGCGTCAAATCGTCGACGCAGGACTTATGGCTCTGCATGTACCATAAGAGTTGTCCTTTCTATATTTTGTCACTTTCTTTACGCAAGAAAGAAAATTTTCAAGAGAATCGTTACTCCAGCGGCTAGTTTCTCAACGCATCTCGTTTTACAGAAAAAAAATTAAATTAAATTAATTTTAAATCGTAATTTTTAACCGCAAAGTTCATTCGTCGGCAGTAGTCACGTGACAGCCTTATAAGAAAAGAAAAATTAAAATAAGAGAATGCATGTTCATTATGTTTCAAAGAATGTTTCTTTTGATTCGATAGCCCCATCCTACCAGAGAAAAAAATAATGTCTTTTAAATCAAAAACATTTCTCTAAAATTGGTATAAAGTTGAAGTGCATACTTTTGGTTTGTAAAAAAGGGCTAGTTGCCCTGCGCGCATATGCAATTTGACCCCTTTCGTGCTCATACATGATGGCCGATGGGTAAAAAGGTGATCCAATCATTGAACTGTGTAGGAAAAGACTGTGAATCGAATTCTGGCGAGATGCGGCAAGAATGCGAGCTTATACTGTTGTTGGTGAAAAAAATAGAGCTGAAAAATTTCAACGAGAAGACTATTTTAAAGCTGCCTCTGTTCGATACTAATCGGCTTCAAAATAAATGTCTTAAAATTGGCTTCGCCTGAAATAGCGTTATATCTTGTTTTTGGCTGCGACCGCTGCGGTAGGAGCGCCGACATAAATACATGCTTTCACTTGAACATAACATGTGGTTACATACACTTAAAATAAATTACATATTCGACGAATTTTAACTCCGTGATAAACTCCTCGAAAAAATGAGCAAACTACATTTGGCAGGTATAGGATCCTGTAGAGGATCGTAGCCAGATGGTTTTTGTTTTTTGTTATAAATAATTAACTGATCAAATCGCGTGGAATTTTTGGGTCACATAGTGGTCGGGATTTTGTAAGTATGCCCGGTTTTTTGAGATTTTGACTCTTTTCCAGAACAAAAATCGAATTTTTGCTGAACAAATGTTGTTATTCAAGATAAGGGGATTTTTATTTCAAATTGTTCAGCATAACAAGACAAACAAAATTAATTTAGAAAAAAAAGAAAAAACAAAAAACAATTATTTTTGTAAGATGGTCAAAAGTTCAAATAACCGGGTAACACCCATGAGCACCCACGTAAACTCCTCCGATAACCTCAAAATCGCCTGGGCTTCGATATAGCTGATATTGCGAAAGGAGACGAATTTTATGGGAAGTTGCAAAAATTGTGCGATCCCTTTTTTTTTAAATAAATAAATAAAAAACCTCGAGAACACAAAGCAACGAAAAAGTCGAGAAAAATTTTCTCTTGCATTGACCAAAATAGCTTTTAATGATTTTGAAAAATATGGAAAAAAATGCACAATATTCGCAACATCAGACATTAGTACGTCATCCCAGTTTAGAAGGTTCAAGCGAGCCGTCCTACGGCCCATGCACAAACCTGCATTTCTCGAGGTAGGCCGTCTTCTGAAGGTGATGTCATTGGACAGTCAGAGTCACATCACAGCTGTTCTTTCTCTATGTAACGCAACGTCAACCACAACGTCTCTAGCACACTGTTGCTATGTGGATCAGGAAAATCTACCTGAGTATTTAAAATGGAACTATTATTGAGAGGAAGGCAAATTATCTCCTTCGATCCGGCAACCTACCTTCAGCGCGTCTTCTTAGTTGCTAGATGGTGGTGAAAAATTGTCACTTTCCCCATTTGACTCGAGGTAAAGCAGGCGCATTTATCATGAAATCTCACAACTCTGCGTGTCTTAAATAGAGACACAACTATTATGGTACCGTTGAATAAATGAGTTGGTTGTCAGTGTTGCCGTGTTTCTATGAAAGCACCAAGTCTCCAAGGTGATTACTCACCTTAGATAAAGATAAAGCGAGGCAGGTTAGATAAAGCGATCGACTTAAGACTGAATTCGGGAGTTTTAAGGGCCGCTTTGAGACAGAAAAGAGAAACTCAAAACGGTAAACTTTCGAGTACGAAACTGAGCGGCGCTGCGCCAAGAAAAACTCAAACTTACAGCTAAACATACATTGAAATTAGCTTGGTGTGTCAAAAAAGTGAATCTCCCATTCTTTGACTCACAAGAAAGAAAACCCATAAATTGAAGTTAAAAGTGATAAAGTTTGCTTCGAAATAAGGAGATCGAGGCTCTCGTTTCTAATCCTAGAAAAAAGAGGGAAAAAATATGGGCCCACATTGAAGTTGAAAGTTTTGAATTTTGTTTTATCGCAGAACGATTGGAAAACACATTTTTTTAAATAAAAGAGAGAAAAATGAAGATTGAAAGTTGAGATTTTTGCTATGCATCAACACGACCGGACTTTTTGTGTAGAGCTCGATAATTTTAGCTTTGGTGGCGTGTCATCAACTATTCAATAGTCGCAGCGGTCCTTCGTTTTACAGCAGGCAAACAAAAGCATGTTTACTCGCACATAGAACAAAAGGCAAACACGTCACACAGCACAATGGGCTGAGCAGTGGCGATGCGTGCGATTTGGCAACGTTCCTTTCTTCCATTTAAGTTCATCAGAAAAGTCGAAATGCCTGGTCATCACCGATGACTGAAGCGTTCGACTTATTGGTAAATGTAAATGAGAAAATACATTGTTGTCAAATTGAGCTGAGCTGAGATCGTCAAAAGGTGGCCGAAACGTGTAAAGAACAATTCTCATTAATTCATGATTTATAAACTTGCAATACCAATGATCATCACCGCCAACATCTTTCACAGGTAATTTAAATCTAAAAATATAATTGGAAAGTTTCAAGTTAAGTACTTAAGGGCGAAAAATATTTTAATGACATTTTTTCACTGATTTTTGACCATTTTTTTTTTTTTTTTTCCCCAACTTCAGACCATAGTGCACGGCCAGAGGGTGCTTCGGATACATAGTTGAATAATTCACATAAATATCGAGATCAAAAATTCACTCGAGAGCTTAATCCATCTCGATTGTTAACAGCAGTGTGGCGCCGCTCTTGTAAGTGGGCAAAGCAGCATTTCGTCCACTTCAAAACCCAACAAAAATATCGATTTGAGGGAGTGCACTGTATACCGCCAACAGTTTGACTTTTTCACGCGTTTAAACGGAGAAAATAAGCGTCGCCAGATTGCACGTGCACGCGACGCCACTGATTAACCCTTTAAGGACCAGGTTAGTTCAAGAGAACACCACTTCTCCGTTTATATAGGGTAGGTAGTTAAATGTTCGTACTCGAGGGAGTTGGAATTGCCTATACGACCAATTGAAGGCGCTCGACGAGACCTCGTCTAATGTAGTGTTCTCCTCTATACTTGCGTTTATCCGGAATGAAGACTAAAACAATGTGAAATAGACTCGAGGAGAGAAACGAGAAAACTCGGGCTTAGTCCATAGGGGGTTAACAGCAAAACAGAAGCAGAAAACAAAACAAACTACATTGAACAATCATAATTTGGCAACAGATCCATCGATTAGCGATTTGATACAGCGAGCGAAGCGGGCAGATGAGTAACAAACCACGTTGACTCGCACAATAACGAAGGAAATACAGCAACAGTGGTGGTCGCGCGAATATACAGCGCCATGTGTTGTTGGTTCATGGGCTCATGCTCATACCTAATTAGCGGTCGTGCGTGAAGGCCGTCTTTCAATAGAAATAATAATTCAGCGTTCAATAAAGAGAAGAAAGCACAAAAAGGAAAAGAAAACAAATATGCAGCTGTGTGTTTAAAATCCTAACGAGGCGCTGATCTCAGAGGAAGATGGTTGTTAGAGAGACGAACTGTTTTGCTCATTGCGCGAAAAATAAGAGAGCTGCGTTTGTCTTACAAAATACAAATACACAAATACAAATACTTAAGACATGGATCAAAGTAGAGTGGAAAATAAATTGCTTGAAATCATTAACGTTTCATTTGAGTTGATTGCTGGCTTGACGCTAAAAACCCTTAGGACCTTTTTTTTTGCCCCTAAATAAAGAAAAGATCTTTATCAATTGTCGTATCTTTTTATATAGGCTCACAATCCCCACACTATACACAGAAATTACAAACTTTAAGACAAGTACGGCCAAAGCAGCCTTTCAAAATAGCTTCTCAGAGCAAAATTTGTTGCAAGCTGCACTATAATTCACTTTACGGTGGGGGGGGGGGGGGAGAAAAACGCTTTGGAAACGCTGACAAAACTTACGGTAGAAAAATGACCCGGCAATAGACTTAAGTAGAGCTTGCAATAGTTTTTGTTCGCCTAACTAAATATATTTTTCTGGTTGGACCAAAGATTTTGTTGGCTTAACTTAAGCCTTCGTAGCCATTTTTCTACCAAAGATTTTGTCAGCGCAACCAGAGTGTTTCTTTCTATTGTTCCTGAGAAACAGCATTTTTTCTTGCTTTGACTCTACGGTAGGTATATACCTAAGGAGGCTCTTTGATACCACCGCAACTTGCTCCGGTAAAACTATAGAACTTTTACTCTGAGAAGCTACTTTAAAAGGCAGCTACGGCTCGTCTTAAATTCTGTTTTTTCAGTGTAGGACAAGGTAGTGGAGTTTTACGGGGGAAAAAACAAGGACTTCTTTTACCGAGGATTACTATTAATGGGTTTTCTTTCCAAAGTATAGACAATGTCTGAGTGCAATGACTGCCATAGGCGGATCCAGCAATCTGGCAACTGCGCAGTCTTTCCATTTGAATGTATGATTAACAATCGCTTCTTGAGGGGGCTATGGCCTCGTGAATAATCGATTATTTCTCATGCAACTAAATGGGAAGAACACACTGTTGCCAGGTTGTTGGATCCGCCAATGAATTGGCTGCCATGCAATGATGCCAGATTTTCCTGTACATTATACCAATTTTTACCTTAAGTCAAATGTGAATAAAAAATAATGGCATCATTATCCGAAAAATGGCAACACTGCTGCAATGATCCGTCATTCTACAAACGTCTGTTATTTTACAAAAGTAAATTGTTACAGAGGTGAACGAACGATTAAGTCTCATACTCAATACATGAGCGATTGAGCGAAGAGACCGTTTTCCGAAACTATAAAAACAAAGGCCTAGCTCGGAGTTGCAGTCAATGCCGATGGATTGAGATGACACCCACACGATAGCTTACGTGACTTAAAACAGCTCCATTCTATGAGCAGACTTCATCCCCCCCGGAAACGTAGTACCTACGTGCAGTGCGTACGCCGCGCCAAGCTACGACCGTATACACTATACGTCTATACATAGATACTCGAACAAAAGCTCCCTCTCGAAGTCTCAAGAGACGCAGCAAAAGCTCCGATACTATTTATGTTCCCCGCGCGGAGTCTAAAAAAGAAAGAAGCTTGTAGAAGTGTTCTCGCGGCGGTTTTTATGCACGCTTGAATCACAACTGAAAGGTCGGATTACTATATACCTTCTAAACCCCCCCCCCCCCACCCAAATCCCTCCATGAAGGATATGCTATTAACCTTTCGAAAACTCTCGTCTTTCTTCTAAAACTGTTTGGTTTGAATACCTTAACGTTTTACTTTTGTTACACCTACGTCCTGCGCGTCTGTGAAATTAAAATCTACAGGGGGAAACCCTTCCCTAATAATAGTTCATATAATTCAGAGACGTTAAAAAAAGAAATGGAGAAGCAAATTTTCATTCGATCTCGTCTACTCCCGTACCAGAGCACGTAGGTTTGGAGGTTATGTAAATAGCTTTTCTACTTTTACATTGGCTCTGGGGAAGTGGGAGGAAGTGGACTTTTTGACTATAAAATGGCCCACAAAGCCATTAAAAACCGCAAAAAGTCCACTTCCTCCCATGAGAGCCACTGTAAAAGTAGACGACTTGGTTACATATAGTCTCAAACTGGCGCGCTCTAGGACTAAAAAAATGTATGGTCCCGGCAGTGTGCACAAGTTGAATTACGTGCGGTCTTGACCAATCAGAGAGCTTACGCACGTCACATGACCGTACGTAAGTTACGCTCGGGACCTAACATTTGTTGGTCCTTGGTATGGATGTGATGCTTGGTGTATACAGGACGCTCGATTTGACTATAATCAGTCAAAGTTGCCTTCAATTTTTAAGTTATGCAAAATGAACACTTTTTTGGCTCTCGATGCAAGGATGCAACTATCTTTCCTTACATAAGAAACTAGGCGTATACTCACTATAGTGTCATACGAAATTAAAGGAGACCTACTGCGCGATTTCTGTGGCGTAGTAGAGATAGAGCGCATCGATACATGTGGTCCCCAAGGACCAAATAATGTTACGGCTTGACGGTCCTCCGAAAAACGTTGGATGCGCACGTAAGTATGATTTCGTGTGGTTTATACCCCCCGTAAGTGCTCACCGATCATTTGCGTGCGGGACCGTGAGGACGTAACACGTGAGGACGTAACACGTGAGGACGTAACATTATTTGGTCCCAGAGTAGAGCATCTATTACTTTTGAATACTTTCGACGGCAGATTTTTTAAACTCTTGGTAGCGCGGTCAACAATGGGAGACCGTTAGCGCAGTGAGGGGCTCGTGCAATCTGGCAATAATGTTTTCCCTCCTTTTAGATCCATGAGTAGCGATCAATTGTTTATGTAGTGCTTTCACTATAGAATCGATTATTTTAAATGAAATCAAAGGAAAGAAAAACATTGTTGCCAAATGGAACGAGCCCAGTAGCGTCGTGTGAGCTGCGATATATCTATTATCCTCCATTTAAACACATGAAAACAATCGATTTTCTGGAGGTTCACTGTACACCCCCTCATAATCGATTGTTTTTGTGGATTCAAATGGAAAATGAATCGATAGATCGCAGTTTACGCGACGCTACTGCACGAGCCACCACTGACCGTCAGGAACCTTAAGCCTATACAAATAAAAATTTCGCGGTAATGAGAAGCGCCATTGATAATGAGAGTTCCGGTGAACTTAGCTACCGAATACAAGATCCGAATTACAATGGTCTTTGGGTCGAATTTTTGTGACCTGTACATGTGAGTCAAGGTGACCGTTTGAATCTACAGGGTGACCATAGGCAGTAACGTGCAGAAAATCATTTTTGATGTCTCCCTGCTTTCTCTAACTAACTATACACAAGTGTGCAAACGAATCAGCTCTCAGGAAAAATGAAAACAGAATGAGTTTTCCCGGGAAATTCGTAAATTTATTTATTATTTATACCTTTGCGCTAACCCCCCCCCTCCCCCAAACAATTTCCCGTATTTTTTCCAGGGATAAATACTCTCTGGTGAAAATAAAATCAGGGTTGAGTTCAACGGCACCGAATTTCCAAAGGCCGAGTTTTAGTTACGAGCGGCTAATTGCTCCTTGATAATTAACTTCCGAGGCTTGATATTTTTTTAATTTATGGGGTATTTAAGCTCGGAATAAAAATACTCAGCCTCGAATTAAGTTTATTTTCTGGAAGAAATTTACGGTTTACGACCAAAACTCACACCTTTAGAAAATTTGCGGTGCCAGCTATAGAAAGTCAGGGATTTTATTTGTTAACTTTGAGCTCTTACAATTGGTAAGTATCTATCTCGAGTATACACTTACTAATTATAGCTAGTAACGCAGTCGTGCAGTAAATCCTTTCAAAAGCACGGCCGAGTTGTTCGTTTGTATCACTCGATCTCTCAATGACGCAGTAAAAAGCTGCTCCGAATTGTCAGCGTTTGCAAAATAAAGTGTCAGCAAGCGCCATGGGCGCCCGCAGAAAAATTTCCAAGGGGGTGGCAAAATTTTTGAACCCCAACGGAAGGTCTAGGGGGACCCCCCCCCCGGTGTAAAAAGGGAAAACTTTTTTTTCACTCAAACAGTGTACAATTTTTAACCCATTTTAGGTGTATCAAATAATAATAACAATTTTGACGTGTTTGATATAATGGATAAAGGGACGACAGATGATAACGATAGTAAAAAAAAAATATATAATTTATTATTCCTTGCAAAAAATTAGTTAAAATTACAATATAAACTAGAAATGAAGTTTCTCAACTATTACTCCTTTGATTAACTGTCATTTTAATTTCATTTTCTTTTTTCCTTTCATTTTTCATCGTGAAATTTTGACTTTTTTGAATTCCAGGGGGGGGGCAAGTGCCCCCTCTTGCCCTCCCTCCGGGCGCCCATGGCAAGCGCCTTCAATTACGAGGATAGGCAGCATGAACACCGCGAAATAAGATAACCCCCACTAAAGAGCTATTTAAAGTTTTGATTTCTTCTGGTAACATCTGCGTATGGGACCAAAACATGTTCGGGACGAACGTTCCCCAAAAGACGTTGGATGGTGAGAACTATGAGCAGAACTAACGAGACGTCCGTAAAAGTGCTCATCAATCATCTGCTAGCGGGGGGCGGGGCTGTCCCGAACATTTTTTGGGTCCAAAATCTGAGTAAAAAGGTTGAATCCTAACTTTTGTATCCTCACACGCAATCCACATTCACTCTGAGCCTCGTCGATACTTAAAATAAGTTGTTTTGGCTAATAAGCACTACTCGACATTTAAATTTTACCTCCTGCGCCTTCCATGATAGTATAAATCTGAGAGCCAATCAGGAATGAATTCCGAAATAGCGCAACTCTTGCATACAGTACAAAGAGACTTACATACGAAGGATGGCGATTCTTGAAATTAAATGACTTTCCGAGTGCTCAACACTCTAAGATGTCATCTCTTTCACTCGCATATATAAGTTTGCTCTCTCGTACGATTAACCCAAAACACGAAATTCACACCGGAACTTGGAACAAGAGCACTTAAACAGATACAAAATACAGGATCGTGTGAGGAAGGAACCGAAACATTTGAATCGTGAGAATTTCAAGACGATCTCGGTTGCGCCACCCCCTCCTCTCCTCTCCTCTCCTCTCCTCCCCTCCCCTCTCCTCTCCCCTCCCCTCCTCTCCTCCGCTCCGCGCGTCGCGGTCGGTCACAAGTCATTTAATCGCAACCGATAAAATATATCGAGGAAAGAAAGTTGCGCGTTCGCGGCGTGGTTCGGGTTCGGGCCAACTTGCTGATATTTTGTTACAAAGCTGGAGTAGGAAAATCGGAAGGAGAGAAACAAAGTGGGAGCGAGAGAGAGAGAGAGAGAGAGAGAGAGAGAGAGAGAGAGAGAGAGAGAGGAGAGAAAGAGAGAGAGAGAGAGAGAGAGAGAGAGAGAGAGAGAGAGGAGAGAGAGAAATCATTTATAAAAGAGAGCGTGTTTCAGTTTTGGAGCTTGAGCTTTGAGAGACTAAAGCGGGGCGAGACCGCAAAAGTACGAAAAACCATTACAAGTTGGCTGAAGCCGCGCGCCGCGCCGCCAAGTAACGGCCGCGCGCACGCTTTCGCATATGAGAACATTTCCTCTCGACAAAAACACGCTCATTTATTTTTACTTGCCGCTCCGAAGTTGCCGAATTGTTGTCTTTGGAACGTATAGATTTTTGGAATGAAGATCATTAAGGCGAACCAAAAGAGAATATGGTGGGGTTCTCTATAGACGAGGGGCGTTTGATAAGTTAATCATCGCCGGCCTCTCATTTTCTTTTAACCCTTTCTAGGATAGTGGTACACATGTGTACCATTTTATGTATTATGTGATTCAATGGAATTTAAATGGATATTTTTCAAAAAGTTGTGTGACCCATCAAAGTTCTTAAAAAAGCGTCCTCTTTTGAACCGTTTAAATAAATCTCAAAAAAACTCAAATCCCAAAATGCGTGCATGAAAGGGTTTTAAACACATTGTATGAAACTTTGAGTAGTTGGATGAATTGACATCAGAATAATTTTCACAAATATTCGTAGTGCGGGTTGCATCCTAGCCCCTAAAATCGAGATATGAAAAAAGAAAGAAAGAAAAAACATCATACATCTCAAGCTTTGATCAAAAATAATTAATTTGAGCTTGGTCTTAAATGATAGCTAAAGCTGTTCCCTACAAATTGATGCACGGTTTTTGAGAAATATCGATTGAAAGAGCAACTTTTGAATGATTGAAATTTAGCGCATTTCCATAAATTCTTGTGAACTTAAATTATTCCTCAACGATGAACCAGTTTAAGATCTGTCAGTATCATACATCGGTAAAAAAGGAGAAAATTCTGAGAATTGTGAAGGGGGGGGGGGGAAAAACAACCCACCTGGGTTTTTTATTTCGTTTTTTTGTTTTATTTTTTTAATTTAATCCTCACCTAAATCCTGTCAAAGATCACCCATGGAAATAATCATTCTACTTGACTGAGGTGAGCTCCAAATTCGATATTTCGTAATTATTATTATTTTTTATTTGAAATCGGAAATCCGGCAACTCTGAGTCGGCCGGCAACCACCCCCTTGCATCTTCCACTTTCTCACACTCTTTATCCCTTCCCACTATTCGTACAGTAGAATGAAATACGGATGCATTACGATCAACAACGTAGATTAAGGAAAAACCTCATGAGAAGTTATGAAAAGAGCACAGATATATATTTCAAAGAATCCATCAGTTTCAAAAACGTTTGCGACAAAAGTTGCGAAAAAAGTATCACCAAGTTTGGCTTCAACTTACTTTAAGTCTCATTCACATTTACGTTTGCGGTTTGCTATCGTGGTGATGGCCATTCGCCATGACAAAGCAGACCTGTGAAATGCGATAGATCGATCGACGCCTACTCCCCCCTATGGACCTATGAAAAAATGTATCGATCCTCGAGTGGGTGGTTTCATTGAACCTCCTAGATGTCGATATTTTTGATGAAGGGTTCAGATCGACTCATCGATTTATGGCAGAATTTAACGTTAGATTCGTTGATCCATTTACAAACCGTGAAAAAATCAGCTTTGAGCAGTAGGATATTCGCCCTCGCCCACAGGCGCATTGCAAGCCGCTAATGCTTTGCTTTCGAGTTTCGACACAAATAGTACTCCGAGGATGATACAGTATACGCTTACAATTAGTAAGAACATAGATTTAATTCCACGAATCATATTCACTTCGGAGAAATGTTTTGCATGACGGGATGAAATACAATCAAGAGATGAGTGATTTGGCTTTCATTGAAAACATCGATAGTTTTACATGACAACGGATTCACGTGCACGCTACAGAATTAATTATTGCGGCGCGCAGTTGTGTCAATATGCTCTTTTCCGAAAGTCGACATTTCACAGCAGAGGTATGCCTAAAAGGAATTTAAATTGAATCGGGTTTAGATTTGAACCAAATAATAGACATCGATGCGTCGCTTTTAATGAAACAATCTATAAGTGGTGCTTACAGGAAACAAAGGTACACAACGCTAACGAACAGGATTTTTTTTTTTTTTTTTTTTTTCCAAACAAAGTTAGAAATAGAGAAAGTATTGCAATGGCGCAGAGATTTTCAAGGTATTTTGTTTCGATATTGGCTCACTACGACTAAGAAAATCATGATTATTACAAAATAATTTGCTCTCATTATGTCTAGTACTATCCTAAAGAATATTCATCCATGAATATTATCAATATTATTTAACCATATGGGCTTGCAGGTGTAAATGCACACACTTTCTGTGGCGTCTGTCTGTTCGTCTGCAGCCATAAAACGTGAAACCCAGCATAACTTTTGAACTATGATCCATATGCATCCAAATTTTGCAGAGATGCTGCTTTTAACATTCCCCAGAAGGACTTTTTTCGTTTGTTTGTTTTTTTTTTTTTTTTTTTTTTTTTTTTTTTTTTTTTTTTTTTTAAATTTTAATTTTTAGGTAAGTTATGGATGAAAAATGGTTTCCATTGGCATCAATGGGAAAATGGGTCAAAAAAGGGCAAAATTGAATCTTTAGATCTGGATAAAAATATCAAAGGAGGGTTCGGGGTCTCCCCCAGGATATTTAAGGGGGTCTGGGGGTCTCTCCCGGGATATTAAAGGGGGGTTGGGGGTTTCCCCCAGAATATTAAAGGGGGTCTGCGTCTGGGCTGGGGGTCAATCAATACACGCGGACTCCACAGCGAATGCATATCAGCGTATATTATCCCTATTCCAAGATTTTTCGATTCGCAAACACCCGGTCTGTTCCCATGCTCCCTCCGGTCTTACAGTTGAAACTCTTTGGTGGTTATAGATCAAAAACCCAAAACCCTCGCGCGCGATCGTTTTTCCGCACCGCAGCGTTCGGCAGCCGAGCGCCGCGCCGCGACGCGAACCCGGTTCCAAGAGAAGCGAAACGAAGCAGGACCAGGGGCGAAATTGAGTGTAAACGACGGGAAACTTTTCCGGGTGCGGAAACACAAAA
The DNA here is from genome assembly GCA_011764245.1 of Trialeurodes vaporariorum. Taxonomy (NCBI): domain Eukaryota; kingdom Metazoa; phylum Arthropoda; class Insecta; order Hemiptera; family Aleyrodidae; genus Trialeurodes; species Trialeurodes vaporariorum. Next base: position 51,674,459 of record VMOF01000320.1, read on the forward strand.
AGCGGAAGACTTTTTGTGGAGAAGTGGCTCGGTTATATTCTGCTCGGGATTCCTGCGAGCTGAACGCGACTCGCGAGCGAGGAGAAGACACGCGAGTTTCGGTCTCAACTCTCAAGTATATGCTTATCGGGCTACACAGTACACATGCATGTGCGGAGGCGGAAAAGAAGCTATAGCACAGGTTGCCGCACGGTGGATCCAATAATCAAATTGCCTGGAAATCGTCACCAGGAGGCGAGGTGAAAATGCCCAAAAATGAAAATGTCCACGGAATAAGTAAGTCCAACTTTAAAAAAAAAAGCCCAGATAATTAAGGAATTAGATTCGCTTTGAATTGCCAAGAACACCGTCATCAGGAGGCTTGGAATTGAGTGTCCTGTCCAAATATAAATGTACTTACACACTGAAAATGTCCACAAATTACGTAAGTCCAACTTTAAAAAAGAAGTCCAGATAATTAAACTGAAAATGACCAGAAATTAAGTGAGTCCAACTTAAAAAAAAGCCCAGATAATTAAGGAATTAAATAGGCTTTGAATGTCCAAGGACATTATCACTAGGAGGCTAGGGATTAAGTGTCCGGTCCAAAAATAAATGTACACACTGAAAATGTCCACAAATTAAATAAGTCCAACTTTAAAAAAGAAGTCCAGATAATTAAACTGAAAATGACCAGAAATTAAGTGAGTCCAACTTAAAAAAAAAGCCCAGATAATTAAGGAATTAAATAGGCTTTGAATGTCCAAGGACATTATCACTAGGAGGCTAGGGATTAAGTGTCCGGTCCAAAAATAAATGTACACACTGAAAATGTCCACAAATTAAATAAGTCCAACTTTAAAAAAGAAGTCCAGATAATTAAACTGAAAATGACCACAAATTAAGTGAGTCCAACTTTAAAAAAGAAGTCCCAGATAATCAAGGAATTAAAGAGGCTTTCAATGTCCAAGGACATTATCACTAGGAGGCTAGGGATTAAGTGTCCGGTCCAAAAATAAATGTACACACTGAAAATGTCCACAAATTAAATAAGTCCAACTTTAAAAAAGAAGTCCAGATAATTAAACTGAAAATGACCAGAAATTAAGTGAGTCCAACTTCAAAAAAAATCCCAGATAATCAAGGAATTAAAGAGGCTTTGAATGTCCAAGGACATTATCACTAGGAGGCTAGGGATTAAGTGTCCGGTCCAAAAATAAATGTACACACTGAAAATGGCCACAAATTAGTGAGTCCAACTTTAAGAAAGTCCGACACATAAAAACGTTCAAAACGCTTGATTGTTCAATGACATCATCACCAGGAGGCTAGGAAATAAGTGTCCTGTCCAAAAATAAATGTCCACACTCAAAATGACCACAAATTAAGTGAGTCCAACTTTATAAACACTCCAAATAATAAAAGTGTCCATGTCCAATATGTTTTAAATGTCCAAGGACATCGTCACCAGGACTACCAGGAGGCTAGGAGGAAAGTTCCAAAACAAATGTCTGAATTGAAAAAGTCCATAGATTAATTAAGTCCAACTTTAAAAAAGTCCGAAAAATAAGTGTTCAATAAGCTTCGAATGTCCAAACAAAAAACGACCAACAGCCTCCATAATCTCCATAAAAATATCCTCAAAGAACCTATACCACCACCACCATTGACTACCAGTGGCGTAGCCAGACCTTTTTCGAGGGGGAGGGAGGTCAGGGTTATGGAGATTGAACATTGTCAGGGGGGTCAAAGATAAAAATTTGGTATTTCTCTAAAAACGCAAAAACTCACTTTTTTTTAAGGGCAAATGTCGGTGTCAAGGGGGAGTGCGGGGGTGCGGGGGTCGGGGGTGTCCTACTCCTAACTCCCCGGACTCAGCTACGCTACTGAACTTCACCGATAGGAATTAGAAATCTACTTGCGTTTCTGGTGCAAAGAAAATTACGAAACTTACAACGTTTGGATCAGGCTACGTTGATACTTACGAAAAGACGTAGTGGTTCCGTCACAGTGGCGTCGCCAGGTATTTTTTGAGGGGGGTGGGGAATCCGAAAATTGTCGAGGAGGGGAGTCCACAGACGCTGATTTGGTCAAATTTGTCTGCGAAAACGCAAAAAACTATCCTTACTTAGGGGAAAATTTGGTGCCCTAATGGCACCTAATTTTGGTGCCTAATTTTTTGGGTGAGTACAACCAATTAATTTGATTGTTCAAATTTCAGTAATGATTAGTCGGGCGAACCAATTCCTTTTTTCAGTGCGTACATACAGTGTAGCGCGGATTTTGTTCAAAATGGACGATTTTTTAAAGTCACTTTTTTTTTTAAAGAGTAGACTTTGAAAGTTTTTAAGTGCGCATCGTTATTTTCTGGGAATTTTACGTTGAAATCAGTGTGCCATAGAGCAAAAGACATTATAACAGCCCCTTTCACGGGTTTGCTTCTTAATGCTCGACTGCGGCAAAATTGTCTATTGATTTACATTGGAAATGTTGCCGACCGGGGGCAAACGAGCAGACCGGTTATATCATGGAAATGTGATGAGTATATCTGAAAACATTGATATCGATTGATACTCATCACACACAGAGCATGCGTGGAAAGAAAATAAGAAAGGCTTACGGGTTTTCAGTCAATACGCTGGTGGTGCATATAATAGAACGAGTTCCAGGATCTGGCAACAAAAAAAGCAGAAAAGTTTTCAATTAAAAATAAAATGAAAATTTACTCAACTTGAAAGAAAATTCTGTGAATTTTATTCCTTATCCAATGGTATTTCCATCTATCTCCATCTCCATAGATATAGATGGCTATGAGTGTAAAAGAATCACTATGGGAACATAATAGTGAACTAAAAAAAAAAAAAATGTAAAATTAACCATGATCTAGTAAAAAAAAAAAAAAAAAAAAAAAAAAAAAAAAACGGACACAACTTTAAAAATAGTAAATTCTACTATTTTTTTTTTACACGCTTAATACACGCTTTTGTTTAGTATAAACAAAAAAATGGTAGAATTTACTTTTTTTAAAGTTGTGCCGGTTTTTTACTAAATCATGGTTAATTTTACAGCAATTTTTTTTTCAGTGTGGAGTAAAACGTGCGATTCGGCAAAGTTCCAGTTCGCCCATTTAAAAACCTATGAAAAATATCGAAGTATTGGGTGATCGGTGAACACCTTCGCAATCGACTTTTTACGTGGGTTTAAAAGGGCAAAATACAACGTTACCAAACTGCGCTGCGCCACTGGAACATAAACCACTTTTGATGGCAACGGAGATTCAGAAGTCTGAGAAATCCAATTTTTCAACAAAATAATTTTACAAACCTGAGTCAAATTTAATGAGTCTACAAATAAGCACGAATTTTTTTTTTTAGGTAATTTACTGACTGTAAAGTCACGGACACCATGAATGTCAGACGACTTTTTCAATTTTTGTTTAAGTATAGGCCACCAGAAATGCTCGCATACATGGAAAAAAACTGGTAGAATTTACCATATAAATTTACTGCATATAACTGATTTTAGAAGTCATAGCAAGCATACGGTAAATTTTGTCGTGTTTCTGGCATTTTTAATTGAAACCAAAGAAAAACGCAAAATCCAATAACGTCAGCACTAGCGAAATTGTTTCATGGATATTTTGAGCACAAAACGAGCAAAATTGGCTGATAATTAAATCGAGGCTTAGGGGAATTTTCGTATTTCACAATTTTCGGCTTTATTTTTGAGTATATAAACTTAAAACTTACAGGATATCTTTTTGAGGTATTTTTGTAGGTGCTGACGTTCCTCGAATTTTTACTTTTGGCTTAAATTTATCAGTTTCAGCCAAAAAATGTTGACTTTCAGAGCAACGCTAGTGGCGCTTTACCCAGCCACGGATTGAAAACTGGACAAGCTTCGCTGGGAATCACCTTAAGGAGGCTGATAGCTTCCTGAAGAATCGATTGTTTTGCATGTATTTAAATGTGTTAAAAAAAATGCTGCCAAATTGCTCGAGCCGTCACTGCATGAGAGCAACTGACGGATTTTATTCTCCGCAGGTCCTATATTCGTGACATCAATACTTTCGTGGTGAAGCAGGCTTCTTAACGACATAACTGTCCGCGAAAGCACCAAACATCAGTGTTTTTTTTAATCTAAATGTCAATGTATTTCAATGAATTTTCTTGTTACATACATAACAATAGTAACATAACAATAAAATAGTGTGCTAATCAATAGTATTTGGGACGCTGATTTCATAAATGATATCATTTTCTACTTAACTCGTCCCGATTTTACGCATATTATACTTTTAAAAAAATTTCGTGATAAAGTTTAAATTGTGGAAAATCTAGAATATTTCGATCAAAACTAAGGTTAAATTCGAACTCGGCAGGTCAATTAACATCGGAGCAGTCATTGTCTACGCGATTAGAGGTCGACTTATAAGAAAAAAGCCCATGTTTGTGTCTAGGGACCCTTGTTTTGTATTCATTATGGAAGCGGACACCTATGTCGTTAAAGCGTAAAAATCACTTTCGTGTGAGACTCTAACCTCAAAATTTTGTTTCACACGAATCTACAAGATTACAGATACAAGTGCCCCTGGAAACGATTTCCTCGCGGTAGAATTTGCGTATCTCTAAAGTTTCTTATCTTTGGTTGAACCACGCAGCCGCGATCATAATAACTCGTGACTGAGAGAGTTTAGTTAAAGAGATTTTGACTTTAACGCTACGGTGCACTCTCGTAAGCACGACTGCGCATATCTGTCTAAAACAAATGCGGTTTTTTCTTAAGCTTCAAATAAATTGTCAAACGGGATTTACGAGTTGTTTTGCTTCTCCTCCTCCTTCTTCTTCTTCTTCTTCTTCCTTTATCCGTTGCCGTTGCTCCTGCTACTGGAGCTTCCGTAAAAAAGTTGGTACGGATGGTGGGAGCGCGGAGCAGTCGAAATTGTCGTTGCGCGTGGCTAAGCCGCCAGTTCGCGGTTTTTAACTAACCTCTGGGGCCTTGACCGAGAGCAATGAGAGAGAGAAAGAGAGTGGGAGAGGGGAGAGGGAGAGAGAGAAGGGGAGAGAAAGAGAGATGGAGAGGATCGACTGCGAACATCTTTCTCCTGCTTTTCGGTTCTTCACGCTCGGTTAAATACGAGTCACTTGCTCAATGTTGCCAGAATTAGCATATTTAAGTACATCGATACGCAGTGTTTTGGTTAAGCGGGACATCATAGGACTTTTTCGTATTGATCGATAACCATTGAGGTATACAAGCACGGCGGGTTTTTTTTTCGTTCAACCTATACGCCTATACGCATAAATACAATTCAATCCATCCGCAAGAGGTAGATAGTTTCAGAAGTGTAGGCACACGTAGGCCGATAATCTTTGGAATTTGTCAACATTATTTCTGATAATACTCGATGAAAATGAATGAAATTAAAGTGATTGTTCACTTTTCTATACGAGGAAGACTTCAAACGCAAAAGAATAAAGTCAGGAACAACTTCGGTTTTGATTTGAAGGAATTGACGTTGAATTCGCCAAAGATTATGGTTTTGGTGCGCCTACACTTCTGAAATGAGCTCCGGATGGAAGAAGGTTTTTCTGTTCTGTTGTTTCAAATCAACTTTGAACCGTTCTTAGCAAATCACAGATTTTTTTTAAACCAGACAGACAGTAGCTTTATGTCGTTTCCTCAGCACTCGGTAGTGAGATTTAAAATCTCAGATTTTGATCTGCTGGATGGCATCATCGATTTCTTATGCAGGTTTTGACTTTGATGGCGCGCGGGTTTTTTCTGAGACCGAAAATTGAAAAAAATAATCGGCCCCATAGGACATGCGTAATTTTTTGCTCAATTAATCGAGCTTAATCCTGACAAATTTAATTGTGATTTGAAAAATCTATGACAGGACATAAACGTCGCTAAATTGTAGACTTTTTAATGCGTGCCATTCATTGCCTAGAATTTGGCAGAAATATCATTCAACAACAAATGATTCAAATCGCAACCACTTTTGTCGGGATCAAGCTAAAAAAAATCGAGCAAAAAATTACGCGTATCCCAAAGCCTCGATTTTTTCGATTTTTGGTCTCAGAGAAAACTTAAATGCCCTTAAAGTCAAAGTTTGAAAACCAGATCGGTGGCCCTACCTACATCGCAACAAATAATTCCTAAATACTATGAATATTGCCGGAAGCGCAGCAATATGTAAACCACTGAGAGTTACGTACTTTACCAGAAAATTCAGGCATTACAATTAGAATAAGGTCAAAGGACCAGAATTTCCTCAAAATGTTCACCACCTAGGCCCTGGGGTACTAACACTAGAATTCTGGTAACTTTGCATTCCTTACCCCAGTTCACTAATCGTTGCGTTTTTGCTAATCTTCTTTTTAGTGTAGATGATTCAAAGCTCACTACAGAATGATGTGAAACCATCTTAAATGAAGAGGCTAAGTGCAGATGCGTGTGTTCGTGTTCAGCTCAAAAGTGGATAGAGTTAACCCCTTATGTACCAAGCCCGAGTATACTCGTTTTCCGCCTCTTCTTCGTTTCACATTGTTTGTTAGTGTTCATTCCGGATAAGCGCGATTATCGATGAATACACTTAAAAGATAAGATTTCGTCGGGCGCCTTCAATACGTCGTATAGGCAATTCCAACTCCCCTGAGTACGAACAGTTAACTACCTTCCCTGTAAAAACGGAAGAGTGGCGTTCTTATGAACTAATCTGCGGGCCGATCATTTACTTTATCGTTAAACCGATCGTTGAGACTGTATATGAGTGATTCAACAATCCATAGCAACAGCCAAATTTTACACTTTTTGACTAATAGAATCACTCATATACAGTCTTAACGATCGCTTTTACGATGAAGTAAATGATCGGCCCGAAGGTCTGTAGAGGGTTAATTTAAATACGAGAAATCCCGGAAATCCTCCCCACCAATGTTTATAATTAATTCTCATCTTCTCTAGTTCTCCTTAAGCTGCCATACCGGGCAACGCCGCTCAGCGCTGTTTCTTCACGACATCGATGTGACGCAAAAATTGCAACTCGCCGCTGAAGAGTCCACAGGCCACCCGCACAACCCCACATTCCCCATCCAAATATTTTGATCGCGCTTGTCACAGCTTCAACGGAGGCTACGTCCCCGTGGTACACCCCCCTCCCCGCCCCCAGCACGGCCCTCTTTCGTACATGCGTTTCTTGTACGTCATTGCCACAAGTCGCCGTCGCGTCGGATCGCCAGTCACCATGACACCTTAGACATTGCACAGGGTGACGGAATATGAATCCAGTTAGGAGGAGTGGGAGGAAGGGGTGTAGAGAAACTGGACTTGCCAAAGATGAGAAAAAGACGAAATCGGTTTTGAAGTCATTTCAAGAGAGCAATCATTTCCTCAACCTGGTCCGTCCGCGGTTGGACGGCTTATAGTTGTCGCAAATCTTTGATGCTGGTGAAGCGTTGAATGTTGAATGTTCAGTTGATCCATAAGTTCATCGATGATTTTTTTTTTCATTAAAAGACTGGAGATCCATGATCAAAGGTTAATGTCCAAGGTCGTTGGTCAACAATCCAAATAGGAGCCGCTGGATGTTGTTCCCCGTGTTATTTTGTTGAGTCCCCGAAAATAAAATCGTCCACCGCGCGATCGGCTAGTGCGATGGTCTCTGTTGTCTCTACCGTCAACTCTGGTTGTAAATATAACCTCGAAAAGCACATCCGCCATAATGAGAAGTGAGCAGGCAAGGATGCCAGTTTGTGCATATAAATTCCAAATCTTGTTTCCATTGGCTCTTAACCGGCCTCATGGGCCAAGCCCGAATATACTCGTTTTTCTTCTCAAGTCTATTTCACATTGTTCGGGTCTTCATTCCGGATAAAAGTAATTATTATCGATGAAAACACTTACAAAATAAAATGTCGTCTGGCGCCTTCAATTCTTTGTATAGGCAATTCCAGCTCCCCCGAGTACGAACAGTTAACTACCTCCTCTTAATAAACGGATCAGGGGCGTGATTTTGAACTAACCTGGTCGTTAAGGGGTTAAGGAAGTTACCATTCTGATTGTATTATTCTATGCTAAAACTATTCTTCAATGATAGTGATACCAACAGAGACAGAGACGGGACTACGACTGAACGAGAAAAAAACAAGGAAAAAATCAGTCCTAGTCATTAGCTGGAGCGGATGCAATCAGCTCTTTCCAGACTGAAAAAACATCAGTGCAGGAAAAAAAAAAAAAAAAAAAAAAAAAAAACGTCAGCAAATCCATGCTTTTGAGCTCATCTTTTTTCCCAACCGCGCGGCCGCGGGATCAAATGAACCGAAAACTTCGTGATATCGGACTTCTCGCGTCCATCATCAGGAGAGTGCAGTTTAAGGTGTCTTGCATTAACCTCAATCTACGCGGCTATATCCCATGCTGACTCAGTCATCGCTCTTCCTTCTTCCTCCTTTTTTTCTTTCTTTTTGAGAAGCGCACTTTCTTTAGACACCCATAAAAAGAACTCCACTGTCACGACCCGGAATTAATACGATGCAAAAAGAAAGAAAGAAAAAAAAAAACATAATGAGACAAAGAGCGAGGGAGTGAAAAAAAGAGGCCCTCCACGACACACAGTGGTGCGAGTCGATTGGAGAGGCCGGACACAGCATCGCAACTTTAAAACCCTTTGCACTCCACTTACTTTTCCCACAGTGGCCACCTGCACTCCAAATTAAATTTAGATAATTAGTGAAAAAATGCCTTTATTCATCACACTTTATTTTTTAGCTTATAAACTAACTACGTGTTGTATGATAATGATCTTATGGAATTACAATACAAATTAAGTCTTCTTATGATTCGGGCCACTCCCGACAGTGGAGCTACGAAAGTTCAAACTTTATGCCGGGTCCGGTCGGGTCCGGCCCGACAGTGGATAATATCGGCATTTTTTTCAAAGTCGGGCCGGACCCGACAATGGAGTGCAAAGGGTTAAATGTGAATATCTTTTTTAATACGCAGCATACAAGTTTGAAAGCACTTTCATTGGTTTTATTATAAAATTTCCTCCAAGAATCACCCTTAATAGTTTGCTTTTTGGCGATAGAAACCTTTAAATTTGCAATTTTAGTAAATTTTTTTCCATGTCCGACCCCTCCCATTGACTCCCTCCACCAGTAGCGCACCGAGAGTTTTTTCATCTCTCTCTATTCTCCATTAAAAAACGTATGTTAGACAAGGATAGACAACGGGATAAAACCACCTATTTCTGTTCTTTTCCTACTTATACACTCAAATGGGAAATGAGAGAGATGGAAGAGATCCTGGTTGCACCCAGTGCAGTAGCGCACCGAGAGTTTCGTCATCCCCCTCTTTTCTCCATTAAAAAACGTATGTTAGACAAGGATGGACAACAGGATAAAACCCCCTCTTTCTGTCCTTTTCCTACTTATACACTCAAATGGGAAATGAGAGAGATAGAAGAGATCCTGGTTGCGCCAGTGCCCTCCACTGTGCGCCACGGCCCCGACCGGCGACCCCCGGCCTCTGAGCTGCATACTGCGCTTGCGCTAACTTGCTGCGCGCGCCCGCAAAACAACAAAAACAAAACAAAACAAAAAATGAAACAAAACAACAAAAAAAAGAAAAACTGATTTAAAAACAATAGATCACGATTAAGCTGACTAATAATCACGACACAACTACAGATCATGAAAACTAAATAGGAAGAGGAGACTGCGGGGGCGGTGGGGAGAGGAGGGAGAAAATTAGAGCGCTCTTCATTCCCGCTCTATACTTTCTTGCCTCCCCCCGCCACCCCCCCCCCCCTTACACTACCTCGAGACTCGCGTCTGAATGCTATTCTGTCTTCACTTCGGCTGGTTCAGTGACTTATTCACTGGAACATACTCATCGAATATGCGAATGCTCCAATCGCGACATGGGCGGATACAGGGTATTGTCTTTCTCTCTCTCCTCCCATTTGAAAACTGCGTTAGAAAAGGACAGAGGAGGGGGCCAAAGTCACGTGATGGCCCCCTCTGCTATCTTTTTCTAACACATAAGTTCAAATGGAGCGAGAGAGAGAGAAAGACAATTCCCTGTATCCGCCCATGAATCGCGAGGGCGTCACGATGAGACAACGAAGCCAGAAACGGATCCAGGAATTTGTGTCTCTCTCTCTTTCCCAGCTCATTTGAATGCGCGAGCGTGTCAGAAAAGAAAACAGATAGGGTCATAGTCACGTGGTGGCCCCTTTCTCTGTCCTTTTCGGTCATTTGAACGTACGTGTTAGAAAATGATACCGGAGGGGGCCAGCCATCACGTGACTACAGTCAGTGGCAAAGCGTGCAATTTGGCAACGTTGAAGTTCTTCCATTTAAACTCATGATAAATATCGAAGTATTGGGTGTTCGGTGAACACCTTCGCATTCGACCTTTTACATGGGTTTAAATTTAGATTGGAAGCCTCAAGAGCTTCTGTTCCGATCTCAGCTGTTCAAATTTTTAAATCAATTCCTAAGGAGCTAAAACTTTTATTTAAAAATGAGGAGTTTGATCATTTTTTTGGACAGTTAAGACTATTTTTTAATAACAATGCCCTTTACAGCGTGGAAAAGCTGTGGGCTAACACTTAAAACTTAATTTTAAAAGGAAATTGATATGTATTGTATTTATTATTCAAGAACCATCATATTCTTTTGTATCTGTTTATTTTTTTTCCTGACGTGTATTTCAAGCTAATGGCTCTCTTATATACAAAATTAAATAAATAAATAAATAAATAAATGGACAACGTAAAACGTTGCCAAATTGCACGCTATGCCACTGATTACAGCCCCTATATCCGTCGCTTTCTAACGCACGCGTTCAAATGGAAGGAGAAAGAGAAAGACAGATTAATCCCTGTATCCGCCTTTGCTCTGCAACGGTAACACTGCATGCGGTGGAATGGGGGGGGGGGGGGAGTTTCCAGCGGTTTGCGTGCCTCTTAAACTTCAAAATATCAACTATACATGTGATATATTCAGAGAGATCATATCATATAGATGAAGTGCATGACAAGTTTTACGAGGCAAACTTGCGGGGTTCGCATGTTCACCAAAAATGCTCAACAGTCATTAGTTTGCTCAACAATTGCATCGCCATGGAGATTTGTAATCTTTTCGCCGCAATCACGGGGGGGGGGGGGACTAGTAACAAACCAATCCACACTATCTTGGTAGTATGTATGAAAGTTACATACTATTTCCAATTTTGTAGGTTATTTAAAGCATTATTTTGGTACAATATCTTACACGGAAAAAAAAGATTAGTGAAAATAACCATACGGATACCTGATTTTGGCACCTGCTAGATGTTATGGTAAACTTGACCAGAAGTATGGTACGTTTACCGATACTTTAAGTAAATTCGACATGCAATCAGGTAATATCACCTAGTACCTGGTCAAAACATGGTATACTTCTGGTTAACATTACTATAACATCTAGCAGGTGCCAAAATTAGATATCCGTATGGTTATTTTCACCGTAGTTTTTTTTTCCGTGTACTAATGCCAATGTTACGTCCAGGAACCCCCCTAAAAAAAATGCATAATGTACTCTTTCCAATGTGATTGAAGTTAACATTTACCTCATGTAAGTAATGAATATAGTTCATCGAAACAGTCCGAAGAAACTGACTATAATTATGGGAAGTAACGGACAAAGCTCTCCAAAAACGGTTTAGCCCTCCTGGCATCATAAATAGTTCCGATTTCGATCACATAAATGAAGTTAGCTACACACGCACGGGCACAGGCGGGCGTCGCGTTCTGCCACCGCCGCCGCCGGCAAAATTATTACCACGGACGCCAGATGGTCGCATCGCGGCCAAATCGAATTCCTACAAGCACAGAATACTCTAATCAGAACGGAAACTCTAATTCATTTTGAAACATTCTTTACTTCGGGCCGCCATGTTCGAAAGTGAGTATCTTCGGCAATCTTCGGCAGATCTTCGGCAACTGGCCGAGTTGTGATTGGTTGTATAGCCTGAAAAAGCATGTCCGCCATCTTGAGAAGTGAGTAGGCATAGTTGCCAGTTTGTGCTGGTAAATTCCAAATCTTGTTTCCATTGGCTCTTATGGGAGTTTCCCTTCTGATTGTATTATTCTGTGCTACAAGGAGGAGCATATCTTTGGTTTTCCTCAAATTCACAAGGTTTCCGCTATTTTAAATTACAAGTTCATCCAATGGTTTTTTCAATGGGGCACTTGCAAGGGTCTGAAATTTGGTGTTTTGTATTAATAAATTTATAGCACTTGATGAGCTGAGTTCAATGGTGCCTTTGGGTTTTTCGTAAGCGTCCCAGTTTTTGAGATACACACGTGTAAAATTGTAAGAAATTGTGGGCGTAGTGACGTCACTACGCGGAGTTCCCATTTAATACAATGTATTTTGGGCCAAAATCTCATCTCCGGAGCAATGGGACATAATTAGAAACCAAAGGCCTCTTTGTGCTCAGCTCATCAAGTACTTTCATTTTCTAAAAAAAAAACTTACCATTTCAGACCCTTGCAACTGCCCCATTCCAGCGGGGGGGGGGGGGGCCTTTTGCCCTTTCCATACCACACCAAGGTTATAGATTAAAGAGGTATGCTCATCTGACTTCACTACAAAAATTCAGTGGCGCGCAGTTCAAAATCACTGCAGGCAAGATGGCCGACAAAAGCAGAAAACGTATACTCTTTGCAGAAAAGATTGGACTGCCCTCTGCAGGAAAGCAGAAAACAACCCAATGTTTTCTGCAAAGAGTATACGTTTTCTGCTTTTGTCGGCCATCTTGCCCGCTGTGATTTTGAACTCCGCGCCATTGAATTTGTGAAGTGAAGTCAGATGAGCATACCCTTGATACCACGCGCCTATGGGTGTACACAAACGCATGCATACCCGTTAGCTTCAGACCCGCTATAGGGCGCTTTTCACCAGAGCTTCCGTTTTGCGAATAATTAATCGCATTTGTCAATTCACCGCGATGATTCCACCGGTTGAGAAAAGATTGCAGCTCAGTCAGTGTATGACTGAAATGCACTAAAAGACTCGCATCTGTGATATTTTCTCAACCGCGGTGGAGTCGTCGATGACTTTAAAAAACTTGCGGTTATTTTAATCAATTATTATCGACGTTTCCTCCAATTGAGAAAAAATTACAGATCAGAGTATCTCCATGCATCAAAGTCATATACTGAACTGAACTATGTAATCTTTTCTCAACCGGTGAAATCATCGGTGAATTGAAAAATATCATTAACTATACGCAAAACGGCAGCTCTGCTTTGCACGCATAATTTTCCTCCGTCCGCGTACACTGCTTTTCCGCAGCATCTTTGACGAAGCCTTTTACTGGAGCTGTCGAGAATTTTTTCGCTGCAGAAAACCAACGTCAAGAATCAAATAAAAACAAGGATAAGGAAAATGGGGGGGGGGGAGTGGGAACGACCGAATCGGACTGTCAGAAAGGCGGTCTTCGAACTCTCAAGTCTCATGATCACGTAGCAGCTTTGGAGAGCGCACGCGACGCGACCGGTGCGCAGAAGCACAGTGGTACAAAACATGGACAATTTTGGACATCGCTACACTAATGGGTCTGTTGCAAACTTTTGCTACAGCAAATATAGAGTGTTTAATCTAAAGTAAAATCACATGAAAAGTCCATTGGTGGTATCAGAAAGTCATAAAATTCAGTATGAAACTAGCAAGAGGCGTTTAACTGAAACCCAAGATGGCGGTAAAATATCGAGCAACCTGTGTGCATGCACCGTGAATATCCATGATGGCCAACGTTAACAACCTCACAGCATCGGAGGTTATGAGTTTGTTTACGTTGTGATTGGTTGTGATCGATGTTGTGAGATTGGCCATCTTGGATGTTTATGGTGCTTGTATACAGGTTGCTCGATATTTTACCGCCATCTTGGACTTCAGTTAAATGCCTCTTGTGAGTTTATTATTGCATTTTAAGACTTTTTGCAGCCACCAATGGACTTTTCGCGCGATTTTATATGAGATTGATCACTCTATAGCGCTGTAGTAAAAGTTTGCAACAGACCCATTGTAAGAAAAATCTCGATTGTAAGCGGAAACTGAATCAGGGAGCTGTCTTGACATAAGTAGACATAAGTAGACACAAGTTGACAAATGTTGACATGAGTTGACGTAAGTTGATATCAGGCTGATGTCACAGACTGACGTCAACTGATGTCAACTGATCATTTTTAGAATGATTTGCACCTCCCATTCCATTTGGACGCATGTGTTACAGAAGACAGCTATTTGCGTTAAGGGCTGAAGTCGCGTGATGGCACAAGCCCGTCCAATGTCCATCTCTGTATTTTTCTATAGTATATTCTGTCGGTTAACGCGGGCGCGGAGAAATAAAAACAAAATCCGGGACTAGCCTCTGATCGTAAAAGCACTACGCAGTAACTGTCTAGATGATCACTAAAACTGTCAAACATACAGTTTTAGTGATGACGTCACGATCAAAATTGGATCCAATCGAGGAGTTACCCATGAGAAATTGGATCCACTCGAGGAGTTACCCATGAGAAATTATATCCAATTTTTTTAATGCAAATTCACGGTGATAAATAACCCGATGTGCGGCGCAATTCGATTCGACGCTACAAAACGTTGAACGTTATGGACGCGCAGTTGCCGCACTTCTAAATTATTTTACGAATTACGTACTCGAAAATTTCTCGAAAATACACAATACAACCCGAGCATTTAATTTTTGATTCATTTTTTGAAAACTAAATCTCCAAAACACACACCGCCACCAAAAGGCGCCTCTTACACTGTATTATATTATTCATTGTTTACAGCAAAACGAGAGTAAGAAGCTTGCCATATACTTCGTATGGCTCGCTTAAAAAAAAAAAAAAAAAAAAAAAAAATGTTTTTTTCTCTCTCCACAAGTCGCTAATTTTTGTAAAGTCGGGGACAAACAGAATTGTCAGACGACTCCTGAAGGTAAGCAACCCAAAATACTTTTCTGAATTAGTTAAAACATTGTAGGTTTAATAAAAGGAGGCCAACTTATATGAGCCAAAATGTACAGAGTGCTCTGACGTTCATGTACGATTTGTTAAAACAAAAACAACCAAAAACTGGTCCAATAAATGCACTATACGAACTGATACGTAAGAACTTTCACTTAGAATAGCAGGAATTGCCGTTCGCAGGCAGTGCACGGAAATTTAGTTGAATTTTCCTGGATTTTTTCCTGAGAAAAACACGTCCTTTTCGAAGGAATTGAATGTAGACATTTTTGGTGGAAATCGTGTGAAATAGCTCAATCGATATTGAAAATTTGAAAAAATTGTCTTTGGATGTGGATTTCATAGTTCATAATCGACTTTTTGAAAGCGTTCTACGGGAGGACAGAAAGTGATTTATCCATTTATTTTGTTTTTTTTTTGTTTCTTGCTTTAGGCATATGTGTATTTCCTTATTTTTGATTTCAAATCAAGTTCCAGTTTTCTTTCGCAAATTTTGTCTTCCTTTTAACTGACAGTAACAAGACTCCACTTTTCTACCTTTTTCTTTCTTTCCCTTCCTTTCATCTCTTTCTTTCGTCCTTTCTTCTTTTCTTCTCTCCTTTCAACTTTCAGAGGAAGACGGCTTCTACTTCTCCCTATCCCACTCAACCCATCTCGACGCGGCGTCCATAGACGAACGATCGTCTTTCTTTCGAAATGGTCACAAAGGAATACATTGTTCATCTCTCTTTAGTCTGAAAGTGTATAAAAGACTCTTTTGTAAGCTTCTTTTTGTCGGAAACGGTGCATCCAAGATCTCAAAAGGCCTAAAGATGGAGCTATTTTTGATAGTGGGAAAAGTTAGGGGGGGAGGGGGGGGGGGGGGGGTTACAAGGATTCGTACACGTAAGGAACACGTATCACTCTGACATTTTAATTCGGTAAAGAGCTTGCAAAAAACTTTCTGATACTATGCGTACCTACCAATATTTAAATGATTAAGATTTAAAATAATAATGATGATAATAAAAATAAATAAAACGTGTAGTTTGGAAATAAAAATGAAAAATGCACTGAGAAAAAAGTGGCTGTTCAAACTATAAGAATAGAAACATAGATGTGTTTCACCGTATTTCAATCATAAGACCTATATCATTGCAATAGTCGGCGCGCTTGAATCTACACGAATTCTGATTGCCTCTATGGAATTCCGATTATTTCTATGGGATAAATAAAGCGCGGGAATATCCTATCGGAAAATTCATTGAAACAATCGGAAATTTTTCTCAGTGTGATCGATCGAAGATGACCCCAAAAAGTTTTGACCAATTAAATGCACTGCAAAAAATAAATCCTAAATTCTAATGATATTAACAGAATCATAACGATGTGTCATCCAAAGAATTTCTCCTACTTTTATCAGAAAATTCAGCAGGCCGATCATTTCCTTTTCCGATAAGCCGATCGTTAAGTTGACTGCGTCTATATGAGTGACGAAATTCGTTTATAGAATAATAGGAATTATGACTGTTGCTATTTTTGCTACACAGTAATCACCGTTAAAATGTCCGTTTTATCCATGAGTATTGAAAAGCCTTTAGAAAAACTATACCTAACGAATAACTTGACGATGGTTACCATAGCAACGGCCAAATCTTACAAATGCTCGACCATCCAGTAAAGTCACTCATGTCACTCACAGACAGGCTTAAAAGAAGTTTAACCAAATAGTAAAGGATCAGCCTGGGCTGGTGTTCCTATCAGAATTCGGTAATACTTCAAATCAGAACTTCCTCAACATTTCCAAGAGCTACGGTACAAATAACAATGTTCTGTTGACAATATTAAAAATGTACTCTCTTGACAAAACGTTGTGCTTTTGGTGGTAATAATTTTTCACCGAGCACGACAAAAAAAATAGGGGTATTTCCTCAAGGTTTACGTCCTATTGCCCCTGCAATCGTGTTGCAAACTTTTGCCACAACGATTAAGATAGATAAATCTAATGTAAAATCGCCTGAAAAGTCCATTGGTGGCATCAGAAAGTCATAAAATGCAATAATAAACTCACGAGAGGCGTTTAATGAAATCCAAGATAGCGGAGAAATATTGAGCAATTTGTATTATGCATGCACCCCGAACATCCAAGGATAGCCAATCTCACAATATCGATCACAACCAATCACAACGAAAACAAACACATAACCTCTACCTCCAGTGAGGTTGTCAAAGTTGGCTATCCTTGGATGTTCACGGTGCATGCATACAGATTGTTCGATATTTCTCAGCCATCTTGGATTTCATTAAACGTATCTTGTTAGTTTATTATTGCATTTTATGAATTTCTGATGCCACCAATGGACTTTTCAGGCGATTTTACATTAGATTAAACAATCTTAATCGTTGTAGCAAAAGTTTGCAACAGACCCATTGGGGAGATAGGTCAACTTTGGGGAAAATGTCACCAGCTTTGAGGAAATTGAGACAGAACGTAGTGAGTGGACTCCAATTTTCCTCCAACTATTGCCGGTGCAATAGGACGTAAACTATGGGGAAACATAACTCAACTGCATTCCCGTGCGGTTTAAGGTATTGAAGCAGTGGCGCGGCGTAGCATTCAATTTGGCAACGTTGTAATGTGTCCATTTAAAACCATGAAAATGATCGAACTATTGGGTGTTCGGTAAACACCTTTGCATTCGCCTTTTTACATGGATTTAAACGGACACATTGCAACATTTCCAAATTGCACGCTACGCCACTGATTGAAGGTTCCAGGACTTTTCGTCCATCGACTTTACGTCCACTTGTTTTATGTCCACCGCTTCTTTACGTCCACAAAATTGTCTGTCCACCCAACTAAACGTCCACAAAAACAAACGTCCATCATCTTAATAATTGTGGACATTAAATGTCCACAATTGGACCTGTTGTTTTTTCTTCTTTCTTAAGAGATTTTTTTTTCTTTCTTTCACAGTAAGTTTACTTAGTTCACCCAGGAATGTATTGAGACATTTCAGAGATGTTTATTCAAGTTCCTGGGGCATTTTCACTTAACTCGAAATAACCCTGAGTAAGTAGAGTTATGACCCAGAACTTGCTTTTTTTGAACTACGTACAACTGTTTTATAACTATGCGCCGCCAAAGGACAAGAATGATAAAGTACCAAGTTTTCCTGTTATTGTCACAGAAATAAATCTATTTTCGCACCTTTTTATCGAATATTTCCCTTTTTATGCTGTTATTGAATTGTGGAGCAATAAAGCTCGGTGGACGTAACATAAGTGGACATATGTTAGTGGACGTCACTTTTGTGGACGTCTATAGCGGTGGACATTACAGTGTAGTGGACATAAAAACAGTGAACGTAAAGCCTATGGACGTCAATAAAGTGGACGTAAAGTCCGTGTAGCTGATTGAAGCCTCCAATTTCCGAAAACATCTCGTTCGAATGTAAAACGAGGAAATCTCGAAGAAACGAGGAAGTGCAGCGGTCTGGCAATCGCGAAACGCTTAATTTAACTAGCAGTGCATTAAGCAAGCGGTGCGAACTGAGAGATGACTGAGTGAATGGACCGAAAAGCTACGGAACCGAACCGAGGAATTGATCTGGAACGGAGGAAAGGAATCGAGGAGTGTTGAACCTGAGCTGAGTGGCGGAATGAAGGACGAAGGACGAAGGTGGCAATGCCAATAGCACCGGTTTGGTCCTGGATCTGCGCGGGCTGCAACACGAAGGAGGACCATTTCGCCGGATAGTTGCACCAGTCCAAGAAAGATTTAGTGATAGCATATCTGTGCACACTGAAATTATGGGCGCGTTTTAGAAAACATCGGACCGAGCTAATGAAACTTGAGATTTAATCGGCATACTGAAAATGAATCGGTAGAGGGTAGATTAACCGTTTCTAACATTTCTTTCTAAAATAATTAAGACTTGATAAAATACCTGATTTTTATAGGCGAAAATGAAAGTACATTTGAGGACCTTACAGTTGAGGAGCAGATGCGCGAATACGTCATAAATGCGGTTTGCTAAAAAAAAAAAAAAAAAAAAAAAAAAAAAAAAAAAAAAAATCCGTGAAGTCGATTTCTCATAATCAGAAGAATGTTCACTGGAATTTGTATGCCAATACCTTGACTGAGAAGCGAGATTGACTTTTATTCGGTAGCTTAATACCATTGTGGCTGCAAACCATAGATCAAAACTTAATACATGTTTTCCTCAAAATTCCAATTTTTTAGAAACGCTGTTAGGTCGAAAAGGCCCTCATTTATGGTAAACATGCCGATTCCAGGGTACCCCGGCATACTGGCGATGTCTAATTAAACGTTTTAGAAAACGGTTGATACATCGATTCACTTGAAAACTTGGCCTTTATTGTACATAACATCTTCTGTTGGTGAATTCTCCCATCATCTGTAACATTTTTTCGACCCACGGAGGCGGAGGGTCAGAATCACCCACCGCAAATACCAAGTTTAAGTAGAACCGAAGCAGCTTTTTAAAATAGCTTCGCAGAGCAAAAATCCTAGCTCTACCGAAGCAAGTTGCTGTTGTACTGAAGCACTACTTTGGTAGAGCCAAAGCAAGAAAAAAGGCTGTTACTCCATAGAAGTAGCGCTTCGGTACACCTGAAAATTTCTCCGGTACAGCTTGCTTTGCGAAGCTTTTTTAAAAGGCTGCTTCGCTGTACTTAAACTTTGTTTTTTCTGTGCCGTTGATAACTACCTATGAAAATATCCGTACATTTTTTAAAGTCAGTGACGACTCCAACGGTTGAGAATAAAATGGATGCGTCACAAAAATCATCGGACCGAGACTCTCAAGTTCACCAGCGCTCGGTCCGATGAATTCTTAAGACGCATCTATCTTTTCTCAACCGGTGCGGTGGGGTCGTCACTGACTTTAAAAAATGGGGGGAGGGGGTATTTTGATAGGCGCAATTCTCAACGGACGGTGATTCCGCGGCAAGTGAGAAAATATTACAGATGCGAGTTTTTTCGTGCATTACGCATACACTGACACTATGAGCTGAGCTATAGGTAATCTTCATCGACCACGATCGGTAGAATCATCGGTAAATTAAAACAAACAAAAAATTAATTGAACACACAAAAAATGGCAGCTCTGATCTAATTAAGAAAAGTAATTAGATCGCAAAATCAACGTTTGTCATGCAGTCCGATCAAACCAAGCCGTCCTCATCCTCTCGGAAGCAGGGGTTTGTCTTTCTCTCTCTCTTAGTCCATTTGGACGCTTACGTTAGAAAAGGACATACATAGGGGCTGAAATCAATCGACAGTCTTCATCTCCATCCTTTTCTGACACATAAGTTCAAATGGGCGAAGAAGGAGGAAGAAAATTCCTAGCTGTGGCTATTATATGCTCTTCTCCCGGGTATGAAGTATTCCAAGCGATTGAGGCAAAGGTGTGGGAAATCTCCAGTGGTGGCTAAAAGGGACTGGACCGAGGAAGCTCCAGAAAACGCAGCTGAAAAAGCGCATTTCCATGCAGTACAAAGTGGTTCTAAGTGCAACGTTGTCAAAGTAGCGAGCCGACGACATTAGTGGCAAAATTCGGATGAGTTCATTTTGTACTGAATACTGAACGGTGAACAGTAACACGTTAGCACCAGGATTATGATAGACAGTGGCGTACGCAGGGGGGGGGGGGGGGGGGGGCTAAGGGGGCTAAAGCCCCCCCCCCCCGACCTCCGATTTTTGGGGGTGGAGGGGAAGGGGGGGGAACAATTTTCCGTCAAACGCTCATCAGTGCGAGCCCCTCCCAAGAAAAATCCTGTGTACGCCACTGATGATAGACACAGTTCATAGTCTAAACTCTGAATTATCTCATCCAAAACATTAAAGCGACTGAAGTACTGGGAAAAACATTGAATACCAAGACATTTCAGTTCTTATTTTAAATCAAAGAGTATCGGAGATAAAACGTTACACTTTGTCCACGTCTTTATAACCCATGGAAAAGATCGAGCTATTGGGTTTTGGGGTGAACACCCTTTGAGTTCGACCTTTTGCGTGGATTTAAAATTTGAACCCATGCAAAAGGTCAAATTCGAGAGTTTTCATAACTTTGATTTTGTCCAATAAATCCAAGTTGCCAGACTGCACGATGCTGCGCTGAAAAAAAATAATGACTACTTTAAAAATAGTACAAGAAGCCCAAAGATATATTAATCGAGGAATCTCCAGTACTTCTACCAGAAAACATTGAAGTTTCAATGAGCATCTGGTCATAGGTCATAGATACAGATTTCTTCTAACTTTTTAAGATCTGTAGTTCAAATACCGCAAAATTCTGGCCACAGTACCAGCAAGCTGATTCTACTCATTTAGACGAGACGAGACGAGAAAGCGCGAAACGATGAATCCCATTGGTTTAAATGGCGTCACGTGACAGATTTTAAGTCATTCGACGGCCACAGCAACGGCGGCGAGTCATGAATTTGAATAAGAATGACTCGGATCCCGTTGATCCCTCGTTGCCGTGGCCGTCGAATGACTTCAAATCTGTCACGTGACGCCATTTAAACCAATGGGATTCATCGTTTCTCGCTATCTCGTCTTGTCTCGTGAAATAGGGAGAATCAGCCTGCAGGAATTTCCTCGATAGACATATCGTAGTGGTGCTGGTAATATTTTTTTTCTTCTTTTTCTTTTTCAGTATATCTGAAATCAATGTCTATGCGCTCAACACGTATAGGATTGATTATTCGGAGAGGGGGGGGGATCCACTAATCACCAAAAACTCTTCCAAATTTTCGAATGCCAGAAAAACATTGAAATCAAAGTAAACGAGAAAAAAATAAGTCCCGATCTAAAGGGTTCAAGTTTTTCAAGCGTAATGTCCAGGGCTGCCGTTTTGCGTATAATCAATGCTATTTTTCTATTCACCGATGATTCCACCGGTTGAGTAAAGATTACACAGTTCAGTTCAGTGTATGACTGTAATGCACGAAAATACTCTGATCTGTAATCTTTCCTTAATCGGTAAAAACTCCGTTGATTAATTAAAATATCCGCAAGTTTTTTAAAGTCATCGACGACTCCACCTGTTGAGAAAAGATTACAGATGCGAGTATTTTAGTTTATTATAGTCATGCACTGAATTGAACTGTGTAATCTTTTCTCAACCGGTGGAATCATCGGGGAATTGAAAAATAGCATTGATTATACGCAAAACGGCAGCCCTGGTAATGTCTGAAAATATATTTCCGGTAACCTCATTGTCGGCGCAAACAGTTTGCACGAATGAAAGGGATTTTCTAAGATTTGGAAAAGAAAAAAAACGACAGGACTTGTGTCTTGCAGGACAGTGGCGTAGCATGAAATATGGCAACGTTGCAGTTCGTCCATTTAAACTAACGAAAAATATCGAAGTATAGGGTGTTCGGTGAACACCTTCGCATTCGACCTCTTACATGGGTTTGAATAGACAAAGTACAACGTAGCCAAAATGCACGCTACTCCACTGTTGCAGGACAAATGTTGAAAACCCTGATACCCTGACAACCGGCAACCCTGTGGAGTGGCGCGGCGGTCGGTGTTCGTAGGGTAAGAGGGAGGGGGGACGAGGGGGCAGTGTCATTTTTAAGCTATGCAACATGACAGCAAAGAATGCGGGGGGGGGGAGGGGAGGGGCATAGAGAGGGAGAGGGGTGAGAGGGGGGACATCATAAGTTCTTGATTCCGACGACGGAGATTAACAAAGTTCAACTTTGCACAACTTTAACTTATTCCGCGAGTATTTTGTATTGGTCGTTTGCACTCTACTCACGAGATAATCGCCCCCTTCCCTCCCTGTCCCTCTCGCCCTCTCGCCCTCTGTCCCACCCAATCCCATCCCGTAACGTGACACCCCTTCTCGCCTTTCAATGAGAGGAAGGAGTAGCGGCGAATCCTGCTCTCTCGCACAACTTTCCGCTATTGTACTGTCATCGTGAAAACACTATACACTCATGCATCGCACATTTAGAGGCCATGGAAAATAAACTGACGGAGTCGGATTCATATTCACAAAACGCACAAGAAGACAATGACCCTTATGACCGCAACTAGACTACGCAACTCCAAAAGTTACACTAGTTGATTAATCTTTCAAAAGTTGTGCAACCAATCAGATTGTTCC
The DNA here is from genome assembly GCA_011764245.1 of Trialeurodes vaporariorum. Taxonomy (NCBI): domain Eukaryota; kingdom Metazoa; phylum Arthropoda; class Insecta; order Hemiptera; family Aleyrodidae; genus Trialeurodes; species Trialeurodes vaporariorum. Next base: position 51,697,598 of record VMOF01000320.1, read on the forward strand.
AACAATCAGATGGCTATGTAAGTACTAAGACCTGCAAAAGAATGTCCTCTCATGGAAATATTCCTTGATAAAGATTGAAGTTGTCCATTATTTTCCAAAGAGTTTTAGATTTTTTAAGGCATACTTTAAAGTGGCGATACTGTTAGACACCGAAATACCTGAAAACTGCAAATATTTTGAAAATTGGTCGAGATATGGAATAATAAAAATTTCCAGAAAGATACTTTGTTTTGAAAGTCATAGTGCAATGTTCACAGATTTAACCTATTTTTGGAAATGTGTAGGGCATTCAGTATTTTGCCAGACGGACTTACACGCGAGAGAAGATTAGGGCATTTTCAGAATGTTTTTGGGACCTTTTAAGGATGTCGATTGTCGAATGCTCTGAGAGTAGTTAGTTTTATACTTTGAGTTAATATGACTTGATAAGCTCGGATATACGTACGTAAAAGACCTTTTGCCTATAAAAAAATGAAACGTGGCCTTGAAACTTCACTTCTCAAAAAAAGTGGGAAAGCTGGCAACATTCCGCTAGTAGGTTCACTACAATTGCACTTGCGAGGCGTAGGGGGAAAAAAACAGTCATCCCGTCCCGGATTCTGGCTGCCTCCACCCGCGGTGATGGTTATGGACCGGAGGAAAACCGGAAATAGCCTTGATTGAGTTTTGCTGACGTATTTCCGTTCTGATTCGGGTCGATACTCGATTTTCGCGCAGCTAATTAAATCGATATGCCGACATTGGCTGCACTCTAAAACCTCAACAAAGGGGTGATTTAATGCATTTCTCTAAAAGCAATCGAGTCTGCAGTCAATAATTGCTATCATTTGTGTATAAAAAAATCACATTCTTTACCATCACGATTTTTCATTTCTTAGTAAAAACCGGTGAATTTCTTCTATTGATTCCGTAAACACTTTGAACCGCTGATTTCGAATCTCATTAAATTTTTATTATTATTATTCCACTTGTAATTTATTACTTTTTTATAACTGGTTCTCCGATAGGAATTACTTCAGCTGACATAGAGTAACCAAAAGTAACTCGTTCCAGTGGCGGCTCGTGCAATGTGGCAACAACGTATTATCTCCATGTAAATCTATGTAAACAATCGATTTTCAGGAGGTGCAATTGCACCCCCAAGATATCGATACTTTTGCATAGGTTTAAATGGCAAAAGAGCATGGTTGCCAAACTGCACGAGCCGCCACTGACTCGTTCCGTCCAGTACCATCATTTTGCTCCAAAAAAAAAAAAAAAAAAAAAAAAAAAAAAACTATCCGCTGCATCTCTATGAAAAGTAAAACTCTTGTCTCAAACACAACTTTTCGTTGGATATTATTATATTTTTTTTTTTAAATTTACGGATCCAATTTCAGTTAAAGGTTCCATGAGTGGACCTACCAGCGCAGCGGCCTGATTGAAAGTATGAAAGGAGAAAGTTTCGTTAGTAGGTAACGATGTAGGTACAGGTACGTTAATTTTCATCAAAATTAGACAGTAAACCTTTTACCCATCCCCTCCCGTATAGTCCACGATTTCTTTCAAACAATAAGAGATTGCAGGCACCAGTGGCGACGCGTGCAATTTAGCAACGTTGCATTGAGTCCATTTAAAGTCATGAAAAAGGTCGAAATATTGAGGGTACACAGTGCCCTCCCTAGAATCGATATTTTACATGGGGTTAAATTGACTGAATCCAACGTTATCAGATTGCACGCGCCATCCTCTAGGAGGCATTATAGCTCCACCAAAGCAGTTTTGCATTTTTGACGAGTATGTTGTAGTTGTTAGGTGAGAGTTGTTTTGTTCTGGTTGAGTATGTTGTTGTTAATGTTGTTTGTGGGGGAGTAAAGTGATGACTGATACACCACAACCATGTTCAAGTTTTTCTTCGTGAACCGAGGAAAACCGAGAGGAAAAACGTGGTCGACCACACTCACTCAAGCAGCTTAATGCTGCCAATATACTGGAACCTAATAAGGCACTGAAGATAAAGATTGTGAATGACTAATTGGAACCTGCGCTCTCCACAACACAAACATCAATCACGTCCAACTACTTAGAATAATTCCCGTCATCATTAGAATACCACTGATGGGTATTTGCACTAAAATCAAATAATTTCCAACCTGTCCAATTCCCAAAACAAACAAAAAGGGGACAAAGATCAACCAAGGTATACAGCATTAAAGTTCTTTCAATTTTTTACATTTTTAACGGATAACTTAGAAGAAATTCTTCTAACTTTATCCGACTTACGAGAGATTTTTTTTCAACGCTTTTGGTCTTTCTTTACTTTTCATGCTTCAAAAATCCATAAATCAAGATATGAACTTATAAAAATGTCAACAACCGGAGTTGTCAAATTGGTTTGAATACTGGAGCCTCTGATGCCAAAATTCATTAGCAGAAATGGAAGTTTTCTAAAACTACACAATCGTCTGTTGCAAACTTTTGCTCCACCGATTAAGAGTGTTGAATCTAATGTAAAATCGCCTGAAAAGTCTATTGGTGGCATCAGAAAGTCATAAAATGCAATAATGAACTCACAGGAGGCGTGTCATAAAATCCAAGATGGTGGAGAAATATCGAGAAATTTGTATGCATGCACCACGAACATCCAAGGATAGCCAACCTCGCAATATCGATCACAACCAATCACGTAAACAAACACATAACCTCTACCCCCAGTGAGGTTGTCAAAGTTGGCCATCCTTGGATGTTCGTGGAGCATGCATACAAATTTCTCGATATTTCTCCGCCATCTTGGATTTCATTCAACGCCTCTTGTGAGTTTATTATTGGATTTTATGACTTTCTGATGCCACCAATGGACTTTTCAGGCGATTTTACATTAGATTAAACACTCTTAATCGTTCTAGCAAAAGTTTGCAATAGACCCATTAAAGCCATCCATGCAAACCGGGCTTAAAATAAACGCGTGTATAGTCAACTGAGCTACCGATCCTTCCCTCTGAACTGAAAGAATATATTTCTGTTGATAGGCTATGAACGTTCGTCCGGGCAAAAGGACCAAAAGGTCCTAACCTTGCAAGAAGGGCAAAAGTTAATTTTTTGAGCGGACCAACAGGATTTTCGGTCACTGAGACCGAATCTGAACCTGACGGACCAAATTTATTGACTCTGAAGCCACAATTTCGAAAACAAATTGCTTAGGATCAGCCTTGAGATTTTTGCCCCATATCGTTCTCCTTTGATTTTTAAACAAAAATACTTCGGTACAAAAAATCTTCTTCAGCAAATATTTTCATAAGCTTCTGATAATCATGTAGTTAGTTACGAACATTTTTAAACAAATTGGCTGATTTTTCTCTCTTTAACAAGGTTTTAAAAGTATTTTGTGAATCATGTCAAGCAAATATTTTCAAATAATTTGAAAAATTATTGTTGCAATATTTTTAAAATGTTGGTTAATTTTTCTTATCAAAAGAGTTTTTAAAAATATTTTAAAAATCTTGCTAAGCGAACATTTTCCAAATTTTTAAAAATATATAATCAAAAAATTTTTAAAAATGCTGTATACTTTTTCTTTTTCAGATTTTTTTTCAAAAACAAAACAATTTTAAAAAACCCTTTAAAAACATTTCCAAATATCTGCTGAGTACGATATTAAGACTGTTACGCCCAGTCTTAAGTTAAGCCCAGTTCTTTACCCCCAATGATTTCTATAGTTAACAGCACATTTGATGTTTTCCCAATTTTGCATAAATGGTTCCGTAATTACATACGTTTTGAGATCATCGCGATGTTTCGCACTGAAAAAAAAAGATTACCTACATTGACCAAAACTCTTGCACCATTTGATCCACGTCAATTCTTGTTAAATTAACTTCTAGTTGATTAAACAAGAATTGACGTAACTCAATTGGAACAAGCGTTTGTGTTGAGATTGTGGTCAATCTAACCATTCTTCACTCATTGTCACTGCATGCGTGCTTTCAATGCTTTCGTGGAATAAACATGCACGTAAAAGTCGTCACAACAGTTTGGCATCCGTGTTGAAAAAAAAAAGAAGTAAACAAAGAAAGAGTATAGGGGAGGTGGGGAGTTTAGTGCTGGAGAGACGTTTTTATTTTCATTATCTTTACTATAAAGAATAAGAAAAAAGAAAAAAATACGAGGAAAATTAACGCCAGGGAAGAAAAAAAACAGACCAGAGCGGTGACGTGAGAGAGAGGCAAAGCGAGAGAAGTGAGTGGGTCACGACGAATTTTTAAACACTACAACGCGCGAGTAGTAAAATAGGATACAAATGAAAATAAACTCAAAGCAAGGGACTTGACAATTAGTTGTTTTGACTCGTCGCCCGGTAGGAGAATTCAGGCATTGTTCCGGACAATAGATGCTTTGATCCGAGCCGTGGGGCCGTAAACTTTGATCATTATAATTGACCCGAGGTACAAAAAAAAAAAAAAAAAAAAAAAAATCCGGTCAAAATTTGTCGGATATGGCTCTGAAAAGATGAAAGGGCGGGGGGAGAAGGGGGATAGTAATTGATTTAAAAAAAAATAAATAATAATAATAATAAATAAAAAAAAATGGCACGGAAATAATGTAAAACCACTTTATAAGGGTCATCAAGAGGGGCATGCAACAGCGGGGACAAAGATACCTGATGGCCAGAGTATGCAACACACAACACACCTAATACACGTGTTGAATGCGGGATGCTGTGTATTGCTTATTGCATACCCTGGCTAGGTATCTTTGTCTCCGCTAGTACTATCGACGAATTAAAGAAAAGATGGTCGCGAAGTTTTCACACATTTTCAATTATGGGTGTGAGTGTGGGACTGATCTGCAACGGCTTCCCCGCCCCACCCGTACTAGCCTTCCACCTGCAAGGTGGAAGGAGTATGAAGAGTGGCCGAACCAGAGCCTTGAAGGCGAAACTTAACTCATGAAAATCTTGCGACAATCTTTAATTCGTCGATAGTACATCGCTCGATGGATGGACGGATGATGGTTCGTCTCGCAGATCTCAGCAGGGCCTCCTCAAAATCGCAATGTCGCCTGCCGCGCAAAGGGGCGTATCATCAAATTTTGAAATTTTGAGTTGGGAGTTGATTCATATGCAGTCAACATTGCTCTTTTCATTTAGCATACTTTCAAAGCTCATTTCGATTTATTTTTCGAGTTTTGAAGCCTGCAGTAGCGGCCCGTGAGATTTGGCAACCATGCATTTTTCCCACTTAAACTTAGGTGAAAAATCGATTCAAGCGGAGGCTGGCAGCCTCCTCGAGTTTCGATTGTTTTCCATGTATTTAAATGGGATAAAAACACTGTTGCCAAATCGCACGAGCCGCCACTGAATAACAGAGAGGCGTAACTTTTATGGTTACGTGTAGCCAGTGGCGTCGCGTGCGATTTGGCAACAATGTATTCTATCCATTTAAACTCATGTCAAAGATCGAATTCAGGGGTGAACAGTGCACAAGGAAAATTCGATATATTTAATGAGTTTAAATGGAGCAGTTGCATTGCTGCCAGATGGCACTGCGTGTAGCTTTGCCGAATCATCTTCTTTTTGCTGTCCTAAAAATCTTCAAAATCATGATACGCTCCTTTGCGTGGCAGGCGACGAATTGCGACTCAAAGCTGAAAGGTTCGCAACTTCTATTGCACTGTCCGTCGTCCGTGACATTTACGAATGTAATAGACTGGGGTCTTGAAAGAAACGGGTTTTTTTAATTTGAAACAGTGCAAAACGAATTATTTAAATGTTCGCGAATTAATTAAAGAAAATAAGAGAAAGAAAGAGCAAGAGAGGGAGGGGGAGAGAGAGAGAGAGAGACGGGTAAGGGCGCTGAATGGGCTATGAAAGGAGGGAGAGTGACGAGGGAGAGGCAAAGAAAATGAAATTCTCTTGGAGAACCCCAGAAGGCGATTCCGGTGGCAAACATCATCATCATAACAGTCTCGGCGACTAGGATGCGTCGTTGCCGTAAGAATAAAGGCGAATTTTCGCGACGAATATATTCGACAACAACATTGCCAACCTACGCATGACAACAGTGGATGACACGAAACTGGATCGTGTTTTTCGAACTTTTTCGGTGTTTTCAGTCATCGATGGCATCAATTCGATTTTGAATTCAAGTCTGGAGGTGAATTCGAAGTCCAATTGATGCCATCGATGCCCCGAAAACACATCTAAAAACACAACTGAGTTTTCATCGAATATGTGTAGTTAGGTTGGTATTGTTTATGATACTCGATCGCGAAAATTCGCCTTAAACAAAAATAAAATAAAGCACATAATTTGGAGAGATGTGGAAACACAGAGAAAACTATACTGTTACGCCAACCAAACCTTCTGTAGCAAAACGAGCCGGTTAAAGGTTTTTTTTTGTTGAGCGTACGAAACCTTTTGAGCAGTACGCTTAAGTAAAGACAATTTTGCCACCCCCCCTCCCCCCTCAATCGTGAGGCGGGAACAAACACACAATCGCTAAAGTGTGCCACAGTGGGCGTAACATGATTTGGGACCTGAGATCAAATTTTGTTACGTTCTCATGGTCCCGCACTTATGGTAATTTAAAACCCCCACGTAAGTACTTACCATCCTAAGTCTTTCGGGGGTCGTCGCGTCGCCGTTGTTGTCGGGATGAAACAGAGTGTAGACCTTGGCCAGGGTACGCAATACGCAATGCACAGCACGCAATGCACGTATCAGGTGCGTAGCGTTTTGCATATCCCGGTCAGGGTATGCAATACTCAATGCACAGTATCTCTTTAACACGTGTATTAGGTGTGTTGCGTGTTGCATTTTCCGGTCAGGGTATGCAATACGCAATGCACAGTATATCAATCAACACACATATTAGGTGCGTTGCGTTTTGCATATTCCGGTCAGGGTATGCAATACTCAATGCACAGTATCTCTTTAACACATGTATTAGGTGCGCTGCGTTTTGCATATCCCGGTCAGGGTATGCAATACTCAATGCACAGCATCTCCTTCAACACATGTGTTAGGTGTGTTGCGTGTTGCAAACTCCGGTCAGGGTATGTAAAACTCGAAGCAAATTATCATTTCACACGTATTAAGTGTAGTCCTTGAATGGAAATATTGTGTGGACTGTGGAGTACCGCGACACAACGCTTTAAATGTATGTTATTACATTTACGAGGTGCGTTCAACTTATAAGTTTCCCTATTTTTTATCTCTGACCCTGTTGATGCTAAAAAAATTTTATTTATACGGTTAAATCCGTCAAATTCTCAGCTTTTCAACGGTATTTTTGTTTTTGAAATTTGAGCAATTTTTGTAGGAGAAAAAGCTATATTTCTACACCCGTGTCGAAAAAGTCCCCGCCAACTTCTGAGCTGGGAAGTAAAAAGTAACTTTGACACTTGCCACTTGGAATGAAGAACGCAAAACTTTAAAATAAAAGATACATTTTATTTTTGAAGTATTCCATTTTTACGACTTTTCCACATAATTTTCTTCCAGATTGATACATTTTTCGCAGCGATGAACCAGCTTTTCAATACCTTGGGCGAAAAACTCTCGGTCTAAAGACTTGAAAAAATTCATCACGGTATCCTTCAGGTGGTCATCTGACTGGAACTTGACGCCTCAAAGATTCTTCTTGAGCTCCGGGAATAGGTGATAAATCCGGAGGGGCAAGGTCCAGACTCTTGGGAGCATGTGACAAAATATCCCAGCCAAACTTTCCAATCAACACAACAGTTTCGGCGGCACTGTGAGGGCGAGCATTATCGTGAAGGAGCGTTGATTCTTCTCGAGAGTTTTCCTCGACGCTTGTTCTGGATTGCTCTCCTCAATTTATTGAGTGTTTCGCGATATTTGCCACAATTGATGGTTGAGCCTTGTTCCATAAACTCAACTAACAAAATCCCTTGATTGTCCCAAAAAATTCTGTACACTTGTGTACGTTGTGTTGTTCAAAACAGGCGAATACTTTTTGCTGAAAAAGTTGGCGGGGGACTTTTTTGACACGGGTGTAGAAATATAGCTTTTTCTCCTACAAAAATTGCTCAAATTTCAAAAACAAAAATACCGTTGAAAAGCTGAGGATTTGGCGGATTTTACCGTATAAATGAAATTTTTCTAGCACCAACAGGTCCAGAGATAAAAAATAGGGAAACTTATAAGTTGAACGCCCCTCGTAAAAAGAGTCGACCGCCTGAACGAATTCGAATGTGCAGTTTTGCATTAGACCAACGATGGACAGGTGGATTTGCCGGTCAGTGGCGAAGCGTGCAATTTGGCAACGTTGTAGTGTGTCCATTTAAACCCATATAAAAGGTCGAATGCGAAGATGTTCACCGCGAACACCCAATCGTTCGATCTTTTTCATGTGTTCAAATGGAAGAACTGCAACGTTGCCAATTTGCACGCTACGCCACTGTTTCCGGTACTCCGGTCCGTTCTCAAACTTTCCTCTACTCATCCACTATTTTGTGTGGAGCCTTCGATGTCGTCGACTCTTGCTCGACTCTGTGAAAGCCTAAGACCAACGACCATTCACAACTCGTTGAGCTCATGTCGGTGCTTCATATACAATATTTCCATCAACGGACTCTAGTATTAAGCTGCATCACGTTTTGTATATTGCAGACCAGGGTATGCAATACGCAATGCACATTTTACCATTCAACACACCAAAATAGGCGCGATAGGTTGCGGTTGTTTATCCAGGCCAGATTTTTTTTTTCCCATGCTTGAACAGGGAGGAACAGGGCTGCCGTTTTGCGTATAATCAATGCTATTTTTCTATTTATCGATAAATTCCACCGGTTGAGAAAAGATCACACAGTTCAGTTCAGTATATGACTGTAATACACAAAAATACTCTGATCTGTAATCTTTCCTTAATCGGTGGAAACTCCGTTGATTAATTAAATTATCCACAAGTTTTTTAAAGTCATTGACGACTCCACCGGTTGAGAAAAGATTACAGATGCGAGTATTTTAGTTTATTGCAGTCATACACTGAACTGAACTGTGTAATCTTTTCTCAACCGGTGGAATTATCGGTGAATTGAAAAATAGCATCGATTATACGCAAAACGGCAGCCCTGGGAGGAACTTGTGATGTTTCACGGACGGGTAGGCGGATATCTATTAGGAGTATGATTTTTGAGCTCAGGGGACATAAAGTGCCATGAAATATAAGGACACCAACTTTCAAATTTTTCATGACACATTCTTTCTTCCTTAGTATCACATTTCCCCAAATTTTGACACTCCTCGAAGAATTTCAACATTTACTGGGATTCCTTTCATTCTAATTTTGTGGATCTATCTCAACTCCTTCCTCTCGAGAGTCTTTTCTCTTTCTTCACCATAGTATCAATTTCATTAAATGCAGAAGAAAGTAAAACTGATCATTTTAAACGTAAAATAAAATTCCAATACCTTATCTTTGATAAATTTCTTGCAGCGCTTAGACATTTTTCCGCCCTGTAGACTGTTCCCTGGAATTTGTTCCAATAACGCTTTATTGCTTACGATTCAAAATAATATTTAAGTAGCTGGAAAACTCTTCGGTATGCGTTGCTATTTTTCAACACTGACGTTCCCCGGAGCGAAAGTACCTTCAGATGCAAACTTTAAAATTCACGATTGAAAGAAGCGCCGCCACGCCTTTCCTTTGAAGACTCGAGGCGCTTTTTAAGTTCACACTCAGTTTCTTTTCTTCTTTTTTTTTCTTCTTCTCAATACTCTCTTTTCTTCATCTTCTAATACCTATTTCTCTTTTTTATCATGGAGAGTCCATAATTGCGTGCAAACGAAAAGAGAGTCTGAGCCTGCTTTATCGGAAGTTGAGTTTATTAGAAAACTTGTGAGCTCGTTTGAGGGCGTATCTTGGCGCTGCTTTTGAACGGACGAAGAGAGGGATCAGTCCGTCCCAGTAGCGCACCCAGAGTTTCATCCCTCTCTTTTCTCCATTAAAAAACGTATGTAAGACAAGGATGGACAATGGGATAAAACCCCCTCTTTCTGTCCTTTTCCTTCTTATACATTCAAATGGGAAATGAGAGAGATGGAAGAGATCTTGGTTGCGTCAGTGGTCCGTCCGCCTTATCCATTCCACGAATCGTATATTCAACCTCGATTCTTCTCTGGAAGAACAAGAGAAATAATTAAAAACAAACGAACAAACAAACAAACGAACGAACGAACGAACAAGCAAAAAAACAAAAAATTTCGAAAAAAAACTTTCTCGTTAGGTGCTGTCGCTCCAAAAATTGGTAGGGTAAAAAAAACAAAAACAAAAAAAACAAAAAACAAAAAAAAACTAAGATAAATAAATCAGATCATACGGATCATTTCAAAAGCTCCAACGAAAGAAAAAAGAAAAAGTTTTAAAAGATAGATAAATCAGATGAGGTGCAGTCGGATTATTTCAAAAGCTAGCAAAATAAAAAGAAAGAGGAAAAAGTACAAGAAGATAGATAAATCAGATCAGGTGCTGTCGGTTAGTTTTGAAAGGTCAAGATGCAAGTCAAAGATGAGCGACAATTTGGGGACCATTAAACCGTTCCATTCCGTTTCTGCATCATCTTCCACACGTCAAACGTAAGAAAGGTTTAATGGTCCCCAGACTGTCGCTCATCTTTGACTTGCATCTTGACTTTTCAAAACAAACCGACAGCACCTGATCTGATTTATTTATCTTCTTAAACTTTTCCCGCTTTCTTCTTATTTGCTAGCTTTTGAAATAATCTGACAGTACCTCATCTGATTTATTTATCTTTTAAAACTTTTTCCTTTTTCTTTCATTGGAGTTTTTGGAATAATTCGACAGCGCCTGATCCGATTTTTTTATCTTTGTTTGGTTTTTTTCTTCTTTTTTCCTACCAATGTTTGGAGCGACAGCACCTAACGAGAATTTTTTTTTTTTTTCGCAATTTTTGGTTTTTTTTTTTGCTTGTTTGTTTATTTGTTTGTTTCTTTGTTTATTTGTTTGTTTCTTTGTTTGTCTGTTTGTTCGTTTGTTTGTTTGCTTATTTTTATCTTTGTTTTTTGTTTTTTGTTATATATTGTGTTTTATTTTATTTTTTTTTCAACTTTTGGCGCGGCAGCTTCTGATGAGAAAGTTTTTTCACAATTTTTGTTTTTTGTTTTGCTTTTTCGTTGGTTTGTTTGTTTGCTTGCTTTTTCAATTTCTTTCTCCGTTATTTTATTTAGAAGTTTTGCTTTTTCCTTTCATTTTATTAGTTCATAATATATTTGTCTAGTCCTTGAATTTAATTTCTATTGTTTATAAGATAATTTTTTAATACTCCGATCAATTTAATTATGGTGACGTTCGAAGTCCGGAAATTTTTTCAAATAATGTCTCGCATTTTATGGATGTAGTTTTGATGGCATCGATAAGCAAGCCGCAAGACCGTCCGTGCCAAACAAAATGAGGCACAAGATACGCAAATGACAGCAAAGTGACTAGGTATTTGTGGGCACGGAACCTAGAGCTAGAATATAAGTCCGCGAACATTTAGACCAACAATAGGCGAAACGCGAAAATAAATTAAAACAGCGGCGCACCGAAGGGGGTGGTTTTAGGGTCAACCCCCCCCCCCCCCCCCCCCGAGCATCAAGATTTTGCCCTAAAAAAGGTCATCTTCAGCCAAAATTGCTTTCAAAACCCCCCTCTAAGGCCTCAGAAAATGAAAAATTTGCTGTGAAACCCCCACCAAACTAATGTTCTCGGTTAGCCACTGAATTAAAACAAGCTCATTTTTGGCAGAGATGGTCCTTAGGGCATGGGCATGTATAAGTTTACAAGAAATAAGTCAACTGTGATATCGCACCGGCGCGGCGCGCGGCGTTGCCAGATACACCGAAAAATATAGCCAAAAATGCCTTCTCGTCAAAATATATGAAAAACAAAAGATTAAATCTCGGGGAAATCGTTCATGTTTTTCGTTTTTGAGATAATCTCCAACATAAAAACACCTCTACGTTATTACGCTCCAACGACTCCTAACCCCTCAAAAACGCGATTTGAGTTTTCGGCTATTTTCGGAGAAACTAAGACTCGCGTGGCAACACAACATTATTTTGAATGATTTCGATCGTCATCGCAGAGCATCAGTGGCGAAGCGTGCAATTTGGAAACGTTGCACAGTCAGTGTTGCCAGATCGAGGGTAAAAAACCGTATCGTCCCCATTTAAATCAATGTAAAACGTACGGCTTTTTCACCCCAATCTGGCAACACTGTGCACAGTGCCCATTTAAACCCATGTAAAAGGTCAAAAGCGAAGGTGTTCACCGAACACCCTCGAGTTCGATCTTTGTGATGGGTTTAAATAGACACATTACAATGCTGCCAAATCGCACGCTACGCCACTGCAGAGCATCTATACCTAGTGCACTTTCTAAATGATACTCAACGGCTGGCGGCTTTTTACGTGCGGCTGATTGCATTTGTTGGGTCCACCATTGCTCAAAACGTGATTCAGACATGCTTTTTGAGGTTTTATCACAAAAACACGCTTTAGTATGGTTTCTAATGTGATTTCTATCTGAAATCGATACGACATTTTTTCACGGCGAGGGAAAATTGTCTTTCATATTTCTAAGTCCCTAATGAAATTGAAGCGGAAAATAAACTTACATGAGTAGTTTCATCAAGAAGGATGCAATAGTTAAAGTAACTCCGAAAGTTGACTTACCTGAAACAAAAACAGAAATCGTACACATAGTTAAATAAAATAATATGGAATGGTGAGCTGATCCGACTCAAAATTTTACAAATTTCAAGTCTGATAACAAACAGATATCAACTTAAAACAGGCGTTGTTAACCCTTCACTGCGCATGAACACCTTTGGGCGTTCAGCTCCCAAAAGATGATCCTTATTTTTTGGGTCACCCATTTCAGTCATATCGGCCGAAAACTCACGTGTGCTCTTCCTATGTCAACTTACGCATGTCGTGCACGCATATTTAAAATCGGTATTTTTTGCCTTCTTGCTTCCGACAAAAGTAAACAAAAAGTTCTCAAGCCACTCGCTCAGATTTTTTGGCCTCAAGCCCCCCCCCCCTCCCGCCTCAGACAATCCCAAAAGCCGTCTAGATGCGCACCGTCGCGTCGCGTACAGTGCCAAGTGTTTTAAACCGATTTAAAAAGCAAACACTGTATTTTTCACAGTCAAATACCTACGTCATCATAAGTGGCTGTTATTATTATTATTTTTCATTTGTTATTTATTTATGTTTATTTTATTTTATTTTATTTTATTCGAAAGAATGAACATTGAAAATTCGCCAAAAATTATCGGTGAGCTCCGTTTCTACTTCTGAAACAAGCTCTACGAATCATTTAGACCGAAAAACTTTCCGACAGTTTGATTGTGTTATTTGATAACTTCCTATCTCACTTACTATCCCATCTTTTCAATAACTACACGACACACGTGTGCACAATTTGACAACGGCGGATCAAGAGAGTGCGACTATTTACGCAGGCGGGTGCTTCGGAATACTCAAAGGGGATCTTACTGTGGGAAAATGAAGGGGGTGAGAGGGGGCGGGGGACGGAGGGGTTACGCTGGAGGGGCGTCCTATTCCCATACAGTACTTATATTCCGCTCCCGCGAGCTATAGCTAGCCTTTTTCCTTTTTAGTCGGCTCGCAAAAGAGCACTTACGATTCGATTTAAAACGAAACTTAAAGCCCTGCTTTTATTCGCACGCTTGAATTCGCGCAGTTAAAACAGTGTAAGCTCCCATTTTTAATCCTGCCATTTAATGCTCCCACTTCTCTGCTCTATATCCGTGTTTTTTTTGTCGATTCATTTGAGAACTTTACCTCAGCGTTTATTTCCTTTTAAACGTGCCAAAGGCAAAGGTTATGAGAAATGAGAGACAAGGGAGAGAAAACGGTCTATGTATATACTATAGCCGGTGTTGTTCCAGCGGTCGGTTTCCACTTACGAGCTCCAGCTATCTGTTTGAGACAGGCATTTTGCATAGAGACAAAGATCACTTTTAACACCAGATACGGCGGGTACAGTGCACGATTTTGTTAAGTGCAGAGAAAACGGTTGAGAACCCCCTGACGCGCGCACAACCCGACACACAGAGGGGATCAAACAGATTCCACGGAAATCGAAAAGAAAAAGAAAAAAAACGAGGGGGAAAAAAATAATAATAATTAATGTAGATGTCCCAATTACCGCCACCTGTCCCAATTACCGCCACCCTATTCATTTATTCTTTAAAATAAGCCTACTTTAGGAGACAAATTTAAAAGTATATGGGGTAAGTGTTTTCCATAGGTTGGCTGAACTGATGAAAAAAGTTTGAAAATGATATTCAGCAGCGTTGTGCCCTTAAAAAATCACAGAAGTGGACACCTGCCCAGCACCACCTGTTTGTGCCGATTTCTTTCAGTAGTTACATATTAAAAATCTGTTCTCTTTACTTTCTGGTTTTTAAATTATTATCATTTCATTATTTTCTGACAATAAACATGCATGATGATTTGAATGAAAAACCAGTGAAAATATGTATGGCGATAATTAGGACAACTGATATGACAATAATTGGAACGAAGCCACTTATGGCATGGCGGTAATTGGGACAAGGGCCATTTTTTCGAGTTTTATTAATAATTTTTTTTTTTTTTCTGATTGATTACTTACTCCATTTTCTTATTTTTTGAATAAAACTAGAATGTATTTGAAGGGTCCTAGTGCAAACAGATCCTAGATTAAATAAAAATTGACATTTTTACAGGTATTTTACGGAAATTTTTTCTTAAGGGTGGCGGTAATTGGGACATCTACCTTAAATAGAAAGATGAAAGAAAATCCATAGATTTGAGTTCGGACATTCAGCTGGGCGTGACACAAAAGCTAGAAAGATTACAGAGCTCGGTGTTCCAATATACTTCTATAAACACTGCAAATGTTGCTACTCATAATCTTTTCACTATACACAAGCGCTTTAACTCTATAAGAACATCCGAACTAGTGCTCTCGTTGTCTAGAACTTTTAGGGAATTCGGATAGTCAGCGATGAGTCTGTCGGTGGATAAAAAGATTACATTGTTCCGTGTCCTTACTTTCGACCCGAAAAATTGTTTGTAGAAAGCTCGGAAGTGGTGTCAAATGTTCCGTACGATATGATCTTGAACGGAACATTCCAAAATTTTCGAAAAATTGACTCTAGCTCCCGAAAATGACGAGCAAACTTTTGGTTTCAGAGAGCGCGCGACAGTTGCGCGATCTAGCGGATTTGAATCTCACTACAGGTCGTTGAGGAATGAGAATTCACCTTAAGAAAATCTTCTTTTCCTCATCAAAAAGTCACGCATTCACACTTTGAAATCAGAATTGTTGAGAATGAGCATACCCTCCGTATTATCCGCCTTTTTACAGAAGTACTCCTCAATGGGTCTGTTGCCTACTTTTGCTACAACAATATAGAACCTTGATTCTTATGTAAAATTCGGCGAAAATAACGATGCGCTCATTAAAAACGTTCAAAATCCACTCATTGACTCAGGAAATCACTTCAATTTCAAACAGCCCGCGCTACACTAGACACTATTTGCACCGGTATACTACTACGTAGACGGAACCACCGTGCATAAGTAAACAACATCGTAACTACAAAATGATGAAATTCCGTTCTAAATACATGAATACATTGGCTGCATTTGCTGTCTGGTCTTTTCGGTTTATCAAAGATTAGGTACAAAATAATATAAGAAACGTACGCATCTAAACGAAACATTCCAATGTTTGCAAGTTCTGTTCTTGTTTACATAAACGAGATGGTTCCATCTATGTAGTTATAAGTCGGTGACAAAGTGTCTAGTGTAGCGCGGGTTGTTTGAAATGAAAGGTATTTTCTGAGATAATGAGTGGATTTTGAAAGTTTATAATGTGCGCATCGTTATTTTCGCCGAATTTTACGTTAGAAATAATGAGTTATATTGGTGTAACAAAAGTACGCAACAGACCCATTGTTGAGAATGAGCATACCCTCCGTACTATCCGCCTTTCTACAGAAGCCTCCTCAATTGAGGCAACTTCCATCAGGGTGTCCACTGGATTTCCAAAAAAAAAAAATCCTGACTTTTTCCTGACTTTTCACTGACCAAGAAGAAAAATGCAGGACCTTTTGTACCAAAAGTGCGCCACCAAGTTCATTGGGTTTCTTTTTACGCTGACGTACAATAACTTAAATTTTCTTCTTTTCTAAACTTGCTTCTTGGTACGCAATAATTTCGAGGATGAAAAATTTACAAAAACGAAGCTCCTGAAATTTCCAGGAACAAAAATAACCACCCTCAAAAAAAAAAAAAAAAAAAAAAAAATGCCTCCCGGCAGGCCGGTAAGACGAAGTAGATTCCATGCTTGGTTAAATCATTTTTTTACAAATTTAAATATAGGTTATAATTTTCGTTAAATTCTTTTTTATTTTATCAGCTGCTCAAAATCCAAATACTATTGTGAAAAAGAATATATTACCAATAGAGAATTGTGTAATCTTTTCAATGGAAGTGAGAAATAAAAGCTAGGTTATAAAAGTTTTTCACAAATTTTAATAAATATTTTTCACTCGTCTTGTCGCTCGGCCTCCTTAAAAGTGGGTCCACGGCAAAGATTACAGTGGAAATCTGAGTGCTTTGAGCATGGATGTTTCAAGTCCCCTGTTGTCTTCTGACATTAAACAAACATTCACACACTGACATTAGTCTACAGTTGGCTGTAGGCTCCTTGACTGGAGTATAAGCCATAAAACAAGCAAAAAAAAAAAAAAAATAAATAAATAAATAAATAGGTTATGTTATGATTTTCTTTGAATTATTCAATTTTTTTTTATCAGCTGTTCAACATTTAAATGAAAATGCACCTAAGAAAAAGATTATAGTACCAAGATAGAAAAATGTGTAATCTTTGTAACGCTATAATGAGAAATAAATCTGAATAAGAGCAGCTGATCAAACAAGAAAATAAATAAATTAACGTACCTAAGCAACAGTGCGCGTGTAAAACAAAGAACGAGCAATTATACCAATACTTTATCCTTGTCTTTCACATGTAAAATCCCATAAGAAACTAAATAGCTCGTAAAACACGTAAAACACAAGGAAAATTCAAGGAATGGAGCATATGAACTAAAAATATCCTCCACGATATATACTAAAATTTTTGAACCAAAAAAACAATTTCTTCATATGAAAACACTGCCAAAAAACCCGAAAAACACATCACTATAACTCTCTTACAACGCAAAACACGAAAAAATGACTCGAGTAAAAAAGTTGCGTAACAAAACGGCTAACATAAATTTTCCCAAAAAAAATACTCAAAACAAACACTCCTAAAAATAAACCTCAAAAACACATTTTACGACTCAAACACGGCCCATAACGCGAAAACTAACTGTCAGATTTACACCATCTTCGAACTCATCCAAGAATTAAACCCAACGAATAGTTGAGACAAATTTCAAAAATAAAAACCAAAAATTACGAACAGGATCGTGGGACATAAAAACGGTAAAACTGGCTGAAACATACATATAAAGATATATATATATATATATATATATATATATATATATATATATACAATTTTCAACGAGTGGTATTTTCTCACTCAGGGGACCATGAAACGTGCTCATTTGATAAAATTTCCCGAAAAATCCAACATCGCACCCTCCGCAATAAGTAGATTCATGGAATCTACTTAAAAAAAAAAAAAAAAAAAAAAAAAACGGACCGAACGACGAAATTCCGTACTTTTACCGAACTTACGGACCGCCTTTCAAAAATCCGGACTTTTTACGGACTTTACGGACCAGTAGACACCCTGCTTCCATGCTAGCTTCAGTTCTCGATTATTTTTTAAAAAGCCTCTTCAATTTGAGCAGCTAAGAAAGAACGACAACTGTAAGCGAATACGGTCCTCAGTGTATACTTACATATGATGGGACTCTATACACTCTGCGATTTACCCCTGCTCTGGTAATTGATAATCCGAGCACGGTTCCCCCCAAAATACCTATGTCCTTTCTGTGAAACTTTCCTTCCTCTAATCGCAAAGATTTGCCGGCGACTTTCCGGAAACGACTAATCGTGACGCACAACAACATTTTTCTCGGTAGGGCCCTCCTCCAGAGTCCAACCTCAATCTCAATGTAAGGCCTGACACGGACACTCACAGCACACATCTCTACCCGCGCTGCCTTAAGCCAGAGCAATTACACCGTTTCGTTTCGCGAGAAAACATTCCTACTGTGGCGACTTGCTTTTGTTCTTCCACTCACATATTAGCTGGAAAAATTCAACCTAATCCAGTTTTTCTTTCCCGTCAGGCTTTCTAAAAATTTTCGGAGTTGGCTTCTTCCCTTCTTTTTCCTTTTTGAAAAGGAGAGAATCCGAACCGCATACGAAGTTCTTTGCCGCGTTCACGAGAAATACACTTCAGTTCAATTTGTAAAGGAGCGACGAACAGCTTTATGTTGTTAGTACGGTTGTCAAATTTAAATGGGCATATCATCATAGAAAAACAAACAAAAAACAAAACAAAATCTTGATATTTTATCTGTAAAATTTATTTCTTGCTACTCAGAAAAAGGACTCAGCAAAAGACATTAGTCGAGCCAACCAAATCTTTGGTTCACTCAGCAGAATCTCTTTCGTCAGGCGTACAAAACCATTGGATAGCTCTCTAAACCAAATATTTACTTCTGTCAGAGCTGCCAAACCGTTTCTTCTGTTTTTTCTTTGTCTGTAGTTTTTAATCGTGCTAAAGTTTCCAGTAGTTTCCCTAGGAAAGTATCCACACATATTTTTCAATTTTTCATTTACTTTTTCCGTTCTTTTTTAAAACTACAGATCGTAGAGATTTGAAACAAGCGTATTTTAAGAATCGGATCTTGACAATTGCTTTTGAGCTACTGAAGGCATATACATCAATCAGTGTTGCTGCTTCCCCAGGGGCCACTCGCGAATTGCGCCTAAAAATTCGGCGTTGGCGCCTAAGAAACAATTGCTTCGGTCAAACGTGGCGCCTAATTGAATGTTCGCCCGTATGCTCATGCCAGTAGAGCTTGGAAAATTTCGCGACAGCGAAATGCCGAGAAATTTTTAAAACGGTCGTATCGCGATCTGATCCTCACAGGAGTATCAGTTGTAACCACTTGGGTTCAATTTTGTAAAGTAAATTTTCGCGAAATCTGCGATTTCCAGCGAAATTCTGCGGGAATCGGCGAATTTCCCGGAAAAAGCCGCGTAATCGACTATCCGGCAAATCTGGCGAGGTAGCTCGTACAAATCGCGTCATTTACCGAGGTGAAAGCCTCCCCCCCCCTTATGGGAGGAGGCGGTGGCTTGAGTTCATGTAAATAGACGATATAAAATTAGAATTGAACTGCACAATCCGCTGAAACATGCCGTAAAAAAAAAAAAAAAAAAAAAAAAAAAAAAAAATCCAAAAAATTGCCGCAAAAAAATATGAAGTTGATGTTTTCCTTAAAAAAACACCAAAAGCGCGTGGAGAAATAAGAGAATAAATATTAATTATTTACTTCTTTACTGTTATTCTATAGCATATTCCTTAGTTATCCTGGGCTCATCTACTAACATTACATTACGCGTGTTTTCTTTTCAATGAAACATCATGCGCCGTGATCAGTATGCAAAAAAATCACTACGGCTCCTAAAAAATTGTAGATGGCCCCTATTAAGCAAACGTGCCGGTCAAGTGGCTCCCAAAACTGAAAAAGGAAGCAGCAACACTGACATCAATACTGATCGGTATAGGCACTTGGTTATAGCAAAGAGTTTATACAGGGTGTTGATTAAAATAGTTTCCACTCGGGTTTTTTCGAAAACGGCCGCGAATTTCAAAAATCGCTGAAACACGTGTAAAATATTTTTGAGGGGGACATCTTTTTAGGGGGTCGCCGATTTTGCCCCCCCTGCCCCCCCTGGGCCCCCCAACACCCTGTAGTGTAGAAGCAGCGGCGTAGTAAAGATCAGTGGCACCCAGGGCAACGCACTACAGTGCCCCCCCCCCCCAAGAAAATTTAGAAAAACTATTTTTTTTAGCCCATTTTTTGCCGAGAATCAAATAATACAGATTGTGAAGAAAGAAAAGGAAAAAAACATAGATTAATTTTTCAAATTATTCAAACAAGTCTAGTGAATGTAATAAATTATCCTACTTCAGGGTGACACTTTTTGTTCAGAGTGGCACTCTCCTGCTTTAGGGTGACTCTCTCCGCACGAGTGGCTATTGTCCTGCTCCAGATTGACGCCCTTTAGCCGGGTTGATATTTTAATCATACATCCTTCCACACCAATTTTTCTCATGTCCTCTAACATTTTTTCAGTATTTCTCTATTTTCCAATATTTTTGTAATTTTTCTCTTTATTCTTCTTTCTTGTTTTCTCTCGTCTTTCTTCTCTCTTCCTCCTCTCTTTCTTCCCTTTTTCTCCATTTTCTTCACAATTGTCTGCGTATTTACTGCGAGAGTCACCCGGGGCGGACAAACCCCCCCCCCCGCCACGCCTTACTACGCCACTGTATAGAAGCGTATTTTTTCGCAGGCGACGGTAGACATACCTGAACCCAATGGACATATGCAATGCCAAGAAATGGAAAAACATTAACTTCCAAATTTTTAATGATGACAATACTTTCTCCCCTTGGTAGGGAGGTAGAAAGTAAAATGGGGGTCACCAGGGAGCGAAAATTCCAAGTTCGTCCCCTCCCCCTCCTTCCCGATGGCTGGGTCCGCCGCTGGCGTCACGTGACCATGGTGTTAACAAGACTCGGAGTAGGTCGTTTAAGATCGAACAATGCTGAGTCTTGTTGACATGGTCACGTGGCACTGTTTAAACCAATGGGATTAAATTGATTCCTGCAAGTAAAGTCAACCCTCAAAGAGCGCAAACCAGTTTAGGAACATGAACTGACACGGAATAGAGAAATAAGAAAAGAAAGATTACAGAGTCACGAAGTCTAGGGAGCCGTAATCTTTAAGACACACCGGCGGCTTTATTGCGTGCAAATTCACCTCAATGCATGATCACAACCAATGACTTCATAATGGGGCAGTTGCAAGGGTCTGAACTGTTCAGTTTTTTTATAAAGAAAATGAAAGTACTTGATGAGCTGAGAAAAAAGATACATTTGATTCATAATTAAGTCCCACTGTTCCGGAGATGAGATTTTGGCCCAAAATACATTGTTTTAAATGGGAATTCCGCGTAGTGACGTTACTACACTCACGATTTCTTGCGACTTTATACGATTATATCTCCAAAACCGAGACACTTAGAAAAAAACCAAAGGCACCATTGTTTTCAGCTTATCAAGTACTATCATTTTCATTATAAAAAACACAAAATTTTAGACCCTTGCAACTGCCCCATTGAACTTTATTCGACCGCTTGATCAACAATAAATAAGTAGACTCTGGGGCTCTCATACCAGATATTTTTCAAAAATCGAAGCTGGCTGTTAATCAGTGGCGGCTCGTGCGATTTGGCGACAGTGTTTTTATCCCATTTAAATACATGGAAAACAATCGAAACTCGAGGAGGCTGCCAGCCTCCGCTTGAATCGATTTTTTACCTAAGTTTAAGTTGGAAAAATGCATGGTTGCCAAATCTCACGGGCCGCTACTGCTGTTAATCGATTTTATTCCCCCAAACCAACACATTATAATCAACAGAAGTATTGATAGATATATGCTAATCGAACCAATGCAATCTATTAACCGGGAAGAGAGTCGATTCCTGCACTCACACAGATCCTTATGATAAAATCATATTGATAAGCAAAAAGATGAATCGATTAATCGATTATGACGCTCTTGGGACAACTGCAGCTCTTATCACGTCTATGGCAGAGCGGCAACAACGATCGATAATGACTAAAAATAGTCGGTTGAATGTCTCTTTTCTCTTTCTCTCCGTTTATTCTCAAAGGGGGAACAATGAGCAATTAAAATGGTGGCGCCCGCCCCGAGTGGTCAAAGGAGGGGGTGAAGGGCGGGGAGCAGAATTTGACATGCTCGCCTTGAACCACGTTACGACTCTGAGAGAGATGCAGAGAGTGAGGGAGAGGGAGAAATAGAGAGAGAGTGAGAGAGAGAGAGAGAGTGAGTGAGAGAGAGAGCGAGAAGGAGGGAGAGAGAGTGAGAGGGAGAGAGAGTGAGAGGGAGAGAGAGAGAGAGAGAGAGAGAGAGAGAGAGAGAGAGAGAGAGAGAGAGAGAGAGAGAGAGAGAGAGAGAGAGAGAGAGAGAGAGCAGCGTTCGCGAAATTTCAGAACTCGACCATTTTTACGTGCCGACATTTGAGAAATGCAGTTATGCCCCCTCCCCCCTCCCCCCGCCGCGCCGTCCACTCTATCATTGCTCTCGTGCGTCTCGTCGCCTCCTGTCATCAAACTGTCATCATCATCGACTCTTGCGGAGCCCAACCGCAGATAAATTCTGACTCCTTGTCTCCTTATTTAATCATCTTTGACGCTGACCTGACCTCAATGTTTTTGATGATCCTCGCGGTTAAAGAGGACAGTTCATAAAACATTGATGAACACTCCTCTTTCTCTCTGATGGGCCGCCCGCGCCCGCGCCGACTCCGTACACAGCTCTACTGTAAACAAGGGGCCACGCGAGATCAAATGAGGAATGGAACAAAATCGACTGACCCCTCAAAAGCCTCAGAAAATTACCACCAATTCAATATTTAAAACTATAAAGCTCGTTTAAATTTTAGGAATTCCTATTTTCAGAAGGTAAATACTAATAAAAAAAAAAAAATAAAAAAAAAATAAAAAAAAAAAAAAAAAAAATCCTACCTAATCCATTTTAACCTCTGAAATTTTGCGTGATGATGGAGGTTAGGCATAAGACGCAACAAGTAAGCATCAAAAACGACATAATGTGTCTGCGACATTCACCATCCATCAGTGTTAATTTTACTAATTTTTAGTGTTTTAGAATAATTATAAGCCTATAATTTCACTTTAGCATCGTTATCTTATGTATTTTGAGACGCTGATTTCAAAAATGCAAACAGTTTTCATTAAACTGGCCCATAGATTTCACGTAAATTTGAAATTACGTCTTCTAAGCAAAAACTTGGAAATTCTGAAAAAAGTATGAGTTTTGAGTGAAAACTGAGGCCGAATTTGAAATTAGCGGGTCAAAACACATGAGAAACTTAGCTATAGGGGTGAGAAAGAGGTATCTTATGATAAGAAAACCTGGTTTTACGTTCATAACAGCCGGAAACACTATGTCGTTAAGGCGTAAAAATCTAAGACAACATTCTGAAATGGTCATCGCATGGGTTCGTGTTGCATCCATAGCCACTAAAATCGCAAAAAACGGCGAAAAATAGGCCTCTTCTTGGATACACAGCAGTAAAATATAAAGAATCCAAATAACTCAACATTTGGCTTGAATGAAAGATAAGGAAATCCTACAACACACCACAAAAATATAGATTCTCTAACAGAAACATTCAGAGTATTGTGCCTGCAAGTGTTATATTTTCTTTTCCTTTTTTCTAAAAATAAATAATTTAATGAGGTTTTTCGTACAGTAAATAATAACTGTAATAAAAGTGAGTACTATTTCTTTTAAGTTCAACAAATTAAAATCAATGATGGGTTTCAAGTAAACTTTTCCCGGAATTTACGGCGACAGTTTCAGCAATATAGAGACAGCTCAAACTTTCTCACGATTTATCATTGAATGCAAGACTAGGTCGTTTTCAAGAAATGCTTATTGAGTGCGAGCGTCGCGAGCCATCCGAACGACCTTTTGCGAGACGAACAAAGTAAATACATTAGAATTAACTCTCAAAACGCCTTCTTTATGTGCGAGTAAGAGAGAAAGAGAAAGAGAGAGAGAGAGAGAGAGAGAGAGAGAGAGAGAGAGAGAGAGAGAGAGAGAGAGAGAGAGAGAGAGAGAGAGAGAAAAAAAAATCGTATTTGTTGTCAGTTAAAAGCTTGCAGAAACGCGGATGGGTGAGCACTCCTCCTCCCCCTCCCTTGCCCATCGGAAAATTGTTCGCGATGTAATTTCAAGTGCGAGAGATTGAACACAAAAAAGTCGCCGTAGTTGTCGCAGGAGGAGTTTAGAGGATATTAAAGTAGGGACATTTGCGAATAGGGCAAGGAGGGGGGACGGGGGTCCATGGTGGTAGGGGGAGGAAAGGGTAGGAAAGGAGGGAGTGGGGGGATGGGTGTGGTGAGGGGGGACCAACTCCGTTTGGTGGGTCCCCAAGGATCGAGGTTGGGTGGGTGGGTGGTAGTAGGAGGAGGCAGCGGGGTTTGTCCTCATTAAGTGGGAAAATGAATGGCGGGAAGAGCGAGAGAACATCGCAGCGTAGCCGGATCTGGACCCTTAAAAATCCACTGATTTTGTATCAATCTGGATGGTATTTTGACAGGTTTTCCATAGAGTCCTTATACGTAGATAGTTAGAGCTCGTTTCCAAGGCTGCCGTTTTGCGTATAATCAATGCTATTTTTCTATTCACCGATGATCCCATCACCGGTTGAGAAAAGATTACACAGTTCAGTTCAGTGTATGACTGTAATGCACGAAAATACTCTGATCTGTAATCTATCCTTAATCGGTGGAAACTCCGTTCACGGAAAAAAAAGATTAGCGAAAATAGCCATACGGATACCTGATTTTGGCACCTGCTAGATGTTATAGTAAACTTGACCAGAAGTATGGTACATTTACCGATACTTTGAGTAAATTCGACATGCAATCAGGTAACATCACCTAGTACCTAGTCAAAACATAGTATACTTCTGGTTAACATTACCATAACATCTAGCAGGTGCCAAAATCAGGTATCCGTATGGTTATTTTCACCGTACTTTTTTTTCCGTGTTAATTAATAAAAATATCCGCAAGTTTTTGGAAAGTAATCGACGACTCCACTGGTTGAGAAAAGATAACAGATGCGAGTATTTTAGTTTATTACAGTCATACACAAAACTGAACTGTGTAATCTTTTCTCAACCGGTGGAATCATCGGCAAATAGAAAAATAGCATAGATTATACGCAAAACGGCAAGCCCTGCTCGTTTCAGAAGTGTAGGCGGACCAAAACCATAATCTTTGGCGAATTTTCAACTTTTATTCCTTCACTAGGGGGCTTCGCCCCCTCGCCGCTCCGCGGCCCAACCCCCGGAGGCGCTTCGCGCCTATATTGCGGCGCTGCGCGCCGTTAGAAATCAACATGAAAAAACTATGATAATGGTATAAAGTTAAGAATACAGCACAGAAGGAGGGGGTGCAAAGGGGGGTTGGATTCAAGGGTCCGCTGCGGCGCGCCGATCGGGCTGGCGGAGGAGGCTCCCCCCATCTCTCGGTCTTTTAAACCCCCGTCGCCACGTCTGTCAGCAATTAGTCACGGCACTTCCTGGCACCCAGAAATGGACAAAATCTGAGTTTTAGAGAATCCCCAAGTTATTTTTAAAGAAAGGTGAAAGAAGTGTGGAATGTGTGAAAGAATGTGTGGAATGTGTGAAAGAATGTCCCTTAGATTTTTATACTATAGTAAGAAATCAATACCGAATTTGCCCCTGACTTTATTCTTTTGTGTTTAAAGTTTTTCTCATTGAAAAGTGAACATTCAATTAATTTTTATTCATTTTCATCGAATAATATCAGAAATAATGTTGACAAATTCCAAAGATTATCGGTCTAGGTCCGCCAACACTTCTGAAACGAGCTCTAAGACAAGTGAAACCATGGACGCCGCCGTTCGATGCATTTTAGCACATTTGTTTGAATGGGGCTGTTGCACATTTTTTCTATAAGCGCTTTAATAGTCGATACTGGTGTAAAAACCTTCAAAAATAAAGATGGCAGCACTAAAAACTTCCGAAATCCACTCCTAAACTCGATAACCGCTTTTATTTGCGAGGGCGTGATGGTGGCCGAAGGCAATAACAATGGAAGATTCCCATCTAACAATACTGTAACTCCATCAAGAAGTGACCAATAAGAGACGACTTTCATTTGACACCGGTGTCACTAGGTGTTGCGGTACCATTCATCGGATGAGGATCATCACTCTGATGACTAATTACTCTTTGAATCATCCTTGTCAGCATGGAAAGAGTGACAAAATTAAGATAGGAATAGTTTAAGAGCAGTGGTGGCTCGTGAAATGCGATACATCGATGTCCTCTCCATTTAAAACTATAGAAAAGTATCGATTTCTCGGGGGTTCAATTGCACCCCCTGACGATCGATACTTTACTATAGTTATAAATGGAGTAGACATCGATATATCGCATTTCACGAGCCGCCACTGTTAAACAGTGAATTTCGGAAGTTTTTAGTGCTGCCATTGATAATCTATAGATCGATTTGAAAACTCGCCTTCCATTCTAAAAAATATATTTTCCGTTTCATCAGGTGCCCGGTCTGATGAATTCAAGAACGCTCATCCAACTAAGCGTATTTTTCCTGATTATCTAGGGTAGGTCACGAAAACCCGATCCACTTAGTTCGTATTTTATTTTGACCCGCGCGATCCGACGTTTTCCACGGCTTGGTGCGTTTCGTTGCGAACGTTGGGGTTTTTTTTTGTACCCCACACGTGTAGAGGGATTCAGGCATTCGGATGAGCTTGATGTTTGCTGCTTTCCAACAAATATCCCATCGCATGAAAAATATCAGCTGATACGCGTTCTATTGAACCGTAATTGTTTCTCACTGAACCGGAATGGAAAACCGAATTTGAACAGAAATCAATTCCGGTTCAGCGATCTACCATTTCGGATTACGGTTCAGACTGCGTCTCCTTTTTTGGTTTTCGGTTCGAATTCGGTTCAGGGAAGTTCACCCGATTCACCGGTTCACTTCGGTTCAAGGCCCTACGAATCGGGCCACGAATGCACGCCTGATGCTCATTCGCGAAAATACACTTACAATGGGGCTCTCGCAAACTTTTGCTTTGCTATATGGGATTGAAGAGTTGATTCTTGAATAAAAACCTGTAAAAATGACGATGAGTACACTAAAAGTCACGAAATCCACTCTCAGAATCGGGCTCAATGGCGGAGAGACGCAGGTATCTTGGGAGATTCCTATCTAAAATCTAAATTGTGACATATCTCTGTGTTTCCGTAGAGAAAATGACATAATGTATAGGAATATCCCATGATACCTGCGTTGAACCGCCATTACGATCTTGTCGTCATAGCAGTTATGTGAGTTTATTACTAAATTTTAGACTTTCTCAAGGAGATTTTCGTGATTTCCGCTGATCTTTACATCAGATTTGATTATTTATTAGAATGGGTCTGTTGCGTACTTTTGCTACATCAATATAACTCATTGTTTCTAACGTAAAATTCGGCGAAAATAACGATGCGCACATTAAAAAGTTTCAAAATCCACTCATTAACTCAGAAAATACCTTCCATTTGAAACAACCCGCGCTACACTAGACACTATATCACCGCCTTATAACTACATAGATGGAACCATCTCGTTTATGTGTAAACATGAACAGAACTTACAAACATTGGAATGTTTCGTTTAGATGCGTACATTTCTTATATTATTTTGTAATCTTTGATAAACCGAAAAGACCAGACAGCAAATGCAGCTTATAATTACTTCACGTATTAAAAAAGAAAGTCCATCATTTTGTAGTTACGATGTTTTTTAATTATGCACGGTGGTTCCGTCTATGTAGTGGTATACCGGTGCAAATATTGTCTAGCGTAGCGCGGGCTGTTTGAAATTGAAGTGATTTCCTGAGTTCATGAGTGGATTTTGAACGTTTTTAATGTGCGCATCGTTATTTTCGCCGAATTTTACATAAGAATCAAAGTTCTATATTGTTGTAGCAAAAGTATGCAACAGACCCATTTTAGACTTTCTCAAGGAGATTTTCGTGATTTCCGCTGGTTTTTACACCAGATTTGACTATATATTAGAATTTGCAAACAGCAAAAGTTTGCAAGAGCCCCGAATTAGATGACCACGTCTTCTCTACCGGGCACAGACAAAGGCACTTCTCTACCGGGCATAGACACAGGCATAGACACAGCTATGAAGACAATCGCAAGTCAATATAGAGAAACCTGACTTTAGAACCGGCAACGGGGAGCAGCGAGTACTGTGAGGGACATAAGCGCGACAACGAAAATATCAAACGCGCTAAATGACCCGTAAAATGTCCTCGCGTTTTCCGACTCTTGTTCTTGTCGCGGTACGCGCGACGCGGCGCGGCGCAGCGGCCATTATCAAAATTCCTCTTCCGTTACGACGCGACGCTGCTCGAACTCGAATTCGACGCGGGAACGCTATAGCTACGTGCTTCGCCAAGCCACGCCGCGCCATGCGCCACCATCATCGCGGCGCGGGTCTCGGTGGCTACGGACTTTTTTACTTTTTTTTTTATTTTTTTTTTGAACGGCGGGCCGCGTGAGCAAGAGAGTCCGCCCATGTCCTACTCCAATCGAATTTCCCGCAATTTCCAGCAAGTCCTCTTTTGTAAAGGTCCACCGCATTCAGTCTTATTGTAAGTACCGACCCACCATTTCAGAGCTGGTGGTGGTGGTGATTGCGTTGCGTTGGTGGGACAGGTCGGGGTTCAAAGCCAGGAATGCAAAATAAAGTGGTAAGATTAAGCCGCAAGCAAATTTCCAGAGACACGGCGCGGCAGTTCCAGCCATTACACTATCATGGGCGGATACAGGGAATTGTCTTTCTCTCTCTCCTCCCATTTGAAAACGTGCGTTAGGAAAGGACAGAAGAGGGGGCCGAAGTCACGTGATGGCCCCCTCTGCTGTCCTTTTCTAACACATAAGTTCAAATGGAGGGAGAGAGAGAAAGACAATTCCCTGTATCCGCCCATGTACACTATATTCATTGAGATGTTCACTCTGATTCCGCAGCTACATTTAAGTTCAGATTACTGCAGTCAGAATGGACACTTCAGTTCATTTTGAAACATTATTTTCTGGTCCGCCATTTTGAGAGGTTCAAAATCATCCGCATTCAAAGCAATGCAAAACACAGGAATAGGTCCACCATATTGAAAATTCACTGAAATTAACCATTTAATGACCAGGTTTGTTCAAAAGAATGCCCCTCTTCCGTTTGTATAGGGTAGAATGGTAGATAGTTAACTGTTCAGTGTTCGTACTCGAGGGAGTTGGAATTGCCTATACGACGCATTGAAGGCGCCCGACGACACTTTCTCTTGTGACAAGTTGTGAGTGTTTTCATCGATAGTCGCGTTTATCCGCGAATGAAGATTGAAAAATTGTGAAATAGACAAGAGGAGAAAAACGAGTATACTCGGGGTTGGTCCATAAGGGGTTAATAGACCGAAAAAATGTTTCCATTGGCTCCTATAAGAGTTTCCATTCTGATTGTATGATTTTGTGATAAAAGCCATGATTTCTCCTGGTAGGTATATAGTTTTCGGAGTAGGATATTTTTGGAGTGAAAAATGGTGCAAAAAAAGGGGGGAGAGATAGTTTTAATGTACGCGTCTCCGGAGTAATAAAATGATGAAACTCCACCGACGACGATGCATTTACACCCACCAGATGGCGGGCGTGTGGTGTGAGAGAGTGTTCGTAGGGTCTTCCCTACAGTTTATTTTCTTTGGACTTTTAAGGTTAAAAATTTAGAGGCAAATAAACCGAGAGTGAATAATATTTATTTCCAAAATAGATTTCTATCATAGCTGTCTCCGTCAATGGCGTACTCAGGAATTAGTCTCTCTCGCTCTTTTCCCGTTTGAGTGTATGCTCTAGAAAAGGAAAGAGATTGGGGCTGATGTCACGTTCAAGCCCCTATTTCTGTCCTTTCCTTACTCACGTGTGCAAATGGGGAAAGAGAGAGAAAGACAAATTCCTGTGTACGCTACTGGTCTCCGTGGTGCTTCTAAAACACGTCTCAAAAACCCCTCTATAGTATCTGTTGCTCGTTGGTCCCAGCACTTGCTATATTTATAATATGCTTAGATTCCCGTGTTACGAATCGTGTCAAAATTATTATTATTATTATTTGGTACACCTAAGATGGCTCATTAAGTGTATACTATTTGGAAGAAGAAGAAAAAAAAAAATAGTTTCAGTTTTTCATCAGATAGGGGATTTCCATGCGGGTTCAACAATTTTGCCCCCCCCCCTTGAATTTTTTTTTTGCGGCCGCCCATGGATCTCTGTCTCAATCTTTCACACAGCTTTGCAAGGGCGCACCCAGGATTTCTGTATGGGGGGGGGGGGGAATTGTCATTTCATATGGGGAGGTCTGGGGGTCCTCCCCCGGAAAATGTTGAAAATTTAGCTTTTCTTAGACGCACAAGTAGGCTACTTCTATTCAGAAACTATATTGAATTGACTCTCGAGAAAAATGAGATTTTCCGAGACTATGCTGATATCACGGAGATATCTTCATCATGCTGATAGAAAGACGGAGTCTTCAGGAAATCTAGATTTCAGAAGAAGATCGCGCGAAATTAACAATTAAGGACATTGCTGTCGGGAAAGATGTGTTCCTCCCAGGCAAAATATGTTTCATGACATTGATACTTTTTTTGAACTCATTTCCTTTCCCATCTTTTGTTTTTCTCTCCTCCTCTTTTCCTCCTCTCTTTTTCTCTTTTTCTCATTTTTTTCCTTTCCTTTTCTCCTTTTTTCCTTTCCTTTCCTCATTTTTTCTTCCTATGGGGGGGGAGGGGGCGCTTGGCCCCCTTGTCCCCCCCCCCTGGGTGCGCCCATGCAACTTTGCACAGGGGATAGCTGGGAACTTCTCAAAAATGGTGGACCAGAAGATATTATCGCTTCAGAAAGAACCAAAATTTCAGTTGTAATCGCGAGTATTCTATGCCCAAACATTTCGGTTGGCCTTGATATACTAGTTTGGCTGAAATTCAGGGAGGGCTGCTCTCTTCATTTCCATTAAAAGTTTGGTTCAGTGGACTCACGCTCCCGCGGGTTTCTCAAACACGCGATTCGGGCAAATTCAATTACAATAAGTGCTGACTGATGCTGAGCAAGATGAAGGCTAAATTCTTTTCATTTCAAATGGAGTTATCACGACCCTCGCGCGCAGTGGCATGGCGCGGCGAATTCTCAAACTACAACGAAATATTCGGTCGAGGGAGGAGAAAGCGATTAGACTCCTCTTCTCTCCGCTAGTCTGCTCTGTTCCCGATTCCCGAATAAATGGAGCTTTAAAGCTCAGCGGTGTAACAAATTACAAAAGACAAAAGCAAGACGCTCAAGAAAGAGTGAAAGCAGGACCGGAATTCCAACGCTGCATCCTATGGAAAAGGGGTGTTGAGGGGGGGGCAGAATGGGAAGGGGAGGGGGACTTTCCGATTTGGATTTGGAGGAAACTGAACAGGATCTCGCACCGATATCCCCATTTCGGTATGCAATGGATTACAACGAGGGTGCAGGTGCGGAGATATGAGGGAGGAGATTTAGAGGCTGCCAGATTTCATTTTAACACACTATTGGATGGATTATTTTTTCCGAGGAAAATAAACACTAGAACTATAAAAGTTTTGTCGGTTCAATTTTCTGGGAATTTTGATGTGCGACACGATTTTTTTTTTTTTTTGAATTGTTTTTTATTTTATTTATTTTTTTTTAACATGGAAAAATAAGAATGGTGTAATTTACCATTCGCACAGCTGATTTTGGCCCCTATCAGAGTTAAGATAAACTTGACCAGAGTTATGGAACATTTGACCAGGTATCAAGTGAAATTGACCTGATTCCTGGTCAAATGTTCCATAACTCTGGTCAAATTTATCTTAACTCTGGTAGGGGGCCAAAATCAGATATGCGAATGGTAAATTACACCATTCTTATTTTCCGTGTAAAATTACACGCACTTTGGTTGTCATACGGAATAGACCGTTACAAGTCTTCTGAGTTCAAATTTTCAACAATTTTGATACGCGACACGATTTCTTTTTTTTTTTTTTTGTTTCCCACGGGATTAAAAGTATTTTATAAAATCGATGAATATAGTCCAACTTGACTACACCGGGAGGGATGGAATTGAAGTAGGGAATGTTGAAAGCTCAGCACAGAGTAAGAGCTTAATCAAGAGTTACTTGACGAAGCCTCCTGCACCATGCCTCCTAGAGCCGACCGAGTTCGACGTTCGATCCTTTCTGAAGTTGCGATTGGCCAATTAC
Organism: Trialeurodes vaporariorum; assembly: GCA_011764245.1. Lineage (NCBI taxonomy): Eukaryota > Metazoa > Arthropoda > Insecta > Hemiptera > Aleyrodidae > Trialeurodes > Trialeurodes vaporariorum. The sequence goes on from VMOF01000320.1 coordinate 51,729,794, forward strand.
ATTTCTGTTCACCAAAGTGTTGAACGGTGGCGTAGTACGGGTTGCGTTGCGGGTGTTTCAGGAGATGTCCTTTCACCCAGTTATTAATGATCCATTTCGGTTACCTACGTTATGTAAAGACCAGGGCTGCCGTTTTGCGTATAATCAATGCTATTTTTTAATTCACCGATGATTCCACCGGTTGAGAAAAGATTACACAGTTCAGTTCAGTGTATGACTGTAATAAACTAAAATACTCGCATCTGTAATCTTTTCTCAACCGGTGGAGTCGTCGATGACTTTAAAAAACTTGCGGATATTTTAATTAATCAACGGAGTTTCCACCGATTAAGGAAAGATTACAGATCAGAGTATTTTCGTGTATTACAGTCATACACTGAACTGAACTTTGTAATCTTTTCTCAACCGGTGGAATCATCGATGAATAGAAAAATAGCATTGATTATACGCAAAACGGCAGCCCTGGTAAAGACTTAAGCCATCGTCGCACTGGCGCAACCAGGATCTCTTCCATCTCTCTCATTTCCCATTTCAATGTATCAGTAGGAAAAGGACAGAAAGAGGGGCTTTTATCCCGTTGTCCATCCTTGTCTAACATACGTTTTTTAATGGAGAAAAGAGAGAGAGATTAAGAAACTCTCGGTGCGCTACTGCATCGTCGAGTCACTTCATCGAGACGGTTTGCATATCTATGATGTCACTGAATGTTCACGCGTGGTTCTTAATTGACAATTTTAGTAATGAAGTCCAAAAGGTAGAAACGCCCCCCCCTCCCCACAATTTAATGATAGGAGAGCGGAATCGAATCGACTGGTTTGGAGGACACAGAGACAAAAAGAGATCTAGCACAGGCTATGATCCCCGTGCTATGAAAGTGAGGCAAAGTCAAAAGGGTTAATTTTCGTTCAGGGGCTCAACAGTCAACATCATCAAAGCAACGGCTCAACAGTCGTCTACTGTTGAGTAAAGATCATTTCGACGACAATGAGCTATAACTTTAGAGTGGCACATCAAGGTACGTTCGGCTGGTTCATTGTTGTCACCTAGGGCGCCGCCATCTTGCCGTAAAAATCGATTGTGAGGTTAAGTTTTGTAGGTTGTTTCCGGTCGTTTCGTAAACAAACTCGGGCATCGCCGGAAACGGCCTTCAAAATTTAACCTCAAACCTTGGAATCTGCCGTCCAAATTCCCGCCAAATTCCGAACGACCTACAAAATTTAACCTCAAACCTTGGAATCTGCCGTCCAAATTCCGCTTTTTCCCGGGATTCCTTCTACCCTGTGTGGCACAAGGTGGACCAGCCCGCTGCCACTCTAAAGTTATAGCTCATTGTTCGACGATCGAAACCTAACCTGAAATTTACTTTTGAGTCAAAATTACAATTGATTGATGATAAATGATAAATGATTTTATTTTCAGTCTTTAGACAAAAGCCAATAACAAAAAAATAAAAAAAAAAAATGTTAAATTACTCAAATTACACGGAATCTATACTAAACAAATTAAATAAACTAACGTAAAATTAACATAAAAATCAAAGACTAAAAATTCGGTCCCTCCATAGGCGACCCTTTTTTGGGGTTCCCTTCAATAAAGAAAATTAAATAGAAAATACGTGAAGAGTTTAAGGTGAGGGAGAGGGGGAGGGGGTTTTTTCGTACAAAACTGAACTTCTTTTTTTTTTTTTTTTTTTTTTTTTTTTTTTTTTATTTGTCAATAGGTTACCAAATGTTTGGTCGATAGTTTAAAATTTAAATGATGTATGAAGTTTTGAATTGATTAATCAGAAACCGTCATTCTGTAAGACAAGAATCAAAAACCAAAACAAAAACAAAAAACAAAAAACCAAAAAAGAAATTTAAAACAAGGAAAACCCGAATCCAAAACACGATCCATAAGGAAACATTTTTTTTTGCAATTCTTTGCGGAGCACCATTGTTTATGAGACTGTCATACTAGACACCTTCCCCCGGATGTGCGTGGGAAGCCCAAACCAACCTTTGATCTTGACTCTTGAGCACTTGCCGTCATTATTTTCCTATGAAACACCCTGTAACTTGTATGTATACTCACAATTCAGTATAACTGACGCGAAATCATAAAATTTGAAAAGAAGGGAATGCTTCTGGTTTTCCAGGGTACACCTTAACGCCAAAGTTTCACAAAGTTTTGAAGGAAAAGAACAAATTAAAACTGTCAAACATTTCAGGTCGACCTGCGGCCTCTGAAACGAACTTCACCTCAGGAGAAGACTGCGAAGGGCGTAATCTTTCCCTTATCCCAAAAAATAAAAGCCCTAAACAACAACCAGGTACATTTTGCTGCTTACAAGCGCGAAAAAGGACTCCATCCACCCCACTGAATGGGACGGGAGTCATATCATTTTTTATATGAAAGGGAGGAAATTGATTCGCACCCCATTTATACTCCCTTTACGTCCGTGGGGATCATCTTAAAAAAGTTCGTAAAAGTTTCAGTTTTCTTTCCGAAAGGATACGGTATATGACTCCACGACTCGCACCAGTCAGGAGACTTCATACCCAATTTTTGTGGTCCATTTATATTTTGGTCCAAAATGACGATTTGTTTTACAGACTACTGATCCTATTTGTTTTAGTTCGGTTAGCAAAAACATCTTCTTCTGTGTCCGATAAGATATTTCTTTTATGATGATTCCCGTTACGTCCACGCCGTTTTCCCCATCGTTGCCTAATCATTTGTTTTTTGCTTTTAATTTCCTTGATTTTCATCATAACCTCGAATCAGCCGTAGGTAAAGTAACCTCTACACACTGGGTCTGTTGCGTACTTTTGCTACATCAATATAAGTCATTGTTTCTAACGTAAAATTCGGCGAAAATAACGATGCGCACATTAAAAACTTTCAAAATCCACTCATTAACTCAGAAAATACCTTTCATTTCAAACAACCCGCGCTACACTAGACACCATGTCACCGACTTATAACTACATAGATGGAACCATCTCGTTTATGTAAACATGAACAGAAACTTATATACATTAGAATGTTTCGTTTAGATGCGTATATTTCTTACATTATTTTGTAATCTTTGATAAACCGAAAAGACCAGACAGCAAATACAGCTTATATTTCACGCATTAAAAAAGAAATTCCATAATTTTGTAGTTACGATGTTGTTTACTTATGCACGGTGGTTCCGTCTATGAAGTAGTATACCGGTGCAAATAGTGTCTAGTGTAGCGCGGGTTGTTTGCAATGGAAGGTATTTTCTGAGTTAATGAGTGGATTTTGAACGTTTTTAATGTGCGCATCGTTATTTCCGCCGAATTTTACATGGGAATCAAGGTTCCAATGGCGGATCCAGCAATCTGGCAACTGTGTATTATTCCCATTTGAATGTATGAGAAACAATCGATTTGTAACAGGGCCATGGCCCCCTCAAGAATCGATTGTTTCTCATATGTTCAAATAGGATGAATTCGTGGTTGCCAAATGGGTCTGTTGCAAACTTTTGCTACAACAATTAAGAGAGTTCAGTCTACTGTAAAATCGCCTGAAAAATCCATGGGTGGCATCAGAAAGTCATAAAATGCAATAATAAACTCACAAGAGGTGTTTCATGAAATCCAAGATGGCGGTAAAATATCGAGCAATCTGTATGCATGCACCGTGAACATCCAAGGATGGCCAACTTGACAACCTGACTGGAGGTAGAGGTTATGTGTTTGTTTACGTTGTGATTGATTGTGATCGATATTGTGAGGTTGGCTATCCTTGGATGTTCGTGGTGCATGCATACAAATTGCTCGATATTTTACCGCCATCTTGGATTTCATTAAACGCCTCTTGTGAGTTTATCATTGCATTTTATGACTTTCTGATGCCACCAATGGACTTTTCAGGCGATTTAACATAAGGTTAGACACTCTTAATCGTTGTAGCAAAAGTTTGCAACAGACCCATTGCTGGATCCGCCCATGCAAGGTTCTATATTGTTGTAGCAAAAGTATGCAACAGACCCATTGGGGTCGATCGTTCGTCCAGGGAGAAAGAAAGAAAAAGAAAAGTTCGCGAGCTGGCATCATTGTTTTCTCCTCCCACCCCTTTCGATGCTGGTGTCTTTTTTCATCATCATCATCATCATCATCATCATCATCATCGCACGCGCGCCTTTGTGCATGCCCTTGTCTTGCCTCTTGCCTACTCGTCCATACTCTATACGAACATCATCGTAACATCGTTCCTCGTTGGGGCGCGCTATCTCCACAATTTATCTGCGTGTACCTCCAATCGTCGCGTCGTCTTCTGGTAGTCTTTGTAGCCCCCGTATCCGTATATCGTCATTTCCTCGCTCAAGGTTAATAACAGAGCTGCCATTCCCTAGCTGTACATTCAATGGCATTTTTTACCTCACCGATGATTCCACCGGTTGAGAAAAGATTACACATTTCAGTTTACCATATGACTGGAATTAATACCGCCTCTACTCATATCATGCTGCTTCTTTTGAAAAAGTGGGGTTAGGGTTCGTCTTGGTACATGTAAGCTTGTGGAAAGCTTATGGCGCATCGAGGTTTTGGTTCGTTTTTTGAAGTGCAGCCAAAATTGGAAAAGTACGTCAGTAATGAAAGTTTATGGCTTAGTTACTTCCCCGAAGCAGTATAAGAGTTGAAAATCATGTTTTGAGAGGATAAATCTCGATTTTGCATTTCACCAACATTTCACTCTCCATAAGCGTGCGTATATACCAATACGACCCTAATCTCAAAGAAGCAGCTTGGTATGCTTAGAAACGGTATTGCTGGAATGCACGAAAATAATGACATCTATAATCTATCAATGGGGCTCTTGTAAACTTTTTCTACGGGGGATTGAAGAGTTGATTCTTGCAAAAAAATCTGTAAAAAATGACGATGTGTATGTACACTGAAAAATCATGAACTTTACTCTCAGAATTAGGCACAATGGCGATTCAACGCAGGTATCATGGAAGATTCGTATCTGATTTGAGACATATATATCTCTGTGTTTTCGTTGAGAAAGTGACGAATTAGACAGGAATCTTCCATGATATACCTGCGTTGAGGGCTGAGGCGTCATTACGATCTTGCCTTTGCAATACAACACTACAACACTGACCACTAAAATCTTTGGTTTGCTCAACTAAAGTCTTTCATACTTGGGTAATTTTTCTACCGAAGGTTTTGTCAGCACTACCAATGCCTTTTTTTTGTTTTTCTCAGCGTAAATAAAAAATAATAATAATAAGAAAATGGTAAAATAAAAAATATAAAAATAAAAAAGAAACCCCGAAAACTGACCACTACATACAACACTATAACACTAACCACTAACATCTTGGTTTGCTCAACTAAAGTCTTTTACTCGGGTAATTTTTCTACCGAAGGTTTTGTCAGCGCTACCATTTAAAGCCTTTTTTCTGTTTTTCTCAGCGTAAATAAAAAATAATAATAATAAAAAAAAAATGGTAAAATAAAAAATATAAAAATAAAAAAGAAACCCCGGAAACTGACCACTACATACAACTCTACAACACTGACCACTAAAATCTTTGGTTTGCTTAACTAAATTCTTTTGCTTGGTCATTTTTATACCAAAGGTTTATCCATCGCTACCACAGCCTTTTGCTGTTTTTTCTGCGTATAAATAAAAATAAAAAAATAATAAATTAAAAAAAAAAAAAAAAAAAAAATAATAAATAAAAAAACAAAAAAATAATAATACAGAAAAAATAAAAATAAATAAAAACAACCGGAAAATGACCAACTATATACAACACCGGTCACTATATTATACGACACTGACCAGTGACCACTATATACAATTGGCAGCGATGGAAGGCGGTCGAAAAAGAAAAGAGGGCGGTCGTTGTTGATTTTAATTATTTGATAATTGTGCCGATCTGCAGAGAGAAGGTCCACGATACATAAGAGGTGCGCTCTTTATTTAAAACTACCATTCAGGAAGTAATGCTAATCCTCATACAGAACAAACCACGCGGTATTCAAGCGCCCTTATTCTATTCAGACCGCCTCAATTATCCGCTATTCCGCGCTGCTAGAGCTAGCGCGCGCGACGCGGCGCGGCGCGGCGGCGGCATGCAGTGAGTTGCGGGTTGCGGCCTGCGGGTCGACTTGGTTCAAATCGACCTACTTCGCAAAAGAGTTTCCAAGTTGAAAAAGCAAAAAGTAAAGAAGAAAAAAGAAAGAAGCGGGATTTCTTTTCAGTTTTCATTTTTCATCTCTTTTCTTTCTCAACTTTTTCTCTCCTACAAGTCCACTTTGATGAACTTTGTCTGTTCCTTCAAGCGTCTTTAATGAATGATAAATTAATTCATTAATTCAACTTGACATAACAGCCGGCGAGTCTGAAGCTCTCCTCTCAGCTAATGCCTTCAGTCACGAAATCACAGTTAAAATTTGATATGAAGTTAAGAGGAAACGGAGCGCGGCCAGACATCAGTGATGTTACATTGTATTAAATTCTCCTTGAAATCTCTTGAAATTTAGCTTTCTGCCTGTCTGAATAGTCTCAACAGAACCTCCAGCAGGAGAGAGGTTCTTTACTGTGTTGAGATAATACAACACAAAACAGAAACAATTAGTTAACTCCAATTAAAAGTCAAGTTGTATTAAAATTTTAGGAATTTTGATAGGCACTCGCGCCAATTCAAAGGTCGGGCAAAACGAAATTATGACTTCGCCGACTATACGAGGAGGTTATTCATTTTCTATAAGAAGTGGGGGAGAATAATTTTTCCATTTTTTCATAGAGCTATACGTGGGGAGCAAGAAAATGATCAGTATTTTCAATTGAATTAATGGCATTTCAAAATTTTTAAAATTCCATAAATTTCGATTTTTTTAATTATCTCATGCATGTTTGGATCGAATGGGTAAACCTATTGTGCGTCATTTGAAGTGCTACATTTACTGTATTTAGCGACTTCAAAATCGCATTTAATAGGTACGCTCAATCATTATTCAAGGGTCAATGCGATGATTATGATGATCCAAAAAAAATATGCTGAAAGCTACTGCGATGCACCCGCAATCTTAGTTGAGGTCTTGAGGACGAAAAACAAGAAATCGAAAAATAACAAATTTTGAAGCCTCACAGATCAGCCATTAGCACTACAATCAGTAGAATCAGCTTCCAAAATGGACCAGCAAAGATCTGAAAGACATCTCATATACTTAGCAAATTGATTTTTCTAAATGTTACATGGTCGACTTTTTTGTAAATGTCGACTCCTGGATGATGTACTCTACCCGTTATACTCATCATCTCACTGAATGGGGTTATTGCACTCTTTCGCTATATAAGCGATTTGATAGTCGATTGTCGCGTAAAAACCTCAAAAAATAACGATGGCGGCACTAAAAACTTCCAAAATCCACTCCTAAACTCAATAAACGCAGCGTAATGGTGGCCGAAGGCACTAACAATGGGAGATTCCTATCTTAATTTCGTCGCTCTTCCTATGCTGACAAGGATGATTCACAGAGTAATTAGTCATCAGAGTGATGATCCACATCCGACGAATGGTACCGGAACACCTAATGACATCGGTGTCAAATGAAAGTAGTCTCTTATTGGTCACTTCTTGATGGAGTTTCCGAATTGTTAGATGGGAATCTTCCATTGATAGTGCCTTCGGCCACCATTACGCTCGCGCAAATAACTGCGTTCATTGAGTTTAGGAGTGGATTTTGGAAGTTTTCAGTGCCGCCATCGTTATTTGTTGAGGTTTTCACGCCATAATCGACTATTAAATCGCTTATAGCAAAAGTGTGCAATAGCCCAATTCAAGTACTGCGGGTGGCCTACCTAAGCCAGAACCCAAGGCGTCTTCCGAAATTATTTTTGGTCCCCGACAGTATATTTTACTTGAGATCAATACAACAGATTGGTGAGCTCCTGAAATATAATACCGAACTAGTAACTTCTCATCTTTTTTTTGCTCCCTCTCCCAATAAAAACGGAAATAACAAACTCCCATGAAGCCTACTACAAGTCAATATCCTGTACTTTCTCGTCCATGTCTTTGACGTCGAATTACAAAGTTTCCCGGTAATATAAGGCGAGAAAAGGGACACTGGAGAAGGGTTGCGGTTGCTGCCATAAAGAGGAAGGGATTTGAAGGGATGAGGTGCTTCTCGAGTGGTTAGAGTGAACAATTAATCAATTTTCAGTCCGCGGGATGCGGGAAACGGGAGAGGGGAAAGGAGAGAGGAGGGTGGGGGAATGGGGGGGGGGGGCTAAAATCTAGAGACGCTTTTAATTTTCCGCCCCCCCCCCCCCTCCACAGCCAGACCCTCGACCATCGGCATCATCGCATCGCACCGAACCAAGCCGAGAGCCGCCGCGCCACGTCTCAACAGCCACATAAATTAGGGCTCCAGCGATAAATTCGTCGTAAAATTCAATCGATCCGCGCGGTAATTTTTTTAAAGAGTATTCTCCATCATTCTTGCGGAATCCGCGAATATTGCTGTGTACTCGATTTAATTAATTACGAGTTTCTACGAAGGCCTTTGCCTTTACGAGGCCTTTACGAGACTTTTCGTTCGCAGACCTTAAGGAGAAAAGGAAGGGGGCATGTCCTTCCTTCGTTTCAAGAAATCTCGGATGGATACTGATTACTGATGAACAATTTTCCGCGTTTTTAATTTGCTCCAATTCACAGATTAGATTTGATTCGTCAAGAGATTCCTCTCAGCACATATTCTGGTAATTAGACGGTGATTCGCCACCGACTGAGAAAAAATTGGAGGAGCCAGTATTTTCGTGAATTCTACACGGAGACAATTTGTCTTTTTGGAATTACACCCTGAAAAAAATAATTCCTAAATTCTAGTAAAAATACTACAAATAGAAGCACAACGATAAGAGAACATAGGAAAGTCTAGTACTTTCACCATAAAATTCTAATGTTACTGTCAGAATATGGTCACAGTAACAGAATTTCTTCAAAATTGTCAAGAACTATGTTAAAAATACCAGAATTCTGGTAACAGTGCCATCGCTTACATAGGTTCACACATCATTGATTCTACTATTTATTTATTTTTTTCCAGCGCAGATGTTTTAGGGGTTGTTAAAGAATTTTTAGGAAATTCTAGTTCTATGACCATATTCTGGTATTAACACCAGAATTATCTGGTCAAAGTACTAGACTTTCTGTCGTTCACATAAAGTTGAGCTTCTGGTAATAAGACTAAAATCTGGTAGTTATGACTAGGTATAGCTTTTTTTTCAGCGTTGATACAAAAAAAAAAAAAAAAAAAAAAAAAAAAAAAATCTTAAAAAAAATCAAATTCTTATTACATTCTTTAATAATAATTAATATTTTTGTTTTGTTTTGTTTTATCTTTCTTTTCTTTTTATTCTTTAAAAATGTCCTCTTAGGAAATGTCCGTTTTTAAAGACAAGCATAATGATTTTGTTTTTGTTTTTTTGTTTGTTTTTTTTTGTTGTTGTTGTTTTTTTGGTTTGTTTGTTACACCGCAACACTTTTCAAGAAAAATACCAAAGTAATGACAAGTAAACAATGCTCGACATGAAGACTAAGAAAAAGAAAACTGGACACTAACTCAGTTGGGGGAAATATTCCCGACCGTTAAAACACAACCAGTGGAACCATCAGAGAGTTGAAAAGTATGTCATTAAGCATACACAAAACGACAGCTCTGGACGCTCTGGTGCCCATACGGCGTTTAGAATGTTCTTAAAGCGAGCTGACACTGCATCGGGAGTCAATACATATGTACTATCGACGAATTAAAGATTGTCGCGACATTTTTACACATTTTCACTTATGGGTGAAAGTGTGGGACTGATCTGATACCGCTTTCCCACCCCATCGCACTAGCCTCTCGCCTGCATAAGGTGTGAGGAGTATGAAGAGTGGCCGAACCGGAACCTTGAAGACGAAACTAAGCTCGTGAAAATCTCCCGACAATCTTTCATTCGTCGATAGTACTTGAACAATATTACGATACATCCTCGTAGGAATATTATTCCTCTACACTCTCCGCAATGTTTTATTTCATAGACTGTCAAATGGCCAAGAGCAAAAGAAGCACGTGGTGGCACGAAAGTGGATGACGCTTCTGGAGGACTGATTCCCCCCCCTCTCCATCTGAAGGATTCCCAATTGCCCGTAGTTGATCCTTGATCGTGCTCTAGAGCTCATCGTACTTGCTCAGCATGCTTGAAGATCGTTAAAATGTTGCGTGCTCACTTCACAATGAAAATTTGATCATTTCCTTTTAAAGGACTCGATCCGGCAGCCAAAGGAATCAAATACAGTTTTGCCAAACGGCTTTGGGCCGTACATCTAATATAATAATGGGCCTGTTGTGTACTTTTGCTACATAAATATAACTCATTGTTTCTAATGTAAAATTCGGCGAAAAGAACGATGCGCACATTAAAAACTTTAAAAACCCACTCATTAACTCAGAAAATCCCTTCCCTTTCAAACAACCCGCGCTACACTAGACACTATATCACCGACTTATAACTACATAGATGGAGCCATCTTGTTTATGTAAACATGAGCAGAACTTACAAACATTGGAATGTTTCGTTTAGATGCGTACATTTCTTATATTATTTTGTAATCTTTGATAAACCGAATAAGAAACCGGAAACAGCAAATGCAGCCAATATTTCATGTATTTAGAAGGTAATTCCATCATTTTGTAGTTACGATGTTGTTTACTTATGCACGGTGGTTCCGTCTATGTAGTAGTATACCGGTGCAAATAGTGGCTAAGTGTAGCGCGGGCTGTTTGAAATTGAAAGTGATTTCCTGAGTTAATGAGTGGATTTTGAACGTTTTTAATGTGCGCTCATTATTTTCGCCGAATTTTACATAAGAATTAAGGTTCTATATTGTTGTAGCAAAAATATGCAACAGACCCATTTCCCATAAGAATAAATGTTAAATATACGGATTTTGTCCTCAAATCTGGCAACGGCGGTGATCAAATGGTGAAGTGCGCGAGCTAGGCTATGCTATATAGCGTCCTGGAGGTGTATTGCAGATTGCAGAGCCATTGCCCACTGAGCCAGTGAGCCACTGATCCGATACGCTTACTGCTTAGGCGCGCACGCGCCCGTATACTATGCAACTTGCAGGCGAACGTGAACACGAGCGCGGGCGAGGAGTCGAACCAGTGGCCACTCGAGGGGAAGGAAAGTGAATGAGCGAGCGAGATCCGGCGCACAGTAATATAGACGCGAGTAAGAGTAGAGAATATGTGTAAGTGTAGTACATAGGGTCATAAACGAGCTATAATGTGACCATAAAAGGGCGACATGGGCGCCCGCAGCGAGGGGCAAGAGCCCAAGGGGGGGGGGGGGGGGGGGGGGGGGCAAAGGGCCCAAGGGGGGCAAGTCCCCTCCCCCCCCCTGGAATCCAGAAAAGTCCAAATTTTACGATAAAAAAATGAAAGGAACAAAAGAAAATGAAATGTCAATTGAAAGAGGAATAGTTGACGAACTTTATTATTAGTTTATTGTGTCATTTTAACGCATTTTTTTCAAGGAATAGTATACGAGGGTGGATTTTAAAGTAAGTTTACCTATTTTTTTTTTCTCAGGAACTATTAATGTTACAAAAAAAGCAAACCCAGTGTTGAAACGTACGTACTTTCAGCTTTCTAACGAGCTGTAGTTTTTTAAATTTGGCCAACGCGTTGCGGAGATATCATGGATTTTCCCCACCCATGGCCTGCCCCTGCCACATGCGAGTTTCGGCAGGCGATGCGCTTATCTCCGGATCAGACATCTCAATAACACCTGAATGCATGTTGTTTACTGAATAGACTACTCTTCTACTGATAAAATGATCAAATTTGTATCGATCTTCAAACTTTCGGTCAGACTGAAAGTGTAATCATCATGAATTGAAGCCGAATTAACGGCTTGCGTCAAAACCTGGTTCAGAAGTATGGGGAAAGAATTTTACGACGGCTGTATACAGAAATTGTTGCACCGATATGAAAAATTCAAGAATCTAGCGGGTGACTATGTCAAAAAATGAGGTGAGATGCCTCACAACAATGCTGCAACTTATTTCAATAAAATAATGGCTCTATTTTACTTTTTCAAAGTCTTAAACTCATGTTTTCTGCGAAGCTCCGCAGCGGGTAAAAAGGTGGGCACGTTTGAAGGAGAGGCGGGTGTGGAAAATCCACGATGGATATCTCCGCAACGCCTTAGCCAAATTTGAAAAACTAAAGCTCGTTAGAAAGCTGAGAGAACGTTCGTTCCAACGCTGGATTTGTGTTTTTTCTAAAATTAATAGTTTCTGAGAAAAAAAATAGGTAAACTTACTTTAAAATCCACCCTCGTATTTATGCATTTTTCTTGTTATATCATTATCATCTGTAGTCACTTGATTCATAATATCGAACACGTCAAAATTACTAATAGTATTCAATACAATAGCTTAAAAATTGTTTAACATTTGGGAGAAAAATAAATATCTTGGTCTGGATGTACGATCAGTTCCGATCAGTGTGCGTCGAGCGTATCTGATTTTGCCGATCAGTCGCATGCTCGCGGTTCTTGTGCCTCATGCACGACTTATCTTTCGTCTCCATCCTGATCCCTGCCCTGGCCCCCTGCCATGCCGACCCTGCCCAGTTGCCAAAGGAACGAACCAAGGAACGGGACCGCGAAACAAATTGCCGAGAAAGAAAGGTTAAAGCTCACAATCAGTGACTCTTTCATTTCCTCATTAAGTCGCAATGACAACGAACGGGTTTTGAATGACGTCACTCGGACGATCAATATTACCGAATCTGGGATCAAATAATGTTACGGCTTGACGGTCCTCCAAAAACGTTGGGTGGTGCGTACTTAAGTATGGTTGCGTGTAGGCCTGTGCGATGTCTCGTTCAGTCCATCGAGGTCACTTCGATGCCGATTTCCAACATCGGAGCGATGTATCGAAACATCGAAAAATCGAAAAATATCGGAAAATATCGAAACATCGATCCACACCAAAACATCGATCGGTATCGAATCGTCAATTTACTTAAAAACATCGAAACATCGATATGCATCGAAAAATTGATCTGCTTGCAAGCATACATTTACATAAAAATACCAAAACATCAACAAAAAACTGTCATATTTCTTGATTTTTGTTTTAAAGATCGATTGGAACAGTGACCAACACGACCCTTTGGTCGGAAAAATCGATATGAATCGATTTTTCGATGTGGATCGAAGTTGTAATGTTTCGATGTGAATCGATGTTTCAATGTTAATCGATGTTTCGATGTGAATCGATGTTTCAATGTTAATCGATGTTTCGATGTGGATCGATGTTTCGATGCATCTCATGAGACATCGAATCGCATTCAATGTCCCTTAAACATCGAACAAGCGTCGATGTATCGTACAAGGCCTAGTTGCGTGTGGTTTATATCCCTTACAAGTGCTCACCGATCAGCATGCGTGCGGGACCGTGAGGACGTAACATTATTTGGTCCCTGATATATTGGCTGAACAGGACATAGTTGCAAGGGTCTGGCATGTTGTGTTTTACTTAAAGAAAATAATAGTGCTTGGTGAGCGGAGAATAATGGTGCCTTTGGTTTTTTTTCCTAACAAAGTGTCCCAGTTTTGGAGAAACACACTTGTAAAGTTGTAAGAAGTTCTGAGCGTAGTGACGTCACAACGCGGCATTCCCAAACTCATATCCGGAACACTGGGACTTAATTGAACAGGCTCAGGCGAAAAAGTCCGTTGTCCATTTTTTTTATATTTTACTGTTTTGTTTTGTTTTTTTATAAACATATTTTACTTTTTTTTGGTTTTGTTTTTTTATATTTCACAGTTTTTTTTGTTTGTTTTTTGTTTTTTGTTTTTTGTTTTTTTGTTTTTTTGTTTTTTTGTTTTTTTGTTTTTTTGTTTTTTTTTTTTTTTTACTGGCTTTTTTATACATATAATTTTTTATATATATTATTTTTATATATATTAATTTTTTTTTATAATTTTTTTTTTTTTTATTTTTTTATTTTTTTTATATTTTACTGTTTTTGTCGTTGTTGTTGTCTTTTTTTTGTTTTTTTTTTTTTTGTTTTGTTTTTGTTTTTTTTTTGTATTGTTTTTGTTTTTTTTTGTTTTGTTTTGTTTTGTTAAGAAGACACTGTATTTGTAAAAGTCCTGATCAGACTTGTTCCTCGGCTTCTTGATCCTATTTCCCTTGTCTTGGCGGTTCTCTATAATTTTTTTTATTTTTAAATTTTCTAATTTTTTTTTTTTTTTTTTTTTTTTTTTTTTTTTTTATTTGTCTTCTCAATAAAAATATTTTGTACATCGGACGTTTTCGCACGAGCCTGCTTTGTTCTCGGCTCATCAAGTACTTTCATTTTCTTCATAAAAAACTTATCATTTCAGACCCTTGCAACTGTCCCATTAAAACACAAATCAGCTTCTGGTTAACTGAAATGTCTTTTGGACATCACTGCTACATATCCATATATATATTTTTAAAACAAACCCGTCTATTGGCAACAATGTTGAGAAATCTGTCCATCAAAAGACCGTGAACGGCGCGCGAGTTTCTCGGACTCGGACACATCCCACGAGCCCCGCGTCCCGTCCGTCCGCCCGCTCGAGGCAATTAAGAGCACACGGCGCAGACGCAGCAGATTACATTATGGACTGTCGTGGAATTGACGTCACAGGAGCGGGGTTTGACTATATTGAAGCTGCGTGTTGATATGGCTTTCAGTCGATGGTTCCTACAGATAGCCAAAGATCCCGGCCTGTCGAGGTAAATTCTCAAGGAACTACACCAACGACCACCCGGCTCCGTAACACTGTATGTTACATGTATTTAACTACCAACAATGGCTTAATTCAACATTTTTATCTACCTAAGTTCAGTTTTTCTATTATTTATGGACGGGATCCCGGTAAAAATGTTCCACCTAGACTAGAGTCCCTATAGACGGTTTTAGTGCAAATTCAACGGTTAGCCAACAACCACTACAATGCGCTCATCGGTTGCAATCGGTTGGGATGAAACCCGCGTAGCGTTCCAAACTATCTCACTCCCTCTCCCGTGACCCCCATGTATATCCATCTCTTTCTAGTTCCAAAATTCGTATACAGGGCCTTGTTTTACGACATATTATTATCAAAATCGCATTAAAATGCCTCGAGGAATTGAAGGGTAGAGTGGATAAAGGGGTTATGTGACATTTTGGAAAAAGTCGAGTTAGCACAGTGGATGAAGGAGTTATAATGGTATCTACTTATAAATTTTCCAACTTGGTTCAAAGAATGTAGGATATGACCCTACTTTCAAAGCTGTTGCGGTTGATGTTCAGCTAAAATGTCGAAAACGCCCATACTTTGAACTTTAAAGTAGATTTTCTCAAAATCAAAAGTGTCACATAACCCCTTTATCCACTCAACCCTTCAATTCATTTCTGCCATAAAATTTCACAAAATAAGTCTCTATATTCGATTTTTGAAATTAGAGTGAGATGGCAGTACATGGGGGTCACGTGAGAGCGAGAGAGAAAAACCGGCTTTGTTTGGAACGCTCATCACCGGCAGTCGCCATTACTAAAACCCTCTATATGTAGAGAGTTAAGACAAGAGGGTAGTCAACTTCTGATTGGTCGATGAGTTTTAGGCTCTACGGACGCCGCCATTGGATGCGACTTTGCACTTTTGTTTACAAACGAAGTTGTTTACCAACGGTGTTTTACGGATAAAGAGTTCATTTTCGATTAATCATGTTAATTTTAATCATGATACACCTCAAAATGTCTACAAATTCCAAAAGCATATTTCAAAGCGTAAATAGATGTTGATCAACAAAAGCAGTGAAAGATTACTTCGTTAGAAACTCAGCGGCACTGGAATCTTTGCAGTGGACCAAAACACAACAACGGCCCTCAAAATGTAAACAAATATGCAAAATTGCATCCAATGACGGCGCCCATGGTTTCACTTGTCTTAACTCTCTACATATAGGGACTATAGTTCCACCAAGCTCCAAGATGGACAATTTCGTGGGACATACAACTTTCATGGAACAGGGGTGCAAAATGTTCCAAAACTCGGGAAGTCTCACACGATCCATGACTTATTTCCTCACAGAATTTTCGAAAATTTCCTCAGAGACATTTGAAAGTGATAACCTTTCTTTTTTTTCTTTGCTTATTTCAACATTTCAACGCCGTGTTTTTGGAAAATGACTAATATTTTCAAGATTTTAAGGCGATTTTCCAGAGAAAACGTTGCTGCCATTAAAAAGAAAACAAAAAACGAAACAACAGAATTGGACAAATTTCTTCACTTTCACAGAAATGTCCTCACACTTTCCCCGGATCGCCATCAGATCGGGCAGATTTTGTATCCCTGCCACGGAATCTCATAAAATTATACAAAAATCCACGAAGCTTTCACGGGATTACATTCAGCATGTACTTCCATGGAATATACCCTTGGGGTTCGCGCTTCAAGGAAGTTTGGTCGCATGGAACACTTTTACCAGGGGAAATTCTGTTCCGAAGCAAGGAGAGAAAAGTTCACATCAGATCAGAATTATATAATCAAAAGTTCCAAGAAGGGACTCAAGCATTTCTTACGAAAATCCTGCGGTATTTTTGACCGGAACTGTGGCTTTTTTGGCTAGAAATTCTGGGATTTCTCACCACATTATTCTGGTCAAACAGACCAATCTCTCAGGAGGAAAGCGCCAGAATTAAAGTTAAAGAAACCAAAATTCTCGTCATAAAGGCCAGAATTTCTTTCCAGGAACTTAAAGATTTCGGCCATTTTTGGAGAACACTTTTTTTTCATGGGTGCCTATAATGTGCGTAAAACGAGATGTCGATAACTTGCGGTAGCTCACTAATTGTAAAAAGTAAACACGAAAAGCCCGTACAAATACTGTGTAGTACTGTAGATGAGATGAACTCATTGCACTGACGCAAATTCAACAATGACGGCTCAAAGCAACATCTTCCCCGCACTGGCGCAACCAGGATCTCTTCCATCTCTCCCATTCCCATTTGAATGTATAAGTAGGAAAAGGACAGAAAGAGGAGGTTTTATCCCGTTGCCTATCCTTGTCTAACATACTTTTTTTAATGGAGAAAAGAGAGAGATGAAGAAACTCTCGGTGCGCTACTGCTTCCCCGAGTATAAAGCTTTTTCGTTAGTTACAGGCGGGAAATTTGGTTGAGATGCGCCAGTAAATTTGAAATTCACCACGAAAGAAAAACTTAAAACTCACAGACTATATAGTCTTAGCATTTTAAATGTTCTTGATGGTTCGTGTACAGTCGGTCATAAATCATAGCAAATGAGATCGTTTCCGTTTAATTTTTAACGAGGCTTGTATGATAGCGAATAATTATTATAATCCAACGAAGTTCTAGCGAGCATCGGCTCCGGTATACCAGCACACCATCAGCCCCATTCCTAAAAGTATCGAAGTGTTTTTGCAAAGGTTCAAAAGTTGTGCGCCGCGTGTATAAAACCTTTATCGTCTAGAGCTTTTGATATTTAACGAAATAATTGGCGCATCGAGCAAATTATTCGCCTCGACTGAAAACTTGGCTCCGCTCAATTCGAGAGGATGGTTCAAAAATATGGAGCGGACTTTTTGAAGTAGTCGCGCTAAGTCGCCCAAGTTCGTAAACATAAATAATACAAACAAAACACGACAGCGTGGGCGGATACAAGAATATTCGTCTTTCTCTCTCTCTCCTCTCATTTGAACGTGTGCGTTAGAAAAGGACGGAAGTAGGCGCTGAAGTCACGTGATGGCCCCCTCTGCTGTCCTTTTCTGACAAATGTATTCAAACGGCCAAAGAGAGAGAGAGAGAGAGAGAGAGAGAGAGAGAGAGAGAGAGAGAGAGAGAGAGAGAGAGAGAAGAGAGAGAGAGAGAGAGAGAGAGAGAGAGAGAGAGAGAGAGAGAGAGAGAGAGAGAGGGAGGGATTAATTCCTGTATATATCTGCTCTTCCGCGAAAGACACGCTTGTAACTTCGAGATGGGACAGACGGTATGGGGTGCTTGAGTAGCTCTTAAGGCAAGAATTAATTGATGTGCAGCATGTCCTCGCAATTTATTTGCACTTGAATCTCGGTCGCGCCGTCTCGTAAAATTTGTCTGATCCCTGCATGTATCACACTTTTGTCATTGTCCAAAAATATCGATACATGGATCCTGCACGGAGAAAAAAAACTTCGGTTCATATGGAACACCGAGGGTGTTTGGTTCCAGTAACCGAAGTTTTCAGTTGTGAGTACCGAACTTCGTAGTTAGGCGAGTACCGAAGTGGTTCAGTAGGAACGAAATGTGAGTCATAGTGTTAGTCACACTTACCGAAATCTTCGGTACTCATTTCGGTACTCCTAACTGAAGTTCAGTAATCACAACCGAAGACTTTGGTTACTGTAACCGAACACCTCGGTGTTCCATAGGAGCCTATGTTCATTTCTCACAGCTGAATTTTTTTTCTCGGAGTGTACGCCTCATAGTATAAAATTATATGAGATTAGAGCTCGCAGGCGACGCGATTAATCTGGCAACGTTGCATTTAGTCTCCTTATAAAGTCATCAAAAAAGGTTAAAATATTTGAGGTGCGTAGTGCATGCCCTCGAATCGATATTTTAGATGCGTTTAAATAGATGAAGTCAGTGGCGTAACTAGGCATGCATGTGCCCCCCCCCGCAAAAAAAGAGCTGTGCCCTCCCCCCCATCACCTTCCCTCCCAACCCAACTCTTCCCCACTCCACTATTTACCGGCCTATGACCCCGGGGCCTCATAGAACACATATTTTGACAAAAGAAAAGTTATGAATCAATTTTTTTTTTTTTGTTAATTTTAAATCAAAAATCGCCTATCTGTTCTTTCAAAACTTTTTCATTCGTGCCTTAATTGTTGCAAATTCGTCAATAAGTCTTCTAAAATCCATCTCTTTCTATCAATTCTCTCTCTATCATCTTCGTCCCCGTTTTCCTATTAAGCGTGCCGTATATATATTAAGCGTGCCGTATATATATTAAGCGTGCCGTATATATACGGTGCGCTTCTTGTTTTCATTTTCATATCTAATATATAAGTCCAATGCCTTGCTTATGGCAAAACCTTTGGCGGGAAGGTTTGAAAAATTAAAAACGTATTTTCTTAAAACTGGTTTCATTAATCGTTAATTTATTGCTGCAATCCAGGAGGTCTCGGCGTCTATTTTCTTAAAATTGTAAAAGTTTTGGTATTCCTGTTAATTTCAATAAGTTATTAAGCGTCAAAGTCGAATTCCTTCAAACGAGAATTCCATACAGGTTCAGCAACCTAAGTCATTTGTGCCAACCTATGAGTCGAAATTCCAAGGCAGGAGGGGGGTGGAAACACCCTTCACAGAAACCCTATTTGCCCCTCGCCTTTGGGCTCCACCGGTCTCAAGATTTCTTCACGGTGCATTAAGCGTTCAGGACACGCGTCGTAAAAGTGTCAAACTCGGTTTGACGAGGGTACATCGATAAGAAGCGACGAGGTGTTGATGAAGAGCGGGAGGGGTATAGAAAAGAGAGAGGCTCATTCATATCCTTAAGTAGACCTGTTTAGTGATGACGTCACGATCAGAATTAGTTCCAAGCAAATGCTCTATCTAGCTCACTCTCGTGGATTTACCAGATCCAAATTTTCGAACGCAAATTCATGCTAGTTAACCAACAGTTTTCTCAAATTTTATTGCACCATTAGATTCCACTTGCCTTAAAGTATCATTTCACTGTAACATAATTCCTAAAAGATCACAAGCGAATTTACAATCACAGTTATACCGAAAGGCGTTCTACGTTTTGTCCTTGTCTTACTCACGGTCTCTTATGGGAGTATCACCGCCATGACACTCAATCATTCTAACTTCTCTTCGTATCGAAGCTATTGTTCGAGGTACAACACATGCCGTGATGGTGCTCATGAGCCTATATCCTAGAATTTTGTGCTCTTAAGAAACTGTGAGTGTGACAAGGACAAAACATAGGACTTTCTTCGATATAACTGTGATTGTGCATCGATGCGCGATGTTTCAAAAAGTTTGTGATAGCGGGCTCATATTTTATCACTGAGAAAAAAGTGGCTGTTAAAACTGTAAGAATAGAACCATAGATGGTTTCGCCTTATTTCAATCATGAGACCTATCGTTGCTATAGTCAGCGCGCTTGAATCTACACGAATTCCGATTGTCTCTATGGAATTTCGATTATTTCTATGGGAAATAAAGCGCGGGAATATATATCCAATCGGAAAATTTTTTGAAACAATCGGAAATTTTTATAAGGGACGTGGAACCCAATGGTGTGATAAACACAACGTGTAAAGAACGTGTTGTTTACTAGCAATTGTATTTGAAAATTTGGACTGTGTTTCGTATGGGAAAACCCACGAGAGCGAGTGAGACGGAGCCTTTGTTTGGAACCAATTTTTTTCATGACGTTACACTAAACAGGTCTTTGCATCGGAAACATTTGAAATTCTGGGGGATCGGCAAATTGAAAGCCCCTCAATGAGCGTCGATGGAATCAAGGGATTTTTGAGGACATTTTTGGCGTTTTGTTGAAAAATAGGTGTTTAAAATCCAGAACACAGGGAGCCAGAGGGGTAAAATTCGCATTAATTGCTCTAAAAAGTGAGAGGGGCTGTCACGTGTCTTCCACCCCTGGACAGCTTCCTCGCTGCGGCTATGGAATTGACTCTGGAATAACTTATTTACCTATCCTAAAAAGTTCGTTGCGTGTACAAAATTTTTCACTGGAAGCTTCTTCAAATTTTGGAAACTATATGTCCATATGGAACTTTGCTTTTCCAACACGAAAAATGATATCGACCGACGGCAACAGAAAAAAAAGAAATAATATGACAGTGCGTTATAGTGACTAATGGCATAGTTTTAACTGTAAACTTTCGATACTTTTCAAGAAAAGAAATGGGGAGAGGGGGAATTAAAATCCACAAACGTCTTAAACCTCCACACCTACTAATCTATATCCCTAGAATGCTTGATGTGTGAAGGGCACTTGAAATGGTTAGTTCTGTATATTAAAGGATTATTGTTTCATGAATTCGCAAGTGTTCCATTTATGCATATTACGTATCTACATCGTGACAATCGCAATAAGTGCTGACAGCACCTAAACCGGAAAAAAAGATAAAAAAAAACCGTTTATTATTTAGAATCACGGCTTTTCCGAATATGACACTTTTTGACTTCAAAAGAACGCAACCTCATTTTTGATCCCTGAACAAGCCGTTTAAAAGGTGGAGGGATTTAGAAATATCTATTGTCTATAGTTTATGTGGGTAAAAAAGATCGAGCCTTATCAAATAATTTTCTCTTTTCAGCTTTCAATGGGTTTGTTGCAAACTTTTGCTACAGTGCTATAGAGTTTTGATTCTGATGTAAAATTGTCTGAAAATTACATTGGCGGCATCAAATAGTCATAAAATCCACTAATAAACCCAAAAAACGCATTATAAAGAAAGCCAAAATTGCAGTCGTAAAGCCGAACAATCTGTGCATGCGCACGACGAACATCAGAGATAGGTGACCCATTCTCCCCTTTTTCGTTAAGGGGGGGGGGGGGGGGGAGAGAAAATATCTCTACAGTCAAACTGTGATTTTAAAAATGTGCATGGTCAAGATGTTGTCTTTTGTGAAGGGGGCGGGGGGAGCAAAATATCAAGAACAGGGTGTTTCAAAACTTGAGTGCCAAACTTATGGAGTGTATTTTTGGGGTCAACATACAAATATATAAGACTTTATTTTCCTACATGAGTATGTGCTGCAAATGTTTCTCTTCTGAGCTAGAGCCCTCCAAAGTTTTGAAAACAAAAAACAAAAAACAAACACAAAAAAACAACGCCTTTGACTCATCTCCTTATAGATACATCTGATCTAAATTTATTTTTTTCATAATTTCTCACCAAACAAGCTCAATTGGACAGCACTTGTCACAAAAGAACCGAGTGACATTCTTGATAAAATTGAGTTATTGATTGATAGAGCTAGCAATACTGAATCTCGAAGCAACAAGTGCTTCTTCTATAATAACAACTATTTCCCGTCAAAATTCCAGGTAAAAGTGAGCTGGTGAGCCTCATTGATGTCATTGTCCATATGATGAAATAAAATGAGAACTTGGTTCCTTTGGCTGATTAGGTTAAACCTTAATCCGAGTCACGTAAGGAACCAACTCCGACTTGGTTCCTTTTATAGAATTGGGAACGGACTTAAGTCCGGATTAACGGATTTTAAAATAATCAACAGTGTAAACGAACTCTGCCGTTTGGTTACTCTTAGAGTTTCGTTTTTCGTGATTATGCCAAAAAAAATAAGAAAGGAACCAAGTCACTTTAAACGCTAAAAATTAAGTACCTTTCCTACAGAGTAAATTCCACTTTTCCGGTGTTGAAATGCAAAAACACAACACGGTAGTTGAATGAAATCAACACGTAAGTAATTCCAAGTTTTTTGTTTAAATGCTAGCTCTTCAACTTTGGACTCAATTTTCTCGAGATCAGCTCCATGTTGAATGCTGTCTAATTATTATCATTGCTAGCAAAAGCATTAAAGCTGTTCAGACTTTAGTGGCACGCTTTTCCAACACATGCGTGTTGGAATTTTCCCTGCTTGTTTTTTGTTCTTCTCTTTTTTCTTCTTCTCTCTTTCCTTCTTCTCTTCTTTTCCTTCCTTCTTTTCCTTTTCTTCCTTCTCTTTGCGCCCACCAACGCCTTGCGCCCCCCCGCAATTGCGGGAGCTGAGGGGGCTATTGTTACGCCACTGAGTGCAATATTTTCAGAATGCACGCGCCATCACTTTTAGTGCTAAGACATCTGAAGGCAACCCTATGGGGATTGTGCGGAGCTGTGTGTAACCTTCGATCGGCAAACTTTGTCACCCAGGCGACGCCGAAAGCCCATACTTTACTGACAACACTCATACAGTCTGCTGAATCAGTGCGGTATGAACTTGTTAACGGCTTCAGTGTCAACTGTCGAAACTCAGGAACGCGGAAACTGGAAGTGGTCCGATGAGAGGACCGGATCAACGGCGCTGCGCGGCGCGGCGGACAGACGTCAGACGTGGGAACGCGGCAAAGGGCGGACCGCGACGACGTCGCGATAAGCGACGGGATGCGGGGGACGCCCGTCGACGCCCGACGGAGGGAAGATTGATGGGCGTGAAAAGTCGAGAATGGGGCAACGACAGCGGAACGGCGGTGGGACGCGGAACCGAGGAACGGTGCGAGAAAAGGAAATTGGGAAAAGTGGACAATTGAATTGAATGGGTGTTTGCGAGAATTAATTGATTCCTCGGCTATTGCAACCTGGTGGTGGGGCATGGTGGGGGGGGGGGAGAAAAGAAAGATTGGGGGATGCGCAGGTGGGAAGAGGAGGGAAGGGGGAAGAAGACGATATGGTTCTGTGGAGAACGGACCCAAACGGGAGCGAGCGCGGTTAGACCAACGCAGATAGCTGGATTGGCAATTCTATTCCTTAACGGTAAAGTAATAAATACATAAATAAAAGGCCATAGTAATAAAAAATAAACACATTCAGAAAATAGATAAATAAATAAATAGAAGATAAATAGATAGATAAATAAATAAATAAACACATTTAGTAAATAGATAAATAAATAAATAGAAGATAAATAGATAGATAAATAAATAAATAGTAGACGTAGTAGAATAAGACTAATAATAGTAGTGGAATAGTAGACCTTATTGTTTTTCGTGAATAAAATCCAAGAAAATTATTTTAACAAATATTCAGGCATTTACAACTTATTTTGTTTATTTATTATTAAATAAATAGATATAAATAAATAAATAAATAAATAAATAAATAAATAAATAAATAAATAAATAAATAAATAGATAAATCAGTAAAGATGACTCGAACGTCATCAAGTTGGACAATTCGGATAAAATTAAACCACGGATTTGGTTTCCTAGTTTTTAATTCAAAATTCAAATCCTCTGATGACACTGGCTTGGAATCCAAACTCCCCAACATTTCCAAGTTTTCTATGATAGAATCGAATCCTCCAAAAAGTCAGGTAAAGTCCTAACGCTGGAACTGTTCCATCGACCATCGGTTGAAACAATAATGCATCAAAACGAAATTTCTTGACAGTTTCGAAGTTTCGATGGATTATCGACGGTAAAACTTTCAAAAATACGATGAAAAATCCGACATTTTTTGATGGATCGAAATCAATCGAAGTTTCGAGCAATCGATCGACCGAAACTTTGACGCTTTCGAACGAACTCATAGGCCTACTACACGCCTTGTTTAACTAACCCAACATCCTTTAGTCGAGATAAATATTTGGCCAAAAAATATTAACCCGTTCTTCTCAAGGAAGTACGTAGTGCGGCCACTAGCGCAACCAGGATCTCTCCCATCTCTCTCATTTCCCATTTGAATGTATAAGTAGGAAAAGGACAGAAAGAGGGGATTTTATCCCCTCGTCCATCCTTGTCTAACATACGTTTCTTAATGGAGAAAAGAGAGAGATGAAGAAACTCTCGTTGCGCTACTGCAGAGTGCGGCTCTAAGAGACTGAGAGACAGCAATAGATGGATAGAACAAATTCCTACGTTAGTATACCTCTAGCGTTTTGCGACGGACGGAGTGCAATGTTATAACAACACGCGCGCCGACGCCCGCACAGCGCCTCCAGCTCCGCACATGGAAACAAAAAAGTTTTTGATTAGAAATCAAACATCATCATGGCTGGCGGCGACTCTTCTAATTGTAAGCCAAAACGGCAAGTATTGTTTGTATGGAAACAATATTCCCATACGCACTGAAGCACTTTGGATATTACGGGCAAAATGATGAATCTAAACAATTAATGCTTGGCCGACCGTGGGACCATTTCTCATTTCTGTAACTCCGCCGAGATCCGCAGAGTCTGGGACAACGAGAAATAACACACTGCAACCGAGTGCCCTGGTCCCTGGTGCGCCAGTGTTGCCATATTGCGGAGTTTCCTCTAATTTTTCCTACTTAACTCACTGTAAAATTGTCAAATTTTAAGCCAAATTCGGCAACACTGCCTGGTGCACGCCGCACATTGTATCGAATCGTGATTTTTCCTGGACGTGAAAGGTTATCGTTTTTTGCTCCAGAAACGTTCAAAATTCGTTAAGGTAAAGACCCCAGTAGCCGGCACCCCTAAAATTTGCACCAGTACCCGGCACTCATTTTTCACAAAGTGAAAAATGTTATATTAGAGGGTAATTTTAGTGTTTTGCGTATTTTTTTCGGATTTTTCCCACTTCAGGTCTCAGAAAAAACCACTCAAAACACCAGTATTACCATAAAGCGAATACTTTTCACGTCGTAAAAAATAGGTGCCGGGTACTGGTGCAAATTTTTCGGGTGCCGGCTACTGGGGTGTTTACCTTATTTACTTTCGAAAAACTGTGTAATGAGTATGATTCTTTTCAAGGTGTAAAATGGATGATTAAACTAACAAGGGGAGGCTCAGAAGTCGCCGCCTCCGATTTTGAAAACAATTGCACGAAAATGTAGCTAAAGTAAAACTATTAGACCCGTGTTTCTCACTTTTTGCCAATGGGCCTTCCTAAAGCGTCAGGAATTTTTTGAAAGTTGCCGAAATTCACGTAAATATTCGGAACGCTCTCCGCTCGGGTTTTTACTTGAATTTCGGCAACTTTCAAAAAATTGCTGACGCTTTAGGAAGGCCCATTGGCAAAAAGTGAGAAACACGGGTCTAATAGTTTTACTTTAGCTACATTTTCGTGCAATCGTTTTCAAAATCGGAGGCGGCGACTTCTGAGCCTCCCCTTGTAAGTTTTTAAGTATAGCTTGACATTAGTTGCACTTATAATCTTGATGTTCGTTTATGAAATGATGCCTGGAAAATTCCATAACTTGGCCCACTGTGTGCCACCCACTGCGATCATTATAGTCAAAGTGGGTGGTGAAGGCGCTCCGTGCATTTATTCCACTCGTTTAGGGACAGAGGACACTACTGGGACGGCAATTAATTAATAAAGCAGAAAAATTAGCTTTACGAGATATAGGATGCGAGCAATGCGATGCGGGTAATCAAAAATACTGAATACGGCAATATTCAAGAGCTGAAACTGAGTTGATACTTAGGGGTTTGAAGGGGAAAATATTTTAGTAAACAGATAAATAAACAAATGAATAGATAAAAAATAATAATAATAATAATAATAATGATGACATTAAAAACCGAGAGTCTGGATAGTGTTAAAAACCGAGAGTCTGGATAGTGTAAGGAAAAAAAAAAACAAAAAAACAAAAACAAAAAACCAAAAACAAAAACAAAAAAAAAACAAAAAAACAAAAACAAAACAAAAAAACAAAAAAACAAAAGGACGAAAAAAAAAAAACAAAACAAAAAAAAAAAGAAGAAAAAAATGCTCAGCAGCAGGATTAGATATAAGAATAGACAGTAAGGACCAAAATATTACGGAGTGATCCACCCTATGGACAGAGCAGCTGCGATTGCATAAACCTGTCCCTGGTGGAGACTTAATAACTCCATCCCCAAAGTGAGGGGAACCGTTTAGCAAAAATAAGAAATTTTATACATCACTGTAAGGAAGCCGCATGGCTTAGGATCAAGGTTTGGTCCCGCCGTGTGGACAACAGCAACACCTCGCCAAGCGAGTGATAAGGAAGAATAATAATGATATTAATAATGATAAAAATACGTAAATATTATAAAAGGGTCATTCGATGCCAGATCAGACCAGTAAAAACTCTTAACCTCTCAGCTTTTCATGAAATTTGGTACATTCATTCTCCCTGTTGAGTGGTGCTCAGAAATAATTTTTTCAGATTTTTTGGACCCCCAATGTTGGGCGGAGGGGGGCTCTGAAGTAGGGAAAATTTGGAAATTGACCGCGGAGCCCTCCTACTTTGATCGGGTGTAACTCGAGAATCCTTTATGGTAAATCAGTCAATGTGGTCTCATTTGAAAGCTCTTAGTGAGGACTTTTGATTGATGTATAACTCGAAAAGGCTCAACCAAAAAAAATTATGAACTTTTTTTTAATTAAATTATAAGCAAATAGCTCTCTTAAAAAGCAATCCGCATTTCAAAGTAAAGAGGCAAGTCTGAATGCAAGTTGTGGAGGTGTTTTGGGTATTGCTGAAGTCTATACCATCTTCTCTTCTCATCAGGCGTTTTCGTTTTTGACAACGCAGCTTTATCAAACATTGACGCACTTTCCATACCCTCACTTCACCAGTAATCGGTATCAATTGATTTAATACAGTAACCCCCCCCCCTTTCGTTTGAACAGCCGATTTGTCTAGACTTTAGTACAATAAAGATTAAACATTCTCATCTGCTAAGCAGATCGAAAAACTGTACATACATCAGCCATCCTACAAATAGGTGCAACGGTCTTTTGGGTCGTATTATCTGGTAAAATGCAGGAATTTACAGTAGAAATATTTTTGAAAATTTGTGGAGTAGAGAAGAAGGTGGTTTCTCTTTGAAACATCAAATTTTTCTTAAGTATGTGTAAAACTTCGATAAGATATTGTAAAAAAATATGGTTACGATGTGACTACTCATCAGCGTCCTGCCCGCTATACACTCTGATTTTTGCTGTATCTTAATGAGTTTTTTTGTTGAACACAAGATGGGTTGTTCTAAAGAGACAATATTTGTGTACTTTCTGTAAGATTTGAAGATTCCTTCGACCATATGAGTTATGTCTCAACCGTAACAAAAAGAATGGTTTTGATATTTTAAAATTGTATACATCGCAGCTTCATCAAACATTGACGCACTTACAATACTCTTCGTACCAGTAACCGGTATCGATCAATTTTCTACAAAGTTGTCGACCCCCCCCCCCCTTCTTTTGAACAGCCACCGATTTGTCTAGACTTCAAGAAATATTAAAAATTCTAATCTTCTAAGCAGATCGGAGAAACTGAGAATTGAAATCTGGGAGGAATTAGTCTTCGCACATCACCTAAAATTGACCTATATTATCTATAAGGCTTTAATCAATCACAAAAATGCGGCTAAAGTACTTTCAGTTTTAACAGGCGTTGTTAGTGGGCGAAAGAAAATTACGCACCAGTTAAGCGGGCACTGTCTTTGAGCGGAGTCTTGTACTATGTACTATCGACGAATTAAAGACTGTCGCGAGATTTTCACTAGCTAAGTTTCGCCTTCAAGGTTCTGATTCGGCCACCCTTCATGCTCCTCACACCTTGCAGGTGAGAAGCCAGTGCGGGTGGGGCGGGAAAGTCGTTACATATCAGACCCACACTCACACCCATGACCGAAAATGAGTGAAAATCTCGCGACAATTTTTAATTCGTCGATAGTACTACATAGGCTGTCCCACGAATGAGTGGACTTGACAAAAGCTGTATTACAGCTAGAATCATGAATGAAAACATCTGCTTATGTCTGCTCCTGACCAATCAGGTTGCGCTATTGGCGGTGTGAAGCTGATGTTTTCATGAAAGCCGTAGAACTGTCAGGTCCATTCTTTTCGGGGACAACCTTAACAAGTCTCCATCACCCCTATCCTATCCATAATAGGACCTGGGACTGTGTTCTTCGCTCCTTCCGCCCGTTTGAGCATATCTGTTTGATAAAGGGTTAAAGGAGTGGCAATTACGTGACTTCGACCCCTATAACTCGGTCGCTGGATTCTTAGCAATGTTAATTAAAAGTTTCAATCGTTTGTATCTCAAAACAAGGGTTTTGCTTAAATGCCCTTATTGCATCAAACGCATCAATTTATAATTTTGTGGTAATTCTCCAGGACTCTGATTTTTAATAAAGCTCGTTTCAAAAGTGGAGGCGGATCTCACCGATAATCTTCCATGAAACTTGTGCCTGACGATTTCTCATGAATTTCCACTTTTCATTCCAAGGCTCGGAAAACTCAAATTTTTGTTTCCCTTTCATTTTGCGTGAAAATTAATCGAATATTTTTGAAAGGAAAAAATGTATAAAGAAGAGGGTTGAATAAGATTATTCGAAAAAGGAAAACGGTGTCTAAACGTCCCGTGTAAGTCTGGGGGCTGTTTCAGGCAAATTTTAAACAAGTTTGCTAATTACCTACTTGAAACGTCTTTTTACAAAATTTTAAACACATCGACGATTTGACACCAAAAACTTCAGTAAGGTACACAACGCCTAGAATAATTGAAAAGGCGATTCTTTCCGGGTGGATTACACACTACACAGGACTGATAGATAGATTAAAAAAAAAAAAAACAAAAAAAAAAAAAAACTTTTTTTTTTTAATCGGAAAAGAAAGTGAAACTTTTCGCGTCCAGAAAAATTCAAGTTCTGATTCAGAGTGCGTTGCTGACGTAAAGACGCGAAGTAAACAATACAAAAGAAAGAATTAGCATAAATAAAAGATAATCTGAGGGGGGGGGGGAATTGCGGCGGATAGATTGGGTTCATTCACCCTCTGCTGCAAAGTAATTTAGAATTCAAGAGCCTTTTTTAATTCATGACCATTGACCCATACTATATAACCTCTAAAACTCACGTACTACATGCGACGAACACACTCATTGAAGTGATTAATGTCAGGTAAAAGAGGTCTGCAAATGAGCAGTTCCAACTTTCGGAAACGAAAAGGTACTAGAGAGAAAAATGAAATTAAAACGAAGGATGCTTGCAAATTGAATCCATTTGAAACACGTTATTTAGGAAGGACCGGACGATCTGACAGCCCCCTCCCCCCTGCGGATTTTTATGTCCATTGTTTTACTCGCGGGGTCTCTGTGAACTACATAGATTCAACATCAACACCCTCCCCCCCGTGGCGGATCCAGCCCTCGCGAACGGGGGGGGGCGAATTTTTGATTTTTGCCCCTAAATGACCCCCTTTTCTTGTTTTCGCTCTTGCTTTTCCCCTTTCTCTCCCCTCTTTTCCCACTTATTGGGCCGAACGGGGGGGGGGCGATCGCCCCCTTCGCCCCCCCCCTGTATCCGCCAATGCCCCCCCACACAGGACTTACGCCTTGCTTGAAGCTGACTGCGACGCCGATAGTTTTACGCAGGGATTGGGAGCCGGAGCCGTGGTCAGATCTGAATTTTATGTTCTCCTCGTGGGCGGATCCGGGGGGGGCACGGCGGCATGCCCCCCCTAACCCCCTTGGACCCTAAAAACAACAAAAAAAAATAAGGGGAGGAGAAAGAGGGGGGGAAGCAAAAGAAAAAGAGAAGGGAAAAACAAAAGCCTTAAAATAACCTTAGGTAAATTAGACTAGGTTTTGCGGGGGGGGGGGGGGAGGTAATAGGGTCTTAATTTCATCCACTAGACATCCTTTTTCTATGAAAATGCAAAGAAATTAGGTAGCTGGCATTCGGGCGGGATCTTCCACATTTACAAACAAAAATTGAAATGAGGTAGTATAAAAATGAGGAGTAAACGGTTAAGAGTTGCCTCAAATTGGCGTTAGGGAAGCTTACATTTTCCAAATTTTCTGGGGAGAGGGGGGGGGCCAAAACCCTCATTGACTGGGGGACTGTGCCGCAGCCAGACCCCCCCCCCCACTCACGTTACAAAAATGCCCCCCCCCCCCCTTGAGACTTTCCTGGATCCGCCCCTGGTTCTCCTCGGCAGAAAACTGTGGGAATACTAAAATGAGTTACAATTTATCTTTCAAATGCTGGATCCAAAGGCTCTTGCACCAACAGAACTTGATTTCAAAGATTCGGTTTCAAGTTATCGCGTCGGGAGCTCTTTAGAGTTTGCCCACAACGCATAACTTGAAACCGAATCTTTGAAATCAAGTTCTGTTGGTGCAAGAGCCTTTGGATCCAGTATTTGAATGATAAATTGTGACTCATTTTAGTTTTCTGCCGAGGAGAACATAAAATTCAGATCTGACCACGGCTCTAGCTCCCAATGCAATCCCTGGTTTTACGAGAAAAATAAAAACATAAAAAAAAAGAATTTTTGATAGAAAGTTCTTTGAGTTTTTATGTTTTCTTAAACTAAAATTTTCATTTTGATCAAAAACTTGGGAGCTAGAAATACAGGGAACTTTCCAAAAGCGTAAATTACGAAGCAGGAACGTTCGAAAGTGCAAAGAACTTTTTTGCGCTTTTGAATAGATGTGATAATATTGCAGATTTAGACGCTGATTCAATGTAAATCGATTTAAGGTGATTCCAGGCGAAACTTTTCCAGATTTCAATCCAATGGATAGCGCCACTGGTGACTTTTGGGGAAAGTCGTGCTTTTGGCATTTTCAATCGAAATCAAAGAAAAAACGCAAAATCCAATAACTTCAGCACCTGCGAATTTTTTTTATGGATACTTTGAGTACGAGACGAACAAAATAGGTTGAGATTTGAGAATTAGAGCCGTAAATTACGAAATTCGTTTCGCCATAACCTTAGTGAGTGCGAGTGAGTGAAAGTGATGCTATGTCTATCTGCCTCACTCACAATCATTATCGAGGCTTACGGGAATGTTCGTAATGAAATACTTTTCTGCTTTATTTTTGAGTATTTCAGCTTGAAACTTTTCAGGATACCTTCCTGAACTGAGGTATGTTTGCAGGTGCTGGCGCTACTCAAATTTATACTTTCGGCATAAAGTCATTAATTTCAGCCAAAAATTGTAGACTTTTATGGCAGCGCTGGTGGCGCTATCCATCGGATCAAAATCTGGACAAGCTTCGCCTGGAATCACCATAATGTAAATCAAGTTGTCGGTTTAGAACGGTGAGGTTTTGGATTTTACGTTCTGCAGACATTTGCGCTACCTAAGACTCTGAGCGCTACTATCAGTTGAACAAGATAAAAGGTCTCAAAAGCTTCATTAAAAGTGCGGAATTAGAACCGTGCGCTCTGAAAAATATTACGTAAGTCCTCTGATAGCTATTTCCATTCACTTTTCCTCCTTAGAAGTGAATTTTTCCAAAAAACTTAGTGTTTAGATGAATTTGAGGTTATGTTCTAGGAAAGCTAGATTCAAGAGGAATTAATGAAAATTCGCTCCAAAAGCTATCAAATTCGATGTCAGCGTTCAAAATTGAGGCAAACTGACAACATTTTCAAAGATTTTTGAGAGAAAATTTTAAAGTTTATGTTTGTTTTGGTAGCGCAAATGTCTGCAGAACCACTCACTTGAGTGTTTTTTCCTATTTTACTATGAATCATTAGTTTTTCTTCAATGTTTTTGCTTCCATTTTCCTCATTTCTCTTCTGCGAGTGAAAAATTTGTCTTTAACAAATAAACGTCAATTCATAATTCATTAACATCAACACCTCTCTCCCATCCCCCCTCTCTCTTAAAGTTTGCGCTTCGGACATTTTACTTCCAAGTCCCGTCCCACCTCCTTCCTAACCTCTCAAAAATTTACACCATGGGGTGGTAACAGAAGATATTTCATTTTATCAAGCTGAAAAAAGGGAGATATTAAATCTTTCTTTCTATCATTAACTGCTTCATAATCTTTCAAAGATCAGGTATAAATTATATTTGACTATTTTTTCTTTCAAATCTTTTAATTTTTCAGGGGCTACTTTGGTCAGATCTCATGAGGTGCATTGCTAAAATCGAGTTAAGTAAAATAAAACACTTCTAGGTAGGTTTAATAAAACAGCACCTTACACAATAGTTATGAAGGCGAATCAAGTCATCAAAGTACACTGTATTTATGCAGCAAGCACTCTGTATGAAAGGAGTGGAACATAAAATGAGTCAACCCGTGCCATGGAGAAAATATGAACTTTTGATCTTAGAAAGAATGTCAGCAGAGTTAATCAAAAGACTATAATTCAAATTATTTTTGGTCTAATGGCGATTTTTCCTTGACTTTTAATCCTATTTATTTAGGCCAGTTAGATATTTAGTCATCTTCTTTGATGTCCAATAAGATATTCTGTTCAAGAACTTTTTTGTCTTATGAAATTATGTCCCATTACATTAACATTGCTTTTTTTTCAAATCTTAATTATTTATTCACTTTTAATTTCCTCAATCAAGTTTCATCATAATCTTGAATTAGTCATTGGTAAAGGAACCTATATACATCAAATAATGGGGGGCTTTCATACTGTTACGAATCCGATTAAGCATACATGATGCAGGGTATCTCTTCAAGATGTTTCAAACTGCTACAGATATTTTGATCAGTTCATTGACTCGAAGTACTTGGAACTGCTTGAGAAAACAGCTAATTCTTTGACTCGGACTTGACTAGCAGTGGACACATTGGTTCAAGATATCTACTGTCACGATGGTACAGCATAAAATTATACAAGACATACAATACTCTTTGAATAAAAAATCTGACTGGACTAAAACTAAAAGGACCAACTTTAAAGTCTAGGACAAATAGTCTTTAGAACAAAAACAATTTGATATTTCATCCTAGAACCGCATACCTATAGCAGAGAAATCTCTTATCTGTGCCAAGAAATTCAGTTTAGAAAACCTACAAAATGAACTTATCACTTCAATTTGAGTTTAATCGTTCTTTGGATTTTGATTGAACAGTAGTAACGCTTGTTTCATCCAAATTGGCAAACAAAAGATAACTATATTTGTTAAACACCGGTAGAACTAAATCGAAGATATGAAAAGGGGCACAGCACATCTCCATTCCAACGCCTTGAAATTTCCTCTGATATCTCAACAGCAATTTTCTTTTTCAAATAATGAGCGTCACCACCCAAATTTTCTTTTCCCCAACAATCCTAGGTTATGCATATTTTTAAATTTTCGGAGAAAGTGTCTTGGATTGACACACAAAAAAAAACCTACAGAGGTCTGATTTCCTAATATTTTAAAAAATACAGCTACCTAAATTTGAGCAAATCCCTGGTTATAACACATGCTTTTTACAGCTCTTCAGGTTTATAGCAATGTAACTCTGATATCTACTCCTGATTAAATATTTACAACGAAAAAAAAAGGAAAAATATTTAATAAATAGAAGAAACAGTTAGTCTCTTTAGTTGCGTTTCCAGTTTGATTTCAAATTTAGTTCAAAAATGACATAGAAGGCGACTTTAGGAGTACGGTATCTGAAATTATCCTACTTCAGAATCTGTCAATGAGGTGAAACTAAACAGAAGATAAGAAAAATAAGATTTAAAGGAAACCTACGTCCCAATCACTCACAATTAGAAATGTTTGAGTTAACCAAGCCAAAGGACTTTATGAACAGCAACATCAGTTCTTACCTGATTGAATACTTGAAGGTTGAACATAATAAGTTGGCATCTGACAGCTCAATGTATTTAAAAAGGGTGAGCATTTCAAAGGGGGCTGCTTCTGTGCTAATCACATGACATTCTGATAGAATCAACTCACATAAAACAAGCTACCGTCAACATTAAAAGTTTCGAAGATTTTGAACACTCAAAAAATTATGGTCGATACTGCGAAATCATTCTCACTGGACTGTTGAAAAATATTCTAAAACCTGCAGTGGTAGATAAAATATTTAATAAATTCAGTGAACAGGCAAAGAAGTTGGGATCACACTCCTTACTGTAAGATCTACTAAGATTCTTCACGCGCTAACAGTGGTGATGAGATAACTTAGACGAACCATCTTAGTAGGGCAGCTATATAAACTCTAAATACAAATAGCATTATTACAGAGGTTGAGACATAGGAGATTCACAGATCAGTTCCAGCGACTCACGGCATAAAATCAAGAGAGCGAAGAAGGTGGAGGAAGCAGTGTCTCCAAAAGAGATAAACATCATTCAAATTCCAAACCAACAGACTAGAGGGAGACACAGAGACTATTTACGACATTCATACAATGAGCGTCAACTGACTTTTTGAGGACTGTTTGATCACAGTTATACAACTTAAAGCATGAGACCACATGCACTTGGAAAAGTTGTTGATTAGAAGCGCTGATTATTATCATTGAAGCATGGAAGCTTTGTTACCGTGTCTGTAGATTAAACGGAAGCTTTTGCTTTCGTACCACGAGGAGCAGAACGTGGTCTATCGATACGAGAGGAATGTTTTAGTTCTGACAAGAGAAAGCAAAAATTGCTTCCTCATATGCTAGATAACACATAACCTAAAAACAATGTCAACAAAAATAACTTACATGAAAGATGCGAGCGACACAGTCCAGAAATTGTTGCAAAACTATCACTGGGCACAGCCAAATCACGGAAGAAACCACGAGGATTCTTCAGAAACTGAAATTATAAGAACAAAACATACAACAACGTGATAACACCCGACAGACGTTCATACGCACCCGCGAGAAAACCGAAACTAATTTCACCGACAAAACATTCGCGGAAACTTTTCTCTCTTTCTCGCGCTCTCTCCCACAGATTGTGAGAATCTTGCATCTTAGCGACACCTATCGGTTAAGCGGCGGAAACTTCATGTACCTCTACCGCCCTCTATTGGTTCGTTCTGTAGTTTTTCAGCCAGCGCGCCAATATTTCCTCAAATTCAAACTTGCGCTCCGTCGATATTATGAGCGACAGACAGACCCATCCAAAAGACCACCGTATTCTTTTGACTTTTCCGTGCGAGTATTTGGTGATAGGTGAAAATGTCCAATCATAATTGTCCAATACAAAAATGTCCAAGCGTACAAAAAGTCCAGTGTACGTAAATGTCCAAATGTAAAAAAAAGTCCAATGTACGTAAATGTCCTATTTGAAATTTTGTCCAAGAACATAATTCACTCCTTTTGAGAAAATGTCCAATTACCTTAAAAGCATACATACTCTGATAAAAATGCTTTACTGATGAAAATTTGAATTTTTTTGTCACAGTATGCTTTCAAGGTATACAATTGGACATTTTCTAAAAAAAAAAGTTTATTATGTTCATTGGACAATGGGGCTCTTGCAAACTTTTGCTGTAGGGGATTGAAGAGTTGATTCTTGCATAACAACCTGTAAAAATGTCTATGCGTACACTAAAAAATCACAAAATTCACTCTCAGAATCAGGCTTAATGGCGGAGAGACGCAGGTATCATGGGAGATTCCTATCTAAATTGACACATATCTCTCTGTGTTTCATCCGTAGAGAAAGAGACATAATAGACAGAAATCTCTCATGATGTACCTGCGTCGAACCGCCATTACCATCTTGCCGTTATAGCAGTTATATGTGAGTTTATTAATGAATTTTAGACTTTCTTAGTGTGATTTTCGTGATTTTTGCTGGTCTTTGAAGAAGATTGGGCTATTTTTTGCTTATAGCAAAAGTTTGCAAGAGCCCCATTGGACATATTTCAATTAAGACATTAATGTACATTGGACCTTTTTTACGCTTGGACATTTTTGTATTGGACAATTATGATTGGACATTTTCACCTATCACCGAGTATTTTTGAGAGAAAAATTTTGAATTTACCTACAATTTGTAATCAGTGAAGTACGATACTTACGTCTTTGCGAAATCGATTCCACGCCTTCAAAAAACAAAAACGTTGCAAGGAAAGCGGACACAGTTTGATTAAATGCCTCGACAACGGTAGGTTAAATTGATTACAATATGGGCATTTGTGATTAATGATCGGTGCGCAAGGAACATTTGATTTAACCATTTGCAAATTGACGGATATTTGACTTAAAAACTATCAACATTTTGAATATATGACGGGGAATGAATCTGTGTCATATTATTAGTCTATCATTGATAGATGATGATCTCTGACAACAAATACAACCGACAAACCGTGTCACACATACAGTGGCATGCGGCACCCAACAAGCAACTTTGATTTTTTTTTTTTTTTTTTTTTTTTTTTTTTGTTTACCTTTTGGGCTTTTGTCTAAAGACTGAAAATAAATAATTTATCTTATCTTTTATCTTATCTTATTTACAAAGTTCGAAATCTTGATTACGGAAAAATATATCAGCCTCCGATTTCCGAAACCTGTGCAAAATCTTCTCTAAACAATTTATGTGAGTCGATTTAGCAGAATTTTTCAAACAAATTGATAGGTCATAAAGTGCCACTTTATTGCAAATTCGAAAAGATTGTTTCAGTTGAAAAGTACACACAATAGTGAATTACTCAAACACTGCTCAAACACACGCCAAGCATGTAAACACACTATTGTGCGTACTTTTCAACTGAAACAATCTTTTCGAATTTGCAATTTGTTATGACCTATCAATTTGTTCGGAAAATTCTGCTAAATCGACTCGTATAAATTGTTTAGAGATTTTGCACAGGTTTCGAGATAAACGTCCCGGAACGAAAACCCCGTGTTAATTTCCCTATACCCTAAGACATTTCAGCACCACGCGTTGCAGCCAATGAGAGGCCAGCTCGCGTTTCGATCACTTATCTATACGTTGACCACGCAAGGTCGCAGGCCTTCCATTCAATTGCGACTCTTGTTTACTCTTTGCTTGTGACTCAAGATATAGCCTCAAATCCATCAGTTTAGCTTGAAACTTGAATCTCTTGACTTGTTGACTTATTTTTTAAAGCGAATGTCTCCACAAAAAATGACACAAAAAATATAAATAGCGCAGTTCAAAAAAGTAAACCAATACAAAACCGAAACTTTTAATCGCAATAGCTCCTTTTAAATTGGATCGCTAAACGAACTACACACAACCAAAGATAACCTATTCCATCTTGTTTTACAGCATTGCGCGCATAAAAATATTAGACTTTGGTCATTGAAGATGAAATAGTTTGTAATGCAAATGCAAACAGCGAAAACAAAAAGATGACTGCTTTTGCATCTCCTGATGAAAAGTCGGCATGGTTTGCCGATACGTGTAGTCGTGTACATCACACTAGGATTACTCTTCGGTCATCGATACGAGGTATGGACTTTAGTTAACTTTGTGCAGGAGAGATCTCGCTTTCTACCCTCCAAAACCACGAGGGCGAATGTGCGAGCTGTTAAAGCGATATGGGATCAATTTGTCACGAGTGCATGTGTTATACAGGGTGTTTCTAAAACTTATGTCATCCTTTCTACCACGCATTTTTGAGGTCAAAATAAGAATTTTTTACCTATAAACATGAAAGGGCTACAGCCCCCCAAAGTTTTAAAAAATTGTTGGTTTTTTTGGAATACCGACCATAATTATGGCCCAAATGCCATGAAAATTGGTGTCCCGAGGTAATTTTACGTGTAAAATCCATTAATGACCTCGATAAATTCAAAAATGAGGTCTGACTGTACTTTTCAGGCAATCTTATACCTTCAACGACACAAATTTTATGTTACGGATTGGAAATTTGAAAAATGAAAAATGAAATCAGGTGGGAAAAAGTCTTAAAAAGATATTTGGTCCTCTTTGTTTTAGTCGATACGACGCGTATTAAGCGAGATAATCGCTGCACAAGGTGGAAAAGTCAGCGCTTTTACCATGAAGAGAGGCTGCAAGTATGTAACCCGCCACTCCGCTGCTACTTCGGGCCACCCGCTACAGTAAAAGCGCTGACTTTTCCACCCCGTGCAGCGATTACCTCGCTTAATACGCGTCTTATCGACCAAAACAAAGAGGACCAAATATCTTTTTAAGACTTTTTCCCACCTGATTTCATTTTCCATTTTTCAAATTTCCAATCCGTAACAAAAAATTTGTGTCGTTGAAGGTATAAGATTGCCTGAAAAGTACAGTCAGACCTCATTTATGAATTTATCGAGGTCATTAATGGATTTTACACGTAAAATTACCTCGGGACACCAATTTTCATGGCATTTGGTTCATAAGTATGGTCGATATTCCAAAAAAACCAACAATTTTTTAAAACTTTGGGGGGCTGTAGCTCAAAAGGGGGTTATTTTCGGACACATGTTTATAGGAAAAAAAGTCTTATTTTGACCTCAAAAATACGCGGTAGAAAGGATGACATAAGTTTTAGAAACACCCTGTAGTATTCGCGCTCTAAAAAGCCACCATTCCGATTGCTGATCGTTGAGATGAGATAAGGAGAGAGGCAGAGATTATTGTAATGAACTGAGAGAGACGGAAATCACGCGCTCCATTTTACCCGGTTCAGCTTATTGGCTGACACATCACACGTACTTGGTGATGGTGCACACATTAAGGATTGCAGCGTATGAGTGAGCGAGGGTGGTTTTAAACGCCTCAACGGATTCATAAATTGCATTTTTTTTCCCGCGAGGGATTTCCCATATGTCCATTAGAGATTTGGTGTGGTTAGCGTTTTGGGGCCCACAAATCGTCGTGAGTGTTTATCTTCATCTATCGATTATTGCAGTTAGTACTGCGCTCTAACCGATGCACATGATTTCACTCGTTGCTTTCAAAAGAACCCCGCGTCGGAAAGGAGAAACGTTTTTTTTTATGCAAACCGCAATAGCTCGTTCGGTCTTACAAGTAGAATGAAAGGTACTATACAATGGATCTGTTGAGTACTTTTGCTACAGTAATATGGCAAATTGGTTCTAGTATAAAGCTCCAAGAAAAAAAACGATATGAACAAAAGGAAAAAAACGGTAGGGAATATCCCAGGATTCCCAGGAACACTTTCTCACACCCAACTTTATCTGAGACCCCCGTATATTTTCTGGGGGAACCCCCCAGGTCCCCCATAATATTCTAGGGGAGACCTCCAGACTCCTCTCTCCTTAAGGAGTTACTTTTACAGTAGGCCGGTTGCAGAATGTTTTTGCAAATCATCAACACAGCTAGGTACATTAGAAATATTCCGGACCCCCCCCCCCTCCCATATGTTTAGCCATTTTCCCATTGATTTTAATAGAAACCAATGAGCTATAAATTTAGAGTGGCAGCGGGCTGGTCCACCTTGTGCCACACAGGGTAGAAGGAATCCCGGAAAAAAGCGGAATTTGGACGGCAGATTCCGAGTTTTGAGGTTAAATTTTGTAGGTCGTTCGGAATTTGGCGGGAATTTGGACGGCAGATTCGTAGGTCGTTTCCGGCGATGCCCGCGTTTGTTTACGAAACGACCGGAAACAACCTACAAAACTTAACCTCAAAATCGATTTTTACGGCAAGCCCAAAACAAAACAAAAAAAGCCCAACTTGCAAAATATGGATGCATACCGCGGACCATTGGTTCAAAAGTTATGAGGGGCAGTGTTGCCAGATTGGGGTGAAAAAGCCGTACGTTTTACATTGATTTAAATGCGGGGACGTTACGGCTTTTTACCCTCGATCTGGCAACACTGATGCGGGGATACAGACAGGCAGACATCTGCGCCATCTAAATGCCTATGCAACTGATCAGGGCGCTTTATCCAAAATATCTATTAGATTCTGCAGTTTTCAGTGTTTTAAATCAAATCATGTTTGCCTTAAAATAATATAACAAATGAACATACACTATTGCAACTATTTGATTTACCATTGATTTGCTATCGATTTTCTAATGGAAAGGAAACAGTGGTGGATCTAGAAATTTTTCCTGGGAGGGGGGGGTGTCTTTAAACATTTGAAATTTTGCAGAAAGCAATTTTGGACTATTTTGTACTGAAAAAGGTGACATTTGTGGTTAGGGGGGGGGGTCATTGGATCCATTGCACTAGGGTCTGAGATCGTCAAAAAGTGGCCGAAAATCAGAAAGTGAATTTCCCATAAATTCATAATTTATAAACTTTTAATACCAAATTCAACTACAGAGAACACTTTTAACAAGTAATTTAAACTTGAAAGTGTCACAATAAAGTCTTAAATTAACCTTAAAAGGTCGAAAACGATGATTTTTTATGACTATTTTTCACTGGATTTTTGGCCACTTTTTTTCGATCTCAGACCATAGTGCACTGGAAGGAAAGAACGAATGTTTTTTCAAAGTTTCAAAACTTCATAATTTAACTGAAAGAGGCAAAAAAAAAAAATTAAAATCCAAAATAGATCATTTGTTTCCTCGAAAAAAAAGAAAAAAAAAAA
Source organism: Trialeurodes vaporariorum (assembly GCA_011764245.1). Taxonomy (NCBI): domain Eukaryota; kingdom Metazoa; phylum Arthropoda; class Insecta; order Hemiptera; family Aleyrodidae; genus Trialeurodes; species Trialeurodes vaporariorum. Next base: position 51,770,731 of record VMOF01000320.1, read on the forward strand.
CAACTATGTATTACTCACCCAGGATCGGGATCCTAGAATCGTGAGATCGCACATTTTATGCTTCCCTGTCATCATATCGCTGGATGATCAGTGGCGGTTCGTGCAATGTGGCAACCTTGCTTTCTTGCCATTTAAACCAATGCAATATGATCGATATTTTGGGGGTGCAGTTGTACCTCCTGAAGATTGATTGTTTTACCTAGGTTTAAATGGAGATAATACGTTGTTCCCACATTGCACGATCCGCCACTGTTGATGATGACGCCCACAAGTTTCTGGGGATATCAGATCAGCTGTCATTCTCAAAAATTGTTGATGGTCCTCAAGAGCTTGCAAGAGGGTTTCGAGGTTGCTTGCGAGATTCTTAAGGGCCCTCAACAATGTTTGAGGGCCCTTAAGAATCTTGATAGTGACTTCATTGCCCTTAAAAGATTTGGTGGGTTTTCTCAACAATGTTTGAGGGCCCTCAAGAATCTTGAGGGTGTCCTCATGATTTTTGAGGGCACCCTCAATAGATTTTGATGACGCCCTCAACAATGTTTGAGGGCCCTCAAGAATCTTGAGGGTACCCTCAAAACTCGTCGAGGGTTCTTGAGGATTCTTGAGTTTTATTTCTACAAGGAGAGTCTGTTTGGAACCAAAAGTCCTCGGTTGGCATTCGTCTAATTTCGTCACGATATGATAAGAAATGCCCTTCAGAATGGAGCTGTAGCAAACTCTTGCTACAGACTTATTAATAGTTGATAATGGGGTAATGGGGTATGGGGGTTTTTACCCAATAAAAATAACGATTAGCGCACTAAAAAATCACGAAATCCACTCCTTAACTCACAAAATGCTTTTAAACGCGAGACCGTAATGGCGACCGGGGCTGCGGTTTTCATTTGGGTTCCCTATCTTCAATCAGCTCCATCTACACGAGGTGTTCTCGCAACACCGCACAAGAAGAAGAAGAAGCATACAATTGCCATAAGAAAACCGCGGCCTCGGCCGCCATTACGGTCTCGAATTTAAAAGCATTTTGTGAGCTTAGGAGTGGATTTCGTGATTTTTTAGTGCGCTAATCGTTATTTTTACAGGGTAATACCCCATAATCAACTATTAATAAGTCTGTAGCAAGAGTTTGCAACAGCTCTATTACCACGTCTCTATTAGATTCAATCAAAGTCCCCCCCCCCCAAAGGAACAGTAAAAAATCATAATTAAAAATTAATTGGGGATCAAAATTTGTATTTTAAATTACAACATTTCGTTAAAGAATCAGCGTATTTCATGGGAGAGAAATGGGGACTGGTCAGCGCTACGGTATAATATCCTGTCAGTCCTCAGGTGGATTTTGTCGGGATCGTCCACTTTCATGGTGCTTTTAATGCGTTGGTCTTGCTTATAACGGTAGATTCCAATGTGCAATGTGTGATTCGTGAGTTGGATCGAGCACAAGTATTTTTTCTCATTACGGGTTGTTTCTTGGTCCTTGGGTATGATACTGGTAAACTTGTGTTTTACGTGCTATGTGGATGAAATTTTCGAGGATACTTCGGAGGCCTATTACACTGCAATGATACAAATTTAAACAAATTCGGGGGTAAAAAAAAAAAGAAAAATTGCAACGAAACATAAAAAGTTGAGTCACAAAAGCCGCAAGGTAAAAATAGGCTGCTGTAGAAATTGTCCATCGACGTATACAATGGGGCTGTTGCACACTTTTGCTATGAGCGATTTAATAGTCGATTATGGCGTAAAAACCTCAAAAAATAACGATGGCGGCACTAAAAACTTCCAAAATCCACTCCTAAACTCAATAAACGCAGTTATTTGCGGGAGCGTAATGGTGGCCGAAGGCACTAACAATGGGAGATTCCTATCTTAATTTCGTCACTCTTTCTATGCTGACAAGGATGATTTACAGAGTAATTAGTCATCAGAGTGATGATCCACATCCGATGAATGGTACCGCAACACCAAGTGACACGGGTGTCAAATGAAAGTAGTCTCTTATTGGTCACTTCTTGATGGAGTTTCAGAATTGTTAGATGGGAATCTCCCATTGTTAGTGCCTTCGGCCAGCATTACGCTCCCGCAAATAACTGCGTTTATTGGGTTTAGGAGTGGATTTTGGAAGTTTTTAGTGCCGCCATCGTTATTTTTTGAGGTTTTTACATCATAATCGACTATTAAATCGCTTATAGCAAAAGTGTGCAATAGCCCCATTATCAGTGGCGTCGCGTGAAATTTGGCAACAATGTATTCTATCCATTTAAACTCATGTAAAAGATCGAATTCAGGGGTGCACAGTGTACAAGGAAAATTCGATATATTTATTGAGTTTAAATGGAGCAGTTGCATTGTTGCCAGATGGCACGCGACGCCACTGTATAATTCTTTCGATTCCTAAATGTGTGCGAACATTAAATCGATTACATTGGTTTTAGACCATCAATTCTTGTTCATATGCTACTTCTCGCTACTATCTGAGATCGAAAAAATTGGCGAACAAGTTTAGTAAAAAAAGGCATCGTAGTTTATCGTATTTATGATATCGAATTTTGAAGATAGGCGAAAATTGAATTTTTAATATTCCATATCTCGAATACTAAAAACGATATCGATATCCGAATGCGCCAAAATGCTCAGTTTTTATGTTTTTTTGATCGACGTATCATTCAATAAGGGTCGCGGAACGGAATTTTCGAGATATCCCCTTTTAGGGGCAAAACTTTTAAAAAAAATTGGGGGCTCTAAAATCAAATTTGGACTAATTTTATGTCAAAACAATTTCGTTATCTGAAAAGGACTTGTTTTTTAGAGTATTTCGGACCCGTAGTTTTTTCAATTCCGATTTTTCAAAGCGGAGTAATGATTTTTTGAAAATGGGTCCAAATCAAACTTTGAAATTCGATATGTCGAAAACGAAAAACGATGTCAACTTCCGGTTTGCGCCAAAAGTCTTAGAATTTTGCGTCCTTTCAAACGATGTATCACAAAATAGGGGTTGCTATTTGAAATTTTTGAGATAGCGCCCCTGGGGCCTCCCTAGGAAGGCTGGGAGGGTTTTGACCCCAAAAAGAGAAAATTCATGTAGAATGATGATGAATGGTCCAAATCGCAACTTTTCATCTCAATTAGCAAGAAAAAAAACTAGGGGGGGGGGGGGTAATAAAAATCAAAATTCACGATATTCTCTTCACGGAAAAAAAGATTAGTGAAAATAACCATACGGATACCTGATTTTGGCACCTGCTAGATGTTATGGTAAACTTGACCAGAAGTATGGTACATTTACTGATACTTTGAGTAAATTCGACATGCAATCAGGTAACATCACCTAGTACCTAGTCAAAACATAATATACCTCTGGTTAACATTACCATAACATCTAGCAGGTGCCAAAATCAGGTATCCGTATGGTTACTTTCACCGTAGTTTTTTTCCGTGTTGGACTATAATGAGATAAAACGTAAGATTTAGAGGTGAGCAGCGTAATTTTCCCGTATGAAGCGATACAAAAGAATCGATTTCTGGAGGGTTCAATCGATAGTCAAATATAAGGATCGATTCTTATCCATTATTCCGAATTAAGGAGGCATCTAAATATTGCATCTCACGAGCAGTAACCGGGAACTAGAAAATCAAACACTTACGTGGGCACTTTTTCGGTTCCGGAGCTCTACGGGCCAGTCCTCCATCGGCTCCATTGACAGACAATGCCGCAATCGTTGGCATTGTGCATGAGAGCATGAGCTGCGAATAGAGAAACGAAATAAATATGACCAATGTATGCATTAAATCATGAAGCTGGCTACACAGGGTGAACGTAAAATGACTCCCGTTTATGCGACAAAGTCGTCCACTCCTAGTGAGTAAAACACTGGGGTCCCGCGACACAGAACTAATTTTTTTTTTTTTTTTTTTTTTTGTAACAATGGAGCTGTTGCAAACTTTTACTACAGGCATATTAATAGATAATTATGGGGTAAAACCCTGTAAAAATAACGATTAGCGCACTAAAAAATCACGAAATCAGCTCCTAAACTCACAAAATACTTTTAAACGCGAGACCGTAATGGCAGCCGAGGCCGCGGTTTTCTTATGGCAATTGTATGCTTCTTCTTCTTCTTGTGTGATGTTGCGAGAACACCTCGTGTAGATGGCGCTGATTGAAGATAGGGAACCCCAATGAAAGCCGCGGCCCCGGCCGCCATTATGGTCTCGCGTTTAAAAGCATTTTGTGAGTTTAGGAGTGAATTTCGTGATTTTTTAGTGCGCTAATCGTTATTTTTACAGGGTTTTACCCCCTAATCATCTATTAATAAGCCTGTAGCAAAAGTTTGCAACAGCTCCATTAAATCTCTATCCGCGTATTACCCGTCAATGGGGGTTGCAAACTTTTGCTACAGCAATAAAAAAGTGTTTACTTCACTGTAAAATCACCTGAAAAGTCCATTGGTGGCATCATAAAGTCATGAAATACAATATTAAACTCACAAAAAGCGTTTATTGAAATCTTAGATGGCGGCAAAATATCGAGGAATCTGTATGTATGCAGCGTGATCATCCCAGGTTTGCCAACTTTGACAACCTCACTGGAGGTACAGGTTATGGGTTTGTTTACGTTGTGATTGGTTGTGATGGATATTGTGAGGTTGGCTATCCTTGAATGTTTGTGGTGCATGCATACAGATTGCTCGATATTTTGCCGCCATCTTGGATGTCATTAAACGCCTCTTGTTAGTGTATTATTGCATTTCATGGCTTTCTGATGCCACCATTTGACTTGTCAGGCGATTTTACATTAGATTATACTATCTATAGAAGCTGTAGCAAAAGCTTGCAGCAGACCCAATCTGAGGTAGATTTCACTCCCAAGTGCAAAGTGTAGGTAGGTAATATTGTATTTCAATGATTTTTCTCATAAATTTCATTTAAATTGCTTACATTAATGGAATAGGGGACGCTAACATCAAGAACTATTGTGATGCCCATTCAAGGTAGATGGAGAACAGGTATGGACCACACTCAGAGGTTGGCTCTTATTAAGCAAATTTTATTTTGTGACCAGGTTACGTTTTACGTGACCAGGTTTCGAAAATCGGTAGGTGACCGAAATTTTATTATTCCGGTCACCTAAAAGTGGGCGGAGCCAAGCAACGTACGGTTATGTACGGTACCGTATCAAAAGGTGACTGGGAACCGCTTGATTCCGAATTTCGAGACCTACCTCCCGAGGTGGGTTACGTGAAACGTGACCGGACGAGTAGGTGACCGGAGGGAATATTTGAATTTTGAATCGCCTTGTCTGTGATTGGCTCGCGCAAGTGACCGTGGTTTCGAAACTCTGGTTACGAAAGAAGTAACCGGTGACCATTGGTCACGAAATAAAATTTGCTTATTGGTTCTCCAGAAAGACGACTACGCCTCCATTTTTCTTACCGCGCGATTCAAATTTGAGATTTTGCGCAGCAGTAGATGTGGCGGTAAACCTAACCTAACCTCCATCACAAAGCTTCAATGAGTAATCTCCTACTTAAAAATGCTAATTGAGAGATGAGAATACACTTTTGCTCAATTCAAAATTGTACATAATCACCTTTAATAGCTCCATTAAGTTAAAAAAAAAAAAAAAAAAAAAAAAAAAAAAAAAAAATGAATAAGTTGCAAAATCAAGATGGCGGCGGAGAAGCTTTTCAAAGGTGGCCACGCCCCTTCAGCCGAGTGTTGAACATACCTGCTCTCCATCTACCTTGGTTATATTGCACGCTTCCCGCCGCACAGCTTGCAACCAGCTTGCAACATTTTTGCAACATTTTTTGTTTTTTTCGGACGAAACGTTGAGGCGGGTGATTTTTAAATTGAATCTTGAAGGAATAAGCATCAGAGTCTTTTTCTTTTTCTTCTTATAAATGAAATAGACGGCTACATAATTTAGAAAAAGAAATAAAGAAAACCTTTGAGAAATATGGATAGATTAATTAACAACTTACCATTGAAGCGCAGAGAGAGAATAAGGCGCGGAAATTCATCGTGGAAGCAGGGATCAAATCGGTGCGTCCAATCTGCGCCAAAATATGAGCTTCACTGTGCTTATACAGAGCAGGTCCGATGCGTTCAACTCCTTACCACCTTTGTTTGAGAAGCAATCCAAACCTTTGAACAAGTGTGGAAAAAGCGCTCGCCCAAGAGCAGTATTTTGTATGAATGATTTCTACGTATTTGAACAAATGATTCGAGTTTAAAAAGCTCGAGTGTCGTTTTAATCGTAAGTTTCCCTATTTTTGTTCTCGGCACCTTTCAATATTTTGATGGATAGAAGTAAAAGGAAAATGAATAAAACTGTCATACTATGAATAATGGGCCTGTTGCACACTTTTGGTGTAAGCGCTTTGATCAGTGGCGGCTCGTGACTGAAAAATTAGGTGTAGTTGTGGGGGTCTGGGAGGACGCTCCCAGGAGGGGGGTGGGGGTCCTCCCGCGGAAAGTTTTTGAAAATTTGACCTGCCTCAGATTTAATTTTTCGCTTGTTTTAACTATTTCGAGACACGAAAGTTCTCCTGCGACAATATAGTAATAACAAATCCCCCCCCCCCCGCTAATAACGTAAAAAAGTAAAAACATTAAAAATATAAGTAAATTTTTGATTAAAAACCTGCAATAAAAACATCTTTTTTTATCATCAATAGTAAAAGTACATCATTTACGGGATTCATAATTTGGGGGGGGGGGGCTGAAAACGACAACAATAACTCGATAATAAGGAACAACTCAAGCTAATTATAAATGCAAGCGCCAAATTAGTGCAAATTCATAGACTGAGCCGTGAGGTGAGGGACTGAAGTGCGCGCCGAGACAACCGAGAGCATAGAAAGCTTCTCCCACTCCTAACATATTGATGGTGTGGAGTTTCATTCCGCCACTACACTTGCTAGCATGTTGACAGAGAGTCACAGCACTGGAGCGAGTAGCGTATACATGGGTGAGTCGCGGTTGTCATGACAACCGTGTGGTCGACTCGAACTCCACTACCCTACACTACCCGAGCGAGCCCGACTGCTTCTGCGTAGTGCGTATAATCAATACCGCCTCTACTCATACCCGGCTGCTCTGTTTTGAGATCGGGGAGGTTATGTTCGTCTTGGTATACGTAAGCTTATGGCCCGCTTATGGAGTTATCGAGTATTTTGTTGGTTTTTTGAAGTTCAACCAAAATTGGTAAAGCACGTCAGTAATGAAAGTTTTGGGCTTAGTTACTAACATAAAGTATTAAAAGACTTGAAAATCATATTTAGAGAGGATAAATCACGATTTTGAATTTCATCAACATTGCACTCTCCATAAGCTCTGTATACCAAGATGACCCTAACCTCGAAGAAGCAGCTTGGTATGTGTAGAGGCGGTATTGGTATAATCGTGCTCTCCGATCGCGTCTTTCATCTTTCTTGTTGCGCTGCTCTCATACAAATGTTCTTATAATTCGGTGCTCTTTACAACTTCTTTTTCTCTTTTCCCCCTTTAATTTCTCCGAAATCCAGTAATTTTTAATCAAGAGCGACCATTATCTTTGAAAATTTGAAGAGAAAAAAAGAGAAAAAAAAAAAAACTTGAAAAAGTAGGTGTAGTGCCACTACACTAACTACACCTGACGAGCCGCCACTGTGTTTGATAGTCGATTCTGGTGTAAAAACCTTCAAAAATAACGATGGCAGCATTATGAAAACTTCCGAAATCCTTGAGTTTAGTTTAAACTAATCTCAATAAACGCTTTCATTTTCGCGAGTGTATAATGGTGACGTAGTTGTAAAATGCACACACCACCACCTTCCACCCCACCCCCCTGGACCACCGTTTGCCCCCCGACGCACTTCGGGTATAACTTTTTTTGTCAGTTACACAAGAAAATAATTCATCGCAGGAGAATCGAATCACCTCTTGAAACATATGTTCAAACAGGAGCATTTCATTTTGTATAAATGCGAACTCGTTTTAACGCGTGGCTCTGGATTCAAATAAACATATGAGTTGTTTATTGGTGCATGTTGGCATTAATTAGTTGCATGAAGCTCCTAGCATTGATAGGGGCTTACCCTCACGCTTTAGTTTCGAGGTGCCCTGTCTGGATTTTTTGATCGAGTAGGATCTTAGAAATAGCAACCCCCCCCCCCCCCCCCAGCAATAATGCTGATAAATTAGAAAATCATTGACATAGCTTGCAATTTGACAACCTTGCAGCTTGTTCATTTAATCTCATGAGAAAGATCGAACTATTCGGTGTTCGGTGAACAGCTTCGCAATTGACTTTTCACATGGGTTCAAATGGACAAAATACAACGTTGCCAAATTGCACGCTACGCCACTGTAGAAAATGAATCTTTTATAGGTTCCTGGCGTTTGAAGTGCTTAAAATTCGGTTATAGGATGGCTAAATTTTCAAAATTTTCTTGGGGACGACCCTACTAGGTGGCCCAAAATCCCTCAGTTGGGACTTTCCATGCAGCTTTCTTTTCCTTCAATTTTAAGTTACTACACGTTACTAAAATAGCTAGAGGACATATTTTACAGGTTGCGTCAAATTAAGTTCAGTTCAAAGTTGCAACATTTTCAAAGCACGTTCCAAAAACCGAGGAAAATCCACCAGAGCTGGAGTGATGGTCGTTGGGGGGGGAGAAGCTTTGGGGGCCCAAATCCCCCTTTCTAAATGGAGGAGAGATCAAGGAAAGTGAGGAGCAAAAAAGGGCATCATATTTTACCAAGCTCCTTATCTTGCATCGGTGCTCCACTGCTCCCTCTTAAAGTACACTTTCCGGGGGGGGGGGGGGGCTGTAGTCTCGGTCTAGCTACGGGCCTGTGGCTAGGGCAGTAATAGTAGGAGATTCCCATCTAATAATACAGTAACTCCATCAAGAAGTGATCAATAAGATACGACTGCTTTTGACACCCATGTCACCAGGTGTCTCGGTACCGTTTCATCGGATGTGGATCCACTACTTTGATGACTAATTACTCTGTGAATCATCCTTGTCAGCAAAGAGAGGGTGACGAAATGGGACAGTTGCAAGGGTCTGAAATGTTGGGTTTTTTATGAATGAAGAAAATTATAATACTTGATGAGCTGAGAACAATAGTACCTTTAGTTTTTTCCTGAGTGTCCCGGTTTTGGAGATACACAGGTGTAGAGTTGTAAAAAATCGTGTGCGTAGTGACGTCACTACGCGAAATTCTCATTGAAAATAATGTATTTTGGGTCAAAATCTCATCTCCGGAACAATGGGACTTAATCAGAAACCAAGGACGTCGTTTTATTTTCAGCTCAAGTACTTTCATTTTTTTTTGTAAAACACAACATTTCAGAGTTAAATATTCGTACTCTGCTGTGTCAATTTTGCATACCCATAAAATTGAAGTCGCTCTACGCGAAGCACCAGCCTAACATGCGCGATTTAGCTAGTCAACCGTTTATGTCGCTTTTCCAATAATAAATTATTATTTCGAGGCGGATCGAGTTTTATGAAAACGAATATGGTCGGACATGGTATCGAAAGGGTTAAGAAGGAAAAAAAAAGAAAAAAGAAGAAGAAAAAAAAAACAGATGGAGTTACATCGCAAGATCGGAGGATAATCCGAGCGTCTCATTATGAGACTCTCATAACGATTCACAAATGGAGGGATTTTTTTTTTTTTTTTTTTTTTTTTTTTTTTTTTTTTTTTTTTTTATTATTATTATTCCACATTATCGCAATTATTGGACCAGACTTTTTGAAATAAATTTTAATCCCACCTCTGACTCCTTCGTTCCCTCTCATTCGTATTCCCATTCCTATGCTTCAAGCTTATACACGCACTTTCGATTTATTCGCTCCGCTGAACACATGGGCGGATACAGGGAATTGTCTTTCTCTCTCTCCCTCCATTTGAACTTATGTGTTAGAAAAGGACAGCAGAGGGGTCATCATGTGACTTTGGCCCCCTCATCTGTCCTTTTCTAACGCACGTTTTCAAATGGGAGGAGAGAGAGAAAGACAATTCCCTGTATCCGCCCATGGCTGAACACGCAGTCTTCATAATCCTTGACGTACCTCACCCCCCTTCCATGGGCGGATACAGGGAATTGTCTTTCTCTATCTCCCTCCATTTGAACTTGTGTGTAAGAAAAGGACAGCAGAGGGGGCCATCACGTGACTTTGGCCCCCTCTTCTGTCCTTTTCTAACGCACGCTTTCAAACGGGAGGAGAGAGAGAAAGACAATTCCCTTTATCCGCTCATGCCCCCTTCACTTTAAAGAAGATATAGATCCCGATTTCCTTATTCGAAGCTCTCGATTTTAATTGTGCTCTCGTGTTACAGGCGGACCAGTTTGGATAGGAAAATGCGAGATAAAAACCTTTGTATTAAATCTATCGAGGAGTGTTTGCGAATCGTGAAGAGGGATCGGCGCGGCGTTTTGAGTGTCATTAGCTCGGTGACAATTGGTACTCAATAAATTCGTTTATACTCTTTGTAGATTCATTGATTGAAAGAGTAATTTGAGTATCTCATCCACATCCGATTTACCGAGGACGTCGCTTTGAGGAGTCAATGACTTCGGACGAGAGGGGAGAACTTCATCATATTGATCTACGTTGAGCTGAAGTCAATGGTCATTCAAAGATGGCTCGTAAATGAGGGCTGTTGCAAGTTTTTGAAGAAGAAAAAAAAAACAAAACAAAAAAAACACGGCTGTAAGGAGGTATAACTGTCAAAATTTGAATTTTATTTTCTTGATTTTTGCGATTTTTTTGGATTTTTTTATGCAGAAAAAGCTCTTGAGTGAAATGGTGAACTCTGTTTTTCTGAATGTTTTCAAGAAAAATTTTAAAGGGCATCGCAGGATAAGCATATGAATTTAGGCTCCGGCACCTTTTTTTAACGAAACTTTTGGGATGTGTTATAAGGACCATGAGAAACTAATTCATGCTAATTTTAAGCCCTCAATAGACGGTTTAAGTGCGAAGTCAGCGGTTAGCCAACAACCACAACAAACCACTCATCGGTCGCAATCGGTTGTGATAAAACTCGCGTAGCGTTCCAAACTATCTCACTCACTCTCCCGTGACCCCCATGTACATCCATCTCTTTCTAGTATCGAAATTCGTATACAGGGCCTTGTTTTACGACATATTATTATCAAAATCGCATTAAAATGCTTCGAAAAATTCATTTCTGCCATAAAATTTCACAAAATAAGTCTCTATATACGATTTTTGAAATTAGAGTGAGATGGCAGTACATAGGGGTCACGTGAGAGCAAGAGAGACAAACTGGCCTTGTTTGGAACGCTCATCACCGGCAGTCGCCATTACTAAAACCCTCTATATCGATTGGTTTTCGCGCTGAAAGGTTATTTTCGAAATACCGAAATAAATTAATATCTCAAGAACGGCTGCCCCGATTTAGTCCACATTTTAAAGCATTATCAGAGTAACTACGAAGCATCTAAAATCGGGGTTTAGTATTTTTAAGACCATTTTTCAAACAGTTAAGTCCAATATTTTTCTAAGACAACCTATGAAAACCAAATCTTTTTACTCGCTTCGCAGGTCAATGGAAATGTTTTATCTTACTTGCTGGAGGTAGAAAAAATTGACAAAACAAAGAAATGTATCTCTTAGTTATTTAATTAAAAAAATTGATTCAGGTGAAAAAAGGGGACAAAATCAATTAATTACGTATTGTCTTTCATATTACAAAAGGCAGTGACACAGAATAGGGCAATACTTTGAGAAATGCAGATTGCAATAGTCAGGATATGCAACTATCTATAGTAGGTATAAGTATAACAGCGTATGGGTTCATTCAGTGGCATCGCGTGCAATTCGGCAACAATGTATTCAATCCATTTAAGCTCATGTAAAAGATCGAATTCAGGGGGTGCACAGTACACAAGGAAAATTCGATATATTTTATGAGTTTAAATGGAGCAGTTGCATTGTTGCCAGATGGCACGGGACGCCACTGGGTTCATTATAGATCTACACTAGCAGAGGCGTCACGTGATATTGAGAGCTGACAACGTTGCATTGTGTCTAAAAAAAAAAAAAAAAAAAAACCCTTAAAAGAGTCGAATCTAAATTTTATACGGATTTTAACAAACGAAATTCAGCGTTGCCAGATTGCACTACCATGCCACTCCCCGCACGCAGTTGAATCCTTGAACTGTTGCTCATTTAAACACTTAAGGTAAACACCCCAGAAGCCAGCGCGGCACCCCTAAAATTTGCACCAGTACCCGGTACCTATTGTTTACAATGCGAAAAGTATTAGTTTGATGACAATACTGGTGTTTTGTGTGGTTTTTTTCTACTGGTGCAAATTTTAGGGGTGCCGGCTACTGGGGTTGTTACCTTATACTGCTGAGCTGTAGGAAGAGTATTGACTAAAAAAGGGGGAAAAGAAAAATAATGGAGAGAAAAAACCTCTTTAGCGAAGAGTTTCTTTTAACTCCTATTAATTAACTGACTGGAAAATGAATGGATTCTAGGACTACTTTATAACAAAATATGAGAAAAATCTTAGAGAAAAATCAGATGATGATCTTCAAAAAAAAAAAAAAAAAAAACAATAAAAAACCAAAAGCTTAAACGACCATTTAGCATCCAGAACCGCATGCATGAAAACTTAAAAGACTACAGACTACAGCAGCAGTATTATCTTTCCTTTCGTGGTGCAGGTGGCGATAGATAGAGTCCCTATATACCATGAAAGTTGCGCCATTGCTGAATCCATATCTGATTGGCTCTCAGATTTAGGCGTTCAAGAAAGCTCCAAGAGGCAAATGCAAATGGCGGCGGGTTTGTTTACTTTTCGCGCTCTAGCTTTCATTACACATTTGAAGTAACAGTGACCGCAGTAATTATTGTTAATTTTTCCTCTGCTTGAATGTTATTTTGGAGAACATTATCTCTTTCAATAACGACCGTTATTGTCGAGAATCTGAACCTAACGCAGCGAAATAGTGGCAACAACGCAGAGGTGAATGGCTATCCGCCATTTGCAATTTGCCTCTTGGGAGCTCCATTGGTCCGCTTCTTCTTCTTCATTTTGAGAGTCTTGTCGCAACTCTCATAGTATATAGGGATTCTAGCGATAGAAAGTAGACAATTTCACTGCTAAGGAAAGATGAGGTGTGGTTATTGGTGAGATCAAACTTCGTCTCCGTTTCCAAGATGTTGAAGCTCTTTGGGGCGAACAGTTACTCTGGCTGATCTTGTCGAGTTTTGTCTGCTAACGCTACGACTTTTGGACCCGGGAGGATGATGTTCAGCGAAAATTTTCGTGTACACATAAGCAGCAATCATAGAGCCACTCATCGGGCCGAACCAGTAAACCTGAAATGAATAAAAAAAAATTAAATTAAAATTTAATTAAAATCTTAAAATGCTTGATGCGGATCGCAGAGTTGGACAAATGGCAATGGGTCTGTTGCAAACTTTTGCTACAACGATAAACAGTGTTTCATCGTATGTAAAATAGCTTAAAAAGTCCATTGGTGGCATCAGAAAGTCATGAAATACGATAATAAACTCACAAGAGGCGTTTAATGAAATCCAAGATGGCGGTAAAATATCGAGCAATCTGTATGCATGCACCTTTAACATCCAAGGATTGCCAACGTTGACAACCTCACAGCTTCAGAGGTTATGTGTTTATTTACGTTGTGATTGGGTGTGATCGATATTGTGAGGATGGCTATCCTTGGATGTTTGTGGTGCATGCATACGGGTTGCTCGATATTTTACCGCCATCTTGGATTTCATTAAACGTCTCTCGTGAGTTTCATACTGCATTTTATGACTTTCTGATGCCACCAGTGGACTTTTCACGCAATTTTACACGAGATTGAACACTTCATAGCGCTGCAACAAAGGTTTATTACAGACCCATTGATTACCAACATGATTATTACTAATCATTGTAAGTAACGGTCTTCAAGTCAAGACTTCGATCGGTATTGAAATACGCGGTCTTTTAACCCTCTACATACAGCTCGTTTCAGAAGTGTAGGCGCACCTAAACCATAATCTTTGGCGAATTTCGAACTTTAATTCCTTCAAATCAAACCCGAACTTGCCTCTGACTTTACTATTTGGCTCTTAAAGTGTTCCTCATTGTAAAGAGAACGCTCAATCTCATTTTCATTAATTTTTATCGAGTAATATCAGAAAGAATGTTGACAAATTCCAAAGATTATCGATGCAGGTGCGCCTACACTTCTGAAACTACCTCTACCAAGGTATTCGCTTTACGTTGTTTACCGAGAAAGGAAGAAAAGGAGGAATCTACTAGAACTAAAATTTAAAGTATAGTTTTTGCTCTCTTTAATACCTTCATTTGTCTGTTGATTTAAAGTCAGAAGCTAAATCCGAGAAATGTTTTTGGGATCAATAATTACCATACGAAGTCAACGTTTTAGTTTTGGGACGATTTTTTTGAAAGCAGTGAAAACACGAGAAGTATTTATCTTTGCGAACATGTCTGTAAAATTGATTTATTTCACGGTTTAGTTTCGTTTCGATGTTTCGTAAAATTTTTTTACCCAGATAAGTACTTGAAAGTGCAATCGGCGAAAATAATTTCAGACGACTCCTTACATTTTGTCCGAAATAGGCTACCCGCAATTCTTAATTCATTGAGATCAGCGCATTGCGGTCAGCCTACTTTTAGGAGTAGTTTGATATTATATTTCTATCCCCAACTGTATCTTCATTTTTTTTTTTTTTTGCGTGTTTACATTTTTCTTTTAAAAATTGGACCCCCCTCCCCCTGGTATTTAAAAGAATCGCCTTCTGAACAAAAAATAAAGTTCGATTGAATTTATTTTACTCAATCAACAGAAATCACATTTTATTTAATTTTTACAAGTCACTCCTATTTACAGTATAGTACTTAAGCAGTTTTTAGAAAACCGTTCAGCAATGAAAAAAAGAAAAAGAAAATCCTCTATGTAAGTTTCTTTAAACCGAAGATTTTCATCGCAAGCCGTGGGCTACAGTGATCATTGAAGCATAAAGTACCTTCAATCTAAGTAAACGCAACAAGCAACACGTTATCGAATTTAAACATGAATGATAAGAGTCCGCGGACGTCACCTCTCTTACTCGAAGTTTTTGGACTTGGCCAAGTGGCACCGCAACTTATGATCATAAAGGTATGGCGTAGAAAATAGACTGTGGGGAATGTGTAAAGGGTCTTAGTTTTGGTGTATTTTAATATAAAGCAAATAAAAATGCTTAGTGGTGACCTGGTAACACTATGAATTTGGTTTCTTTCTAGGTTTCATATTTCCGGAGATGCGATTTCGGCCAAAAGTAAGTTTTTTTATTTGAAAATTATGCGTTGTGCCGTCACAACCAGCAAGATTTCACTTCCGAAACAGCGATTCTCGAGATAAAACCAAATGGAAAGTATTGTTGTAACAAGGGGAGGCTCAAAAGTTGTCGCCTCCAATTTTGAAAACAATTGCACGAAAATGTAGCTAAAGTAAAACTATTAGACCCGTGTTTCTCACTTTTTGCCAATGGGCCTTCCTAAAGCGTCAGGAATTTTTTGAAAGTTGCCGAAATTCACGTAAAAACCCGAGCGTAGAGCGTTCCGCATATTTGAGTGAATTTCCACAACTTTCAAAAAGTTCCTGACGCTTTAGGAAGGCCCATTGACAAAAAGTGAGAAACACGGGTCTAATAGTTTTACTTTAGCTATATTTTCGTGCAATTGTTTTCAAAATCGGAGGCGGTGACTTCTGAGCCTCCCCTTGTAAGTTCTCCGAGTACATTCATTATTTCCAAAAGAAACACCAAAATTCAGACCCATGTAAGCACACGCCCCGTTAACAAGCAATTCGCTCTTAGAGCAAGTATGAACGGATTTACAAAACTTACCCAATGATTGGTCCAGTTCCTATTGAATAGTGCCGGCCCGAAAGTTCGCGCAGGATTCATACTACTCCCGGCAAAATAAGCCTGAAATAAGAAACGGGCTCGAATATAAAGACAAGCGTTATTCCATGAAATTCAATGGAACTAGTTTTGCTCATGAGGATATACATGAGGATATACATGAAGATCCATCCGATCTTTCAAGATATACATAGATTGTTCACCAAAAGAAAAAAAAAAAAATCTCCACCGTGGTTTCTTCAGCAACGGCTGCAGATATCGAAAAACGGCTAGGGATGTGTCTAATATTACTAAGAAGGGCACGTTTTTCGGGAATCAATTTTTTCGCAGCACTCTAGGGAGGTGAAAGAGAAGGGGCGATTGCAGTGTTGCCAGATCGAGGGTAAAAAGTCGTATCGTCCCCGCATTTAAATCAATGTAAAACGTACGGGTTTTCCACCCCAATCTGGCAACACTAGGCGATTGGCTAGGGGATTTTTTCCCCTAAAATACTTGAAAAAATAAATATCAATGGCTCTTATGGCAATGACGGTGTTGATCACTAATAATGTGAGAGATTCCCATCTAATATACTGTTATCCCATGAACAGTTGGCCAATGAGAGACGGCTTTCTTTTGGCACCGGTGTCACCAAGTGTCACGGTACCATCCATTAATCGGCATGTCACTCAGTGAATCTTCCTTCCCAGCATAGACAGAGTGACGAAATTTAAATGGAATTCTCCCATTTCTAGTGTCTAAAACCGCCATTACGGTCGCGCATTCAATAGCATTTTGTGAGTTTAGAAGTGGAGTTCGTAAATTTTTTAGTGCCACCATCTTTTTTTTTGGAAGTTTATACATCTGAGTCGATCATTAAATCACCTGTAGTAAAAGTGTGCATCAGCCCCATTCTGAATTCACCATAATCGTACGCCTGCGTGGCGGCTCGTGTAATTTGGCAACAGTGTTTTTATCCCATTTAAATACATGTAAAACAATCGAAACTTGAGGAGGCTACCAGCCTCCAATCGAATCGATTTTTTGCCTAAGTTTAAATGGAAAAAAACATGATTGCCAAATAACACGGGCCGCCACTGTCGTACGCGGATGTAAATCAAAATTAAAATTTATATCATGGAACTTACGGATGGTGTAAGAAGAGCTACGCAGGCTAAGCCGAATTTGATGGCAACCGTAAGGCCGGCATCGGGATTTTTAGAGTCTTGAACGGCGCAAAATACGAAAGAAAGGATGCCAGTTATAAGCATCTCAACTTCAAATGCTTGCCACGGGCTGAGCCGAGGGTCAACAGCATTACAGCAAAAAGATGAGCCTCCTTCTCCGAATATTTCATTTGGAACTATAGCCTGAAATCCACACACAAAACACTTATTGTTAGCAAATTACTGGAGCTGCACAAATATAGACTAGAGTCCCTATATACGATGAGAGTTGCGACAAGACTCTCAAAATGAAGAAGAAGAAGCGGATCAATGGAGCCTCCAAGAGGCAAATTGCAAATGGCGGATGGCCATTTGCCTCTGCACTGTTGCCACTATTTTGCTATCTCTTATAGGTTAGGTTCAGATTCTCGACAATAACGGTCGTTATTAAAAGAGATAATGTTCTCCGTAATAAAATTCAAGCAGAGGAAAAATTCACAAAAATTACCGCGGTCACTGTTACTTCAAATGTGTAGTGAAAGCGAGTTCGCGAAAAGTAAACAAACTCTCCGCCATTTGTATTTTGCCTCTTGGAGCTTTCTTGGCAGCCTAAATCTGAGAGCCAATCAGAAATGGATTCAGCAATGGCGCAACTCTCATAGTATATAGGGACTCTAATATAGACACGGAGCAAAATTGAATTGGCTTCGCTCTTAGAGGGATCTTCCTCACTCTAACAGCAAATTTTATTTAGTAACCAGGTCACGTTTTCAGTGACCTGGTTTTGAAAATCAGTAGCCCTGGTAGAAATGTTTCATGACCAATTTTACATGGAAATTGCTCAAATTTCCATGGAAACCAAGTATTTTTCCATTAAAACTACATCAATTTCCATGGAAAGCGCACCGATTTCCATGGAAATATGCGTGGTTTCCATGGAAATTTGAGCAATTTTCATGGACATCCATTTCCATGTAAAATTGGTCATGGAACATTTTTACCAGGGAGGTGACCGAAATATTATTACTTCGGTCTCTTAAAAGTGGGCGGAGCCAAGCAACATTTTTGTTATTGAAGGAACCTGATCATATAATCTTAAGAACGCCCGATTTTTAAGAGAAATGGGATTTAAATGTAAATATTAGATTGGAGATGATTTACCCGTAGAATACTGTAACCGACGAAAGCTCCAAAGCATTGCATCACCGTATAATATAGGAACATAAATATTGACTTCTGGCCTCGAACTACATCGGCTATGGATAGAGCTGGGTTAATATGGCTACCGCTTATGTGTCCGAAAATCTAGAAAAGAAAAAAAAAAAACATTTGATTACTCATAATCATCCGAGTTTTTAGAAAGTTCAAAAGTATTGAATTGATGTGCGGTTTTCACTCCGCACTAAGATCATCGAGAAATTGAAATTTTATATTTTAGAAATGCAGCTCCTTCAATTTGACATGACACATTTTGCATCGCACCATTGTTTCTGTGAAATGCTTGAGCTTTAAATACGCTCGTAAATAATGTTCGAGCTTTTTGAAAATGCGACGGTCAAGTATGGTCGTAACTCACTTTTCTTGCGCAATCTCTTGAAAAATTAAATAAAAAACAAACAAAAAAACGCATCAAAGTTGGAATCTGCCGTTGATGGTGCGCCTGGCCCTGACCTAGGTATATCTACGAGTACATGTGCGTAGGTTCTAATTTTTCTTTTAATTTTTAATAGTTCTGTTTTTTTGTTCATTTTTAGGTTGGCAAGTTGGCAGTATTTCCACCCTTCAAGGGCTTCTTGATGAGGTGGTTCATAGTCGTCATAGGTCTGTAGTGCATATTGAAACTGACTCAAGAGCTCAGTGGGCAACCAGCAACTTGACACCTGCAATGCTTATGTATTTTTTTACTAGGCTTGTGAACAATCGATTGTTGTTCTTCAGTCACTTGAACCTATGAAAATGTATCGAATTCTTGGGGGTTCAATCGAACATCCCGAAAATCGATTTCTTCATATAAGTTTAAATGGAATACAGGATTCATTGTACTAATCGACGAGCCGGCATAAACGGTTGTATACTGTATCGAGTCGGTTTCAATCATGGGCGGATACAGGGAATTGTCTTTCTCTCTCTCTTTCCATTTGAACTTATGTGTTAGAAAAGGACAGCAGAGGGGGCCATCACGTGACTTTGGCCCCCTCTTCTGTCCTTTTCCAACGCACGTTTTCAAATGGGAGGAGAGAGAGAAAGACAATTCCCTGTATCCGCCCATGGTTTCAATGTACTATGACTATCAAAAGAAAGTATCCTAGTAGAAATTTTCATTCTTCCATTTCTTGACCAGTTTTAAAGAATTTCGCAGTTTTCAGGTATTTTGGAGTATAAGAGTATTGTCACTTGAAAATATGTTTTAAAAAATCCAGAAATCTTTGGAAAAAATAATTGACAAAATTATTAATGGCGGTTTCGATCAGAGGACTTTCTTTTGAAGGCCATAGTACGTTAGTAGATGGAAGACCATACCAGCGAGGACTATGATATTGGGGCAGGAGTTTTTGGGTATGCAATATGCAACGCACGCATGACTGCCGCAGTTGTATCAAGTCAAGTCATCTCATGCGTATGTATGTACTTACTAGCGGGGACAAAGATACCTGGCCAGAGTATGCAACACGCAACACACCTAATACACTTGTTGAATGGGATGATGTGTACTGCTTATTGCATACCCTGGCTAGGTATCTTTGTCTCCGCTAGTACATAGTGCATTCACACGATCAGTATACATGTATATCATATATTTGTCCCCGATAGCGCATCTTCCAATGTTCTTTACTTGATTCACTATTATAGGTATTCAAATTCGATGGAGGAATAAAATAAATATCATGAGACTTACTATGATGGATGTTGCGATTGCAAATGAAAACGAGAATATAACATTAAGATGACTTTGCGGAGCCCCGGTGGCGCTGGGCAAAACGGACATACAACCGATGCTGAGCAAAATGGCAGTCCCACACATTTCCGCTAGACCCTTCGTCAGAAGCTGCCATAATTTCTTCTGGTTAAGGTTGGCGAATTCGTAAGGTTCAAAAATACCTGAAATTGAAACAATAATTTTATTTTAGTTTTGTTTTCAATGATTTCAGCAACACTGCGCTTGAATGTTGCCAACGAAGCAAATTTAAAGTCATGAAGAAAGGTCGAATTCGAGAATGTTCACCACACACCCAATCGATCGACCTTTTTCATGAGTTTTACATGCACAAATTGCAAAGTAGTAAATTAAACGCTACGTTAGCGGAGCGAATGCAGTTGGTAGTAACAAGTTGCAATGCGCCATAAAAATATTATAAGTAAATATTGATTTTGAAGAAACTTCGGGTTCTCATTCATTTAAAGCTCAGGTTAAGGTGCCGTAGGAAAGTTAGTTTAGCGATTTGAGTATCTACATATATTTTACTTTCTTACTTTCTCGACTTAACAAATGCGAAGTCAAAAGTAAGTCAAATTTCATCTCTGATAAGAATCCTCAGCTCATTTAGTCGAATGGAAACATTAAAGCGATGTCGCACTGCCACAGCTCAAAATGTCTTATCGATTGTTCGATTGTGACCAAACAAATTAATGCAATAAAGGTTATTTAGTCGAATCCAAATCAACGCTCGCTCTCGAGACGCGAATTCTATGGTGAAAACCTATTAAAGAAAAAACTTGTCGAAACAACTGAAATTATCTTCGAACAGAAAATACTCGAATGCAGAATGTTCCAATATAATTTTTTTTTTTTCCAGTCACTAAGCTGGTCCTCAGATTAAATCCTTTTGTTTGGTCCGAATCGAGATGAAAGGACTGATTTCTCGCGATCGCGTGATGCAGTAGCGCACCGAGAATTTCTTCATCTCTCTCTTTTCTCCATTAAGAAACGTATGTTAGACAAGGATGGACAAGGGGATAAAACCCCCTCTTGCTGTCCTTTTCCTACTTATACATTCAAATGAGAAATGAGAGTGATGGAAGAGATCCTGGTTGCGCCAGTGCAGTGGCGTGATGTCATCATTAAATGCTCCCTTTAAGATGAATCCTTAGGATTCCGCTTCATCTTCTGTCATAAGACTGGACCCTTCAGATTGGTACATCAGGTATAATATACTCTTTATTCATATTAAGCGTGCCGTATATATACGGTGCGCTTCTTGTTTTCATTTTCATATCTAATATATAAGTCCAATGCCTTGCTTATGGCAAAACCTTGGCGGGAAAGGTTTGAAAAATTAAAAACGTGTTTTCTTAAAACTGGTTTCATTAATCGTTAATTTATTGCTGCAATCCAGGAGGTCTCGGCGTCTATTTTCTTAAAATTGTAAAAGTTTTGGTATTCCTGTTAATTTCAATAAGTTATTAAGCGTCAAAGTCGAATTCCTTCAAACGAGAATTCCATACAGGTCCAGCAACCTAAGTCATTTGTGCCAACCTATGAGTCAAAATTCAAAGGCAGGAGGGGGGTGGAAACATCTCCCGCAGGAACCCGGAACCCTCTTTGCCCCTCGCCTTTGGGCTCCACCGGTCTCAAGATTTCTTCACGGTGCATTAAGCGGTCGTAAATGTGTCAACATCTGTTTGACGAGGGTACATCGATAAGAAGCGACGAGGTATTGATGAAGAGAGGGAGGGGTATAGAAAAGAGAGAGGCTCATTCATATCCTTAAGGTACCGTTCTAGAATTCATCCCTTTATTGTCTCGATGCAGAAAAGATTATGAATAGCAGCACTTTCCAATGTACATAGATATACAGTATCACAGGGTAATGTAATCTTTTTTGCACGGATGCAGTAAATGGTTGAATTCTAGAACGCTACCTATCAGTGGCGGCTCGTGAACCTCAGCACTGATGAGGCGAAAATTAACAAGTCTATATCGCCGGGGGGTATGGGGGGTATGAAATACCCCTTATGAGAAAGGGGGGTCTGGGGGCCCTCCCCCAGAAAATTTTGAATAATAAGAGGCCAAATCGTGAAATTCTAGGGGCTTTTGATGCGATCTACACGATGGTTTGCGCGTATATCTATCGGTTAAAATTAATGACAGTTATATTATTATTTTTCATTAATACATTTAAATACTGCATTTGATGGGAGACAATGAAAATTATCAAAATAAAACACGCTTAAATTGGGAAAGGTAAAAGTCTCTATCGACAGGAAAATAGTGAAATATAGATCAACCAACAAAAAAAAGCAAGAAAATCAACCGACAAGAAAGTAAAGAAAATCAGCCAACAAAAAAGAAACAAATAAAGAATAAATGAAACACTCAAGACAGTATGTAAAGAATATAGGAGAAACTAGAGAAAGCAAATACCACCCTCTCACTCCCCTAATTGTAGACATGAATATAACGGCAACACAGTTAAAAGAGAAAGAGAGAGGCAGAGCCAGACAGAGAAAATAAGGCGGGCGAAAACAAAACGTAAATGAATATAAAATAATCAAAATGAACAAACTTTTTAAACCTGCTGGCAAAGGATACCGCCAGTTGCCTAAAGCATCACTTGAGAGAAGAGAAGATAAGAGAGATGATTTCGTTCACCCCCTCCACTCCGACCCTGCCAGTCAGTGTGTGCGAAGAGGCGACGAGCAGCAGCGCCGAGTGAAGGAATCAGTTTCTCCAAACGCTCTTTAAATAATTCTCTTCACTACCTCCCTTCTCTCGCTCTCCGCCTATCCATCGCGACATGCAGCGTCGATGAAGATCGCCTCATGAGCTTCGATTCCGCTAGCATAGCCGCACTCACCCCCTTCTCCCGCTATCCATCGTGACATGCAGCGCTGAGGGAGATCGCCGCATGAGCTTCGCTTTCGCAGCCGGCCACCTCCGCACCACAGCGCCGACGGACTTATTTCTTAACGCAGTGGCTATTATTTCTCTATCAAATCTCGTACCTATCTTTTTCAATTACTATTTATGGATAAAAAATTTGGCACTGAGGAACCAGCGATTCCTAAACTAATTTCCTATTCCTCTGTTTTATTCCCTCCCAATTCCTTTCTTTCCCTCTTCGAAACAGGTGAGGCGTCGCCTCACTTGCCTCACCCGACGAGCCGCCACTGACTACCTATGTAGACCTGTTTAGTGATGACGTCACGATCAGAATTAGTTCCAAACAAATGCTCTATCTCGCTCACTCTCGTGGATTTACCAGATCCAAATTTTCGAACGCAAATTCATGCTAGTTAACCAACAGTTTTCTCAAATTTTATTGCACCATTAGATTCCACTTGCCTTAAAGTATCTTTTCACTGTAACATAATTCCTAAAAGATCACAAGCGAATTTACAATCACAGTTATACCGAAAGACGTTCTACGTTTTGTCCTTGTCTTGCTCACGGTCTCTTATGGTAGTATCACCGGCATGACACTCAATCATTCTAACTTCTCTCCGTATCGAAGCTATTGTTCGAGGTATAACACATGCCGTGATGGTGCTGATGAGCCTATATTCTAGAATTTTGTGCTCTTAAGAAACTGATAACTGTGATTGTGCATCGATGCGCGATGTTTCAAAAAGTTTGTGATAGCGGGCTCATATTTTATCACTGAGAAAAAAGTGGCTGTTAAAACTGTAAGAATAGAACCATAGATGATTTCGCCTTATTTCAATCATGAGACCTATCGTTGCTGTAGTCAGCGCGCTTGAATCTACACGAATTCTGATTGTCTCTATGGAATTTCGATTATTTCTATGGGAAATAAAGCGCGGGAATATATATCCAATCGGAAAATTTTTTGAAACAATCGGAAATTTTTATAAGGGACGTGGAACCCAATGGTGTGATAAACACAACGTGTAAAGAACGTGTTGTTTACTAGCACTTGTATTTGAAAATTTGGACTGTGTTTCGTATGGGAAACCCCACGAGAGCGAGTGAGACGGAGCCTTTGTTTGGAACCAATTTTTTTCATGACGTCACACTAAACAGGTCTTTGCATCGGAAACATTTGAAATTCTGGGGGATCGGCAAATTGAAAGCCCCTCAATGAGCGTCGATGGAATCAAGGGATTTTTGAGGACATTTTTGGCGTTTTGTTGAAAAATAGGTGTTTAAAATCCAGAACACAGGGAGCCAGAGGGGTAAAATTCGCATTAATTGCTCTAAAAAGTGAGAGGGGCTGTCACGTGTCTTCCACCCCTGGACAGCTTCCTCGCTGCGGCTATGGAATTGACTCTGGAATAACTTATTTACCTATCCTAGAAAGTTCGTTGCGTGTACAAAATTTTTCACTGGAAGCTTCTTCAAATTTTGGAAACTATAGGTCCATATGGAACTTTGCTTTTCCAACACGAAAAATGATATCGACCGACGGCAACAGAAAAAAAAAAGAAATAATATGACAATGCGTTATAGTGAATAATGGCATAGTTTTAACTGTAAACTTTCGATACTTTTCAAGAAAATAAATGGGGAGAGGGGGAATTAAAATCCACACACCTCTTAAACCTCCACACCTACTAATCTATACCCCTAGAATGCTTGATGTGTAAAGGGCACTTGAGATGGTTAGTCCTGTATATTAAAGGATTATTTTTTCATGAATTCGCAAGTGTTCCATTTATGCATATTACGTATCTACATCGTGACAATCGCAATAAGTGCTGACAGCACCTAAAACGGAAAAAAATATAAAAAAAACTGTTTATTATTTAGAATCACGGCTTTTCCGAATATGACACTTTTTGACTTCAAAAGAACGCAACCTCATGTTTGATCCCTGAACAAGCCGTTTAAAAGGTGGAGGGATTTAGAAATATCTATTGTCTATAGTTTATGTGGGTAAAAAAGATCGAGCCTTATCAAATAATTTTCTCTTTTCAGCTTTCAATGGGTTTGTTGCAAACTTTTGCTACAGTGCTATAGAGTTTTGATTCTGATGTAAAATTGTCTGAAAATTACATTGGCGGCATCAAATAGTCATAAAATCCACTAATAAACCCAAAAAACGCATTATAAAGAAAGCCAAAATTGCAGTCGTAAAGCCGAACAATCTGTGCACGCGCACGACGAACATCAGAGATAGGTGACCCATTCTCCCCTTTTTCGTTAAGGGGGGGGGGGGGAAAATATCTCTACAGTCAAACTGTGATTTTAAAAATGTGCATGGTCAAGATGTTGTCTTTTGTGAAGGGGGCGGGGGGGGGGGGGGGGGAAGCAAAATATCAAGAACAGGGTGTTTCAAAACTTGAGTGCCAAACTTATGGAGTGTATTTTTGGGGTCAACATACATATATATAAGACTTTATTTTCCTACATGAGTATGTGCTGCAATTGTTTCTCTTCTGAGCTAGAGCCCTCCAAAGTTTTGAAAACAAAAAACAAAAAACAAACACAAAAAAACAACGCCTTTGACTCATCTCCTTACAGATACATCTGATCTAAATTTATTTTTTTCATAATTTCTCACCAAACAAGCTCAATTGGACAGCACTTGTCACAAAAGAACCGAGTGACATTTTTGATAAAATTGAGTTATTGATTGATAGAGCTAGCAATACTGAATCTCGAAGCAACAAGTGCTTCTTCTGTAATAACAACTATTTCCCGTCAAAATTCCAGGTAAAAGTGAGCTGGTGAGCCTCATTGATGTCATTGTCCATATGATGAAATAAAATGAGAACTTGGTTCCTTTGGCTGATTAGGTTAAACCTTAATCCGAGTCACGTAAGGAACCAACTCCGACTTGGTTCCTTTCAGTGGCGGCTCGTGCGATTTGGCAACCATGCTTTTTTACCATTTAAACCTATGCAAAAGTATCGATATCTTGGGGGTGCATTGCACCTCCTGAAGATCGATTGTTTTACATAGGTTTAAATGGAGGGATTCCACTGTTGCCACATTGCACGAGCCGCCACTGGTTCCTTTTATAGAATTGGGAACGGACTTAAGTCCGGATTAACGGATTTTAAAATAATCAACAGTGTAAACCAACTCTGCCGTTTGGTTTCTCTTAGAGTTTCGTTTTTCGTGATTATGCCAAAAAAAAAAGAAGAAAGGAACCAAGTCACTTTAAACGCTAAAAATTAAGAACCTTTCCTACATAGTAAATTCCACTTTTCCGGTGTTGAAATGCAAAAACACAACACGGTAGTTGAATGAAATCAAAACGTAAGTAATTCCAAGTTTTTTGTTTAAATGCTAGCTCTTCAACTTTGGACTCAATTTTCTCGAGATCAGCTCCATGTTGAATGCTGTCTAATTATTATCATTGCTAGCAAAAGCATTAAAGCTGTTCAGACTTTAGTGGCACGCTTTTCCAACACCTGCGTGTTGGAATTTTCCCTGCTTGTTTTTTATTCTTTTCATTTTTCCTTTTTTTCTTCTTTTTTTCTTGTTTTTCTTCTTTTTTTCTGTCATAAGAGTGCTTTTCAGATTGGTACAGGTAGCGAATTACTCTAAATTCAATGTTTTCCTTCTTCCCCCTTTTTAATGGAAGCTAAGTACCATTTTCATCTACCTACTCATCTACCCCAATGGTGAAAAATGTCGGAGTCTAAAATTCATGTATCATTCACGCTATTCCGATTAGATTGGAGGGATATTGGAGGGACCTATCGATCTGATAGTCTCTTTATTATGTATGTAGATCGACGAGTTTCTTTCGTATCCAATGATGTCCAATCATGGAATGGGGCTCTTGCGAACTTACTTTTGCTACAAGGGATTGAAGAGTAGATTCTTGCACAAAAACCTGTAAAAATGACGATGAGTACACTAAAAAGCACGAAAGTCACGCGCTCAGAATCAAGCTTAATGGCAGTTCGACGCAGGTATCATAGGAGATTCCTATCTAAATTGAGACATACCTCTGTGTTTCCAAAGAGAAAGTGGCATATTATATAGGAATCTCCCATGATACCTGCGTCGAACCGCCATTACGATCTTGCCATTTAAGTAGTTATGTAGGTGTATTACTGAATTTTAAACTATCTCAGCGTGATTTTCGTGATTTTTGCTGGTTTTTACATCAGAATAGACTATTTATTTGCTCACAGCAAAAGTTTGCAAGAGCCCCATTATCGGTGAATTGAAAAATACTTTTTCGTAGGTATGCACAAGGCCGCTCTGACGAATACATGTGATGCACCAGTTGCGACAGACGATTTCAGGGCTGCAGGAAGTAATATTATACAGGGTGGCAGTAAGAAAAGTCTCCACTTAGAAGTTGGGATGGTTGCCGCTCGCGAAATTGAAGGGACAACCTCTCCACAAACCTGCGATAAAGTTGACGTAAAAGTAAAATTTAATGCAAATGAGTTGTAATAATTAGGAGATGAAATCTTGAGGCTTGCGTAATCGCACAGTAAATAGAAGAAACTCCTTCAATTTCTCGATTGGCAACCACCCCAACTTCTGAGCGGGGACTTTTTTTTATAGTCACCCTGTAGAACGATTCAATATCACCAGTGAGCTCCGGCGAAGGCGCAGACGATGACGAAGGGATTATTTCGAGGGCTCCGCAAGATTAATGGATTATTATTATTCGTCAAGTGTCTGATGGATTTGTAATTTCAGTCTTATATTCTGTAAGTACTCGTACCTCCAAAAGCTGTGAACTAAAGAGGATTCAACAGGGAAACGGCGTGTAGAAACTTGTCACTGTCGCATCATCGCTTTGATTGCGATAGTACTATGTAGGTATTGTTGCCAGACTAAGATGGGGATCTAAAATTTGAAATTATTTCAAATCTTCGAGCGATCGATCGAAACATTGTTAACTTTCTCGAATTCGATTCGAAGAAAAAACTTTGTTTCTTTGTTAAACTTGAGGGTTGGATCAAAGACTAGAATAAGATTGACTAGAATAATGTTTGACTAAACTGACTAGAATAATGTTTAACTAAACTGACTAGAATAACGTTTTATTGGTTATTTAGTTTACGAGGCAGATTCGACACTTTAGACAAAAGACATATTTTTCTTATACTGTACATACAGGTTAAGAAGCACATTCATCAATGCTTCATTGATGAGTGTTGCGCACTTTTGGGCGCTGCCCTGCGGGCAGCCTCTCAGAGAATTGCAGGCTAAACATTCATGATTACAATTCTCTCAACATTCTTATCACCGAAATCGTGCGTTTTCAACAACCAATCAATGAGCTATAACTTTAGAGTGGAAGCGGAGTGGTCCACCTTGTGCCACACAGGGTAGAAGGAATCCCGGGAAAAAGCGGAATTTGGACGGCAGATTCCAAGGTTTTGCCTTGAATTTTACCTAAGAATCAAGGTTCTGTATTGTTGTAGCAAAAGTATGCAACAGACCCATTGGAACAATGTTAGGTGCTCGTTGGTGCTCAGTTTTACCAGGGATTATTTCCAATTTTAAATTGACAACATTGGCATCGAAAACTCGCGCAGAAAGCGACAGTATAAGATCGCGCGCTATACGGCCAGACAAAACGCGCGTAATGTATATGTATAGCGTTACAAGGCTCGACTCTATACTCTATAGGTTGCTCGACGCGATGATATCAATTAATAGAGCAAACACCGCATCGACCGCGGTTGAGGCACGGCCCCAGCCCGGCCGGCGCGAGCACGAGTTGAGTATACGTCTATGATGTTAAGAACTTTTAATTGCTTTTAATCGCTATTAATCTCAATATTTCATTACTTGCTAAGGTTAAGTCCGCCGTCGCGTCGCGTCCCGTCGCCGTGCGAATTTGTTCAATAGACGACATCGGCGACGCCGACGCACTTTGGTCTAAGGTCGGCAAAAAATGGCCAAAAATCAGAATGTGAATTTTTTTATCAGTTCATCATCAATGGGTCTGTTGCGTACTTTTGCTACAACAATATAGAACCTTGATTCTTAAGTAAAACTCGGCGAAAATAACGATGCGCACATTAAAAAAGTTCAAAATTCACTCATAAACTCAGGAAATCACTTCAATTTCAAACAGCCCGCGCTACACTAGACACTATTTGCACTGGTATACTACTACATAGACGGAACCACCTTGCGTAAGTGAACAACATCGTAACTACAAAATGATGGAATTCCCTTCTAAATACATGAGCTATTGGCTGCATTTGCTGTCTGGTCTTTTCGGTTTATCAAAGATTACAAAATAATATAAGAAATTTTCGCATCTAAACGAAACATTGCAATGTTTGTAAGTTCTGTTCATGTCTATATAAACGAGATGGTTCCATCTATGTAGTTGTAAGTCGGTGATATAGTGTCCAGTGTAGCGCGGGTTGTTTGAAATGGAAGTGATTTTCTGAGTTAATGAGTGGATTTTGAAAGTTTTTAATGTGCGCATATCGTTCTTTTCGCCGAATTTTACGATAGAAACAATGAGTTATATTGATGTAGCAAAAGTACGCAACAGACCCACCATAAACTTTAAATACTAGTTTTAATCAAAGAAAACACTTTTAACAAATAATTTATACCTAGATATGACACTGAGAAGCTATTTATCAAGCTTAGAATGTAGAAAACGATGATTTTTGGTGACGTTTTTTCGGCTGATTTTTTGCCACCTTTTTTTTCGATTTAAGACCTTAGTGCGACAACGTGACGCGCGACGACCGCGCGGCTCGAGAACCGGGACCTGGGACAATGCGTGCGCGACAGAGAACAGAAAATTTGCTCTACCCCAGCTGAGTTAATCGTGAGGCACGTGCTTGCGGTAAGTTGTGAGTTTCAACGATGATTCTATAGACTGCTACTCGATTAATCGATGCTGATCGATTTACGGCTGAAATATTCTAGATAAAAAAATTGGTCGCATCACTATGATACGATATGTGGTTTCCGCCGTTCCAGTTTATAGTGGTTCTACACCACTCTTTTGTGAGCTTTCAATCTGCTAGCTAGCGTCACCACTACTCACAGGTCAATTTTTTCCGGAGACCAAATATCGAAAAAAATTGAGCCCACGGGATTATGATTATATCATAGTACTCACTACCTACCGACTGTGAGAGTGAGAGAGAGAGAGAGAGAGAGAGAGAGAGAGAGAGAGAGAGAGAGAGAGAGAGAGAGAGAGAGAGAGAGAGAGAGAGAGAGAGAGAGAGAGAGAGAGAGAGAGAGAGTGAGAGAGAGAGAGAGAGAGACAGAGAGAGAGAGGGGAGAGAGAGGAGAGATAGAGAGAGAGAGAGGGGGAGAGAGAGAGAAAACGCGGTGAGCTATTATACAGGTGCGGCATAAATATAGTCGTACAACACAGAATATATGTACTTACGCATCAGCGAATTAAAAATGTCAGTCCAAGCCTTAGTTTTGACGCAGGTATAGGCAACCAGAAATGCTTAGATTAATTGTGATAAGAACTAGGGTATTGCAATTGGCCAATCTTTTAATGAGCCAAAATCCGAGGCCACCGTCGACTGACATTGTTCAATACGCTGACGGAATAAGGCGGGGCACTATGTTATGCTATAGTTCTGATTGTAGCCAAAATCTCGTAAGGCGAGACAATTTTTTTTAAAAATAAAATATTATGCTGATAACATGATAAATTCCAGCGTGCGCTGGATGAGGCCTATTGCACTCTACGGCATTTTCACTAAAAGACGTCGATTGTATTTGCGCGATAATTTCACCTCGTTTCTCACATTTTCTCTCTCTCTCTCTCTCTCTCTCTCTCTCTCTCTCTCTCTCTCTCTCTCTCTCTCTCTCTCTCTCTCTCTCTCTCGCTCCACGCACAATTAATGGGACCACAAATGACAAATCCCCTACTGATCAACAGTCAGCGGCCAACAACTCAAGATTCATCCAAACCTGTAAAGATGACGATGAGTACACTAGGAAATCACAAAATTCACTCTCAGAATCGGGCTTTATGGCGGAGAGATGCAGATGTCATGGGAGCTTTCTATCTAAAATGAGACATATCTCTGTGTCTCCGTAGAGAGAAAGTGGCAAATTAGACAGGACTCTCCCTTGATACCTGCGTTGAACCGCCATTACGGCGATCTTGCCGATACAGCGGTTATGCGAGTTTACTACTGAATTTCAGACTATTCCTGAGAGTGATTTTCGTGATTTTTGCTGGTTCTAACATCAGATTGAACCATTCATTTGCTCAAAGCAAAAGTTTGCAAGAGCTTCATTATTGTATCACCTCAATGATGCTCTTGCAAACTTTTGCTGTGAGCAAATGAATAGTCCATTCTGATGCAAAAACCAGCAAAAATGACGAAAATCACACTGAGAAAGTTTAAAATTCAGTAATAAACCTACATAACTACATAAATGGCAAGATCGTAATGGCGGTTCGACGCAGGTATCATGGGAGATTCCTATCTAATATGCCAATTTCTCTCTGAAAACACAGAGGTATGTCTCAATTTAGATGGGAATCTCCCATAATACCTGCGTCTCTCCGCCATTAAGCTCGATTCTGAGAGTGAATTTTGTGATTTTTTTAGTGTAATTGTCATTTTTACAGGTTTTCATGGAAGAATCAACTCTTCAATCCCGCATAGCAAAAATGCGCAAGAGCCCCATTGGAGTCGGACGGCGCACGAGCGCGAGCGTGAGCGGCAACTCCTTTAACTATTCAATGTATGGTGTAACACTAAGTCGCGGTCGGCTCCTTTTTCTCTGCGTATTTCATTCATATATGACGAAAGTTTTCAACATTTCTGTTGCGTCCAGTTTGAAACAATAATCGATTAAATATAGGAATGAATACATTCCTTATAATTAGCAAAACAAAATAAGTAATAATCAAAATTAAAAAACCGAAACTTTAAAAATTATTTACAGGGCAATTAGTTCTGTAGCTAGGCTCTATGCGGGCAATGGCTGGGGAATCGTGAGACTACTTTGTCCGCATAGTCTTTCTCTCTTTCCTCCCATTTGAAAACGTGGGTTAGAAAAGGACAGAAGAGGGGGCCAAAGTCACGTGATGGCCCCCTCTGCTGTCCTATTCTAGCACATAAGTTCAAATGGAGGGAGAGAGAGAAAGACAATTCCCTGTATCCGCCCATGGTCCCGCATAGATAATACATATAATAAAACTGTACGTAAGTTAATTGATGATAAACAGCGAGAGCAATAAACCAATGCATCACTCACTCTGTCTTACAATTAGATAACGCGGATGGATGCAACTGCATGGAAAATACGATCAGAAAAAATCCTTGAACTTTATTGTTGCATACGGTTTTATCATTATAACTGTAATATACCTACTTACAATAAGTGTGTGATGGTTTGATTTTTTGCTCATTCTCTCTATCTATTGATTGAGCCCTCTGTACGGTGCTTTCTCTTATTCCTATCTTAATCTCGTTCGGACGTTTCTCACAGTAGTCCAGGCAATAAAGCATTCTACCTTGCAAAAATGGAAGTAGTAGGTTTTTTGACGGAACTTTATGTATTTTTGGTCGCTGATTCCGAATTTTCAACTTCCCACCAAAAATTTCCCGGGGAACGTTGCCAAATTTACGTTTTTTTACCAAAAAAATCGGTTTTTTGAAAATTCCGAGCTCCACGTGCATTATTTTGAAAAAATACCTCAGTTCAAAAAGAAAGTAGACAAAAAATGGAACAAAACCTTGTCAACGGTTTTTTTCTAAGATCAAAATTGACCAAAATATGAGCCATCTTCCGAACGCTCCCTTGCGGAAAATTGACGCTAACGCGGCAATACGCGTACAGCACAGCAGCCCCGCAGCCCGCGTGAAGCGATCCTCTTACGTGTCTTCCTCTCCTCCTCCTTCACTGATACTTTTAGATTATTTGGGTTCTGACACCCCCCCCTGATACGCACCCTTGCCTCCCTTTTGCTTAACCATAACCCTTATTTTATTTATAAGCAATAACGGAACAAGTTTAATGAAGAAAATTAAAACGGTGGTTCTAAAAAAACAAATGGATTCAATTGTACTCTCTATTTTTCGAACATCGTTGCCCTTTGCCATGCCGCAATGCAAATTATTAGTCCTATTTATGCCTCTTTCGGATGTAATTTAGAGTCTTTGCTTGAGCCGTCCTAGACTTGGCTTGGCTTGAGAAATATTCAAGCCGAGTTGAGACCAGTGAGAGAAATTGCAATTCAGAGACGCTCCTAGCAAACCAGCAATAGGATACTTGGGGAATTTTGAGTATATTTCAAGGTATGTAAGATTTATGATATGGAAGCTACCTTGAAATTATTCCGTTGAGATTTGCCTTGAGCACAATACTGAGCTTTTTTGGAGCATCTCTGGAGTGCAAATTCGTGTCTCAATCTCACTTGAAAATGCCTTGAAACTTCCTCAAGATATTTCAAGGCATTCTATGGCTCTACGTTTCTTTCTGAATTGAAAATTGAGTCCGGAAGACGATTCAAAACGAAGCCTTGCTAAGAAGATCTCAAGTATAGTCTCTGTATTTCACCCGTAGTCGCTCTAATATCGATTTTTAAGAATGTGACCGTCTTAAATAGGAATTACGTCCCCAAATTGGTCTCATATTTTCATTTCGTGACACACTCTATACCGCTCTTGATAACAAAAGCTAATTGCTGCCGTTGACGTGTTTGATAGTTAATGCTTTTTTCGTTTTAGTTTTCGCAAGTCTTCGGGCGTTTCTTATAGGGTACGCGGTTTTCGAATATTTTTACTATCATTGATTTTCTAAAAACTGCAATCGTTTCAATATTCGTGGTGAGTTTTCATCAGAAATTTCACTAAATCTTTAAGTATGGATAAAATTGGATGCTTTTGAGAGAGTGTTTTAAAGGGGGAGCGTGTGGTAAATGTTTCGGATTTTCGGGGAAAAGGTTTGGATTCTTGCCGGAAAGCGAGTCATCGGCGTAAAAATAGAAAAAAGTACATTTATGGATGGTATTTATCTTCGAGAGTCGAAAATGTAAAAAAAAAAACATTACGTCATCAAAATTTATTGCGACGTTCTGGGGAAATCACAGAACTACAAGCAATTATCGACCCTGAATTCATTTTTCTTAAGAATCCTGGTTTTTCTGGCGGAATAATAAACCCAGCCGATTTAAGGCAAAGAACCTAGCGTTGCAGAAGTCATTAATTTAATCTGATCTATCAAGTTCCTTTTGTGAAGAATTATACATTATGTGATTTTACGTAGGAATTGACCCATTGACGCTGTTGCAAACGTTCACAACCGACATAATGGAGAAAGCTGAAATGATGATTGGGGGTAAAACGCAATCTTGCTTCGTTAGGAAGTAATTTATGATTTGGCTGCTGAAGAAGATCAGTACCATTTCTCGTGAGGACGAAAGTTTAACGGGAAAAGAAAGGCAACGTCACTGCCGGGAATACGAGGCCAAAATGTCGATGAACATACACGCAGACAAATTTCTGGTTGAAATAACGGAACGTATTATTAATAATCGGGTAAAAAGAAATTCCTTTTAAAATAATGAGAATTCTTATTGATCCAACGATTTTTCTTGGGATTCTCCTGAATAATCAGAACGTTCAATTGGACCAATGATAATTCTCGTTGAATCAATAAGAATTCTCATTATTTTAAAAAGAATTTCTTTACACCCCTATTTCTAATACGTTCTGTAATTTCAATCCGAAATTTTTCTCCGAATATATGTTTTCTTTGTTTTAGGAGCGAAGCAAAAAAAAAAAAAATAATAATTTCTACGTAAACAGAAAGAAAGCATGCGATGAAAACAGTGATATAACTCCCTTTCCCTTCTTCAATTTTTTGCGATTGTCATGAGATTTTCATTTTATCATAAACCCTTTCACCATTCGCCAATTTGATTTCCGACGGGTTTTCCGGTCTCCAATGTTGCTGTAGATTCAGAATATAAATAAACAGCAGGGTATTCCTCTGGTCGCATATTTTATTAACCAGGCCCCTAAGCAGCCGTAAAACGAAGGAGGCATACATAGGACTAATAATTTGCATTGCGGCATGGCAAAGGGCAATGATGGTCGAAAAATAGAGAGTACAATTGAATCCATTTGTTTTCTTAGAACCACCGTTTTAATTTTCTTCATTAAACTTGTTCCGTTATTGCTTATAAATAAAATAAGGATTATGGTTAAGCAAAAGGGAGGCAAGGGTGCGTATCAAGGGGGGGGGGTGTCAGAACCCAAATAATCTAAAAGTATCAGTGAAGGAGGAGGAGAGGAAGACACGTAAGAGGATCGCTTCACGCAGGCTGCGGGGCTGCTGTGCTGTACGCGTATTGCCGCGTTAGCGTCAATTTTCCGCAAGGGAGCGTTCGGAAGATGGCTCATATTTTGGTCAATTTTGATCTTAGAAAAAAACCGTTGACAAGGTTTTGTTCCATTTTTTGTCTACTTTCTTTTTGAACTGAGGTATTTTTTCAAAATAATACACGTGGAGCTCGGAATTTTCAAAAAACCGATTTTTTTGGTAAAAAAACGTAAATTTGGCAACGTTCCCCGGGAAATTTTTGGTGGGAAGTTGAAAATTCGGAATCAGCGACCAAAAATACCTAAAGTTCCGTCAAAAAACCTACTACTTCCATTTTTGCAAGGTAAGCCACTTTTTTCGTCTCTATTGCCTGGACTACAGTTCCTTTTCCTTCTCACGTTGTCATTTTTATTGGGTTTCTCTCATTTTATTTAGTCTTCAGATTGTTGACTCATCAAAATAATTGTGATAACATTTTCTGTTCTCACGAGGAAAATCCCCCTGACGATCTTATTTGATTGAATCAGAATTATAATTTGTATGTATAAACGAATGAGTTGGCATTCCACACCAAGTCGCATAAGATAGGTCCGTAAAGGTATGAACTTGAAAATTAGATGAAATGTGGCAAAACCCGTCATTCCTTGAGATGAAAGAAAAAGTCGTAATTTTTAATTTTATTTTCGTCCTTTTTTTCTCGAATTAAGTACTTACCTACCGAATTTGTAATCTTTTCAAAATCTCCTTATACATAGCTCGTTTTTGTTTAGCATCGTAGGGCCATTAATTTTTGTCATCGCAAGAGACCGAAAGTTTATTGACTTCCAAGCATTACAATGTTTTGCTTTCATTTTCATTTAACCTCAGGTTAAAACGGTGATGATTTTACGCTACCTATTTCGAATGAATGGTTGAAATTTAGAAAATGCCTGGTTTTGGACTTAAATACTATCAACTTGCAATTTTATTCGCTAAGAGAAGCTACATAGTTTCATAACCTAAAATATACGTCTTTCGGGATATATAGATTCTAGGCTACCATGTTTTTTGGTTGGTCATACCATCCTTCTCTCGTGCTCGTCCCCAATCGGTTCAATTTTTATTCTAAAAGTCACATCTTATGCGAGTAAGTTTGATAATAAAGTATGACTTATTCCGACTGCTCGTTATTATTAAACCATCGATTACCTACATTAAAGATGTAACAAATGGAAAAACATCTCGCTTAGCATACAAGTACAAAAGTACACCCTCTCACAATCAGTGAATGTAAGTAGGTAAGTACCTACACAGACACCTACGCAATGCCGAAGTGGTACGGTCATCATAAAAATTCAAAATACGATCTTCAGATTTTTGTTCTTTACACACATAGAGGTGTCAAGATGTATGTACTCACATGCTTTGTTTATTTAGGTAATCAATATGCATATTTGTTCAAGTCGAGATCTCAAAGCAGCGGTGATTCCTTCATCGAAGTGTGTAGTTATTTTTATTTTTATCATTGTTCGGAAGTCAACAGCTTTATTTTTAAGTGGCGCCTGTTTACGAAATAATGTTAAAATGTTTAGGTCGCGATGAATCATTCTACTTTAAAGTTGAGCGGCGCGGGATCAACGTAATTGATCGAAGAGTGTATTTATAAAAAGAAAAAAATAACAAAAAAACAAAAAAACCACCATATCTCAGATCTCTGATGTCACGCAGGTCAAGACAGTTCTGACGTTTTGTCCGGGTGTGGAAAAACAATTTTCACTTAAAACGCGGTAAAGTCGAGACTCGAGCAAGATGGGGGTAATTACATTAACTATGACGCAATTCAAAGAAAATATACCGAAATAAAAAATAATAATTGAGATCTTGAAACAAGAAAAAAGTAACTGTTTTTCTAAGCCTCTTTAATTTGTATGTATTCACGTTTCAACCATAGTTGCCAGATGTTCAGATGCGGGTGTATAGGAACTTGAGTTCAAAATTATTAAACCTATTTGAGCGCACACGTGTGAGAAAAGAACAGGGATAGGGACTATAAACGAGCGATACCTGGATCCCCCCTCCAATATTTCTTATTCTAGCGCAAGTGTTCAAATAGTGGAAAGAGAAAAAAATCGAGACAAGAATATTTTTTCTTTGGGGGGGGGGGGGGGAGAATACTGACGCCTTTTTTTTTTTGCTTCTTACGCGTTCGCCGTTCGGCTCCTGCAAACTTTGACCCTAATGTCTATTTTCACTTACAATTCAGGAAACTTATTGGGCAAAAACACTTTTTGTACACATTCTTCCTTGAATTCCTTGCATTTGATCACTATCTTAAACCTATACCTACGCGCTAAATAAGAAAGCATCATTTTGCTTTTCAATTTTTCCTTAAATTTCGAGATGTGTCAAATCCTTGGATTGGCTACCCGTCAGCCCCCTCCCCTTAAATGACGCCAATAGTTTTTCGCAATGCATGCTTGTATTTTTAGCCCTAAATCCCATATTTAAGTGTCATGCGTGTCTGCAGCTCCAGCTTTCAGTACTTTAAAAACTGCGATGCCTCGCGATTATTTCAAAGAATCAAAATATTTTCAAAATTTTGTCTTGAAAAAGTTTGTTCTTTCCAGCGGTTCAGCCTTTCCTCAAGTCAACACTGTTTCTCATACCAGTAGTGAAAATGTATTACCTACCTATACTGCTTGTTCTATGAAGGTGAATGACCAGTGTTAACCCCTTATGGACCAAGCCCGAGTTTACTTGTTTTGATAAGGTCTCGGCTGGCGCCTTCAGTTGGTTGTATAGGCAATTCCAACCCCCTCGAGTACGAACAGTTAACTACCTACCCTATATAAACGGAGAAGTGGTGTTCTCTTGAACTAACCTGGTCCTTAAAGGGTTAAGAGTCAATTTCTGTTTTCAGAGCTCTATCGTTCGATCAATGTCTTATATAGGCCGAAAAAAATTCATCTTTCAGGAAATGGCGAAAGACATAGGTTCTATAACATAGTGGCGGTTCCTGCAATGTGGCAACGATGGATTCTCTCCATTTAAACCTATGTAAAACTATCGATCTTCAGGAGGTGCAATTGCACCCCCAATATATCGATACTTATTAATATACAATATTCGAAAAAACGTCTCTGCAAAATGTTCGCATCAACTTAAAAAATAAGGCTGAAAGCATCAAAAAACGGAATATACCAAATAAATTTTTGTACTGAGATGGGATATTCCATTTTTTGGTACTTGGAGTCTTATTTCTAAAGTTATTGACAATATATTTTGCAAAGCCATTATTCTAGTGATCCTGATGTTCTGTTTGCTTTAATATAAAATATAATCTACTTTTGGCCTGTAGTTTGACATTAATCGAACGGAAACGCCAAACGCTCCCCGAATAGCCGAAATGGGTCTGTTGCAAACTTTTGCCACAGCGCTATAGAGTGTTCAATCTCATGTAAAATCGCGTGGAAAGTCCATTGGTGGCATCAGAAAGTAATAAAATGCAGTATAAAACTCACGAGAGACGTTTAATGAAATCCAAGATGGCGGTAAAATATTGAGCAACCTGTATGCATGCACCACGAACATCCAAGGATAGCCAACCTCACAAACCAATCAAAACATAAAGAAACACATAACCTCTGAGGCTGTGAGGTTGTCAACGTTGGCAATCCTTGGATGTTAAAGGTGAATGCATACAGATTGCTCGATATTTTACCGCCATCTTGGATTTCATTAAACGTCTCTTGTGAGTTTATTATTGCATTTCATGACTTTCTGATGCCACCAATGGACTTTTCGGGCGATTTTACGTACGATGAAACACTCTTTATCGTTGTAGCAAAAGTTTGCGACAGACCCATTGGCACTAAACGCTGATTATTGCCTTAACAGCTGTATGTACCTTGTTTCTCATCAGCAAGTGGTGTGTGTACGCGGACGCAATACTGCACGCGAGGTGCGGTCGATACCTGAGGAATAAACTTGTGAGGCATCTTAAAATCTATCGCTGCTCCAAACTTTACCAAACCTTGAAGTAAGATCGCACAACTGACTGAGAGATTTTGATATGACTGAGGCGAGGTTTTGAGATTAGATAGGTTCGTTCTTTTTTGGTTTTGTTTTATGGTTCATCAATCGGAAACCTCGAAGTGATATCAAGTTCACGAGTGTAGAACACCTGCTTCATAAAAGCCATAAAAAAATCGGCGCCAATAGGGCTCTTGCAAACTTTTGCTGAAATTGTCCAATCTGAAGTGAAGTCCAGCTAAAGCACGAAAATCACACTAAAAAAGTCTAAAATTCTATAATAAACTCCCAAAACTGCTATAACGGCAAGATCGTAATGGCGGTTCAACGCAGGCATCATGGAAGATTCCTGACTAATTTGTCACTTTCTCTACGGAAACTCGGAGATATGTCTCAATTTAGATACGAATCTCCCATGACACCTGCGTCTTTCCGCAATTAAGCCCGATTCTGTGAGTGAATTTCGTGATGTTTTTGTGTACTCGTCGTCATTTTTACAGGTTTTTATGCAAGCATCAACTCTTCAATCACCTATAGCAAAAGTTTGCAAGAGCCCCATTTAAACGATGAAGAAAACTAATCCTAAATTCATCACTCAACAGAAGACTGTTGCCTATTGTTTTGATCCCAACCAAACTTGAGGTGGAAGAAGATTATAATGGAAGTATTCCAAATAAAACGATCCGAACTTACTCCGGTAAAAATTGAGTTAAGTATACTTATTTCTTATGGTTCCTTTTTTGCGTTGTGATTTTTGAACTGAACGCAACGAAACGTAGCCTACGAACAAAATCAAGGGTAGCTTTATGTATGTACTATCAACGAATTAAAGATTGACGCAGGATTTTCACACACATGCAGTCATGGGTGGGAGTGTGGGACTGATCTGCTACGGCTTTCCCGCCCCAACCACACTGGCCTCTCGCCTGCAAGGTGTGAGGAGTATGGAGAGTGGCCGAACCGGAGCCCTTAAGGCGAAACTTAGCTCGTAAAAATCTCGGGACAATCTTTAATTCGTCGATAGTATCTATGTATACCCAGCATAGAATCGCACAAACAATTCAGAATCACTATAATCGTCCCTTTTGCAGAAAATTGGGGTTTCCTCTCAATTTTTCCTGGTAAATTTAAAGCCGATCAATTTTCTCACGAGAACCATATGCTATTTTTGAATGCTGTGCCATCTCTTTATTTTTTTCTGACTTAAAATCAACTCAACAAAAGTTCAATCAAAACTTATAAAAATACAAGGATTTGACAATCTGACACTATAGGTTTGCTGCCGCGCCGCACTGTGTGGGATTTGACCGATCTAGCGAGAAAAAAGTCCGACCAATGACTTTCTTCCGCGATAAGTGTCACTAGGGGGTTTAAAGGGTCGCTGATCACGAATCTGACGTCAGATTTTATGAATTTTAATGTCAAGTGCTCTAAAAGCCCAAAAACTGTCAAAATAATTTTATAAAAAAGAATAATAATGAAAAAAAAAAATTATTCCTCTAAAAAACAGGGGATCAGTTTTCAACAACGCTAATTAATGAAACGTTCACATTAAATGAATTGGTCCTTTAAAAAAATGCCCGGAATAATAAAAAAAAGGAAGAATAAAATTGCTGACTGCCCGGGATTCGAACTGCAAATCTTTCGTTGGTTGGGTGGCACCGCAACCGACTGAGCCAGCGAGACGGTATGAACGCAAGTGAGTTTCCATTCATACAAGTAAGCGAGTACAGAAAATGCGCAGTACGTGGCGCGACGAGCTCTCACAAGCACTTCAAAGTGTGGTCTGAACTGGCGATTCTCACTTTTCAAATTGATATTATTTTCGTGGGGGCACCTTGTGGCAGCTACTGTTTTCAGGGATTTGTTCTCTGAAATATGGGCTTTCTCGTGGTGTAAACCAAAGTTCCGCCAAACGCCGCCAAATTTAGTTATTGTCCAATAAAGATCACGATTTACGTAAACTTGAGGAGTTGGAGAACGTTTCATTCGAGACTTTGAAAAAACCATTAGAAAGGACATTGAGTAAATAAAATAGGGTGCAAAATGATCAGCAGACCATCCTCTACAACATGCAACCAACACCTTTTCCGAAACTGTAACACGTATACTTAAAATAGCATCAAATCTAAGGCTAAGAAAATGATCGTAGGAAATGTCGTAACCAAACTATGGCGGAAGCCAATGTTCAAGCTGTTTTACACTAATCGGATCGAAGAAAATGCATAAACAATACATATATTCGT
This sequence comes from Trialeurodes vaporariorum, assembly GCA_011764245.1. Taxonomy (NCBI): domain Eukaryota; kingdom Metazoa; phylum Arthropoda; class Insecta; order Hemiptera; family Aleyrodidae; genus Trialeurodes; species Trialeurodes vaporariorum. The sequence continues at coordinate 51,812,219 of VMOF01000320.1, forward strand.
GATCAGCATATCCTCACCTTTCATTTTCATCCATTTTCGAACAATTTTAAGCAACTTGATTTTTCGACTTTTTTCTAGCTAGATCGGGCATATCGCCACACTGTGCGCCGTGGCTCCTCCCTCCAACCCTCAAATAAATTAGACATATTCTAGTGGTCTTATGTTCATTCGCTCCATGGGCCCCATGAGTCATGACACTGCTGATTACTCCTGAGATTGCGGAATCCAAAATATTTGACCTCCCAACTTTCATGGGGAATGAAAACAAACAAAAAATACAATTTTTCCTTTAATCACTCGCTTTAAGAAATCAAAGAATGCACCAATGCATGGGCGCCCGCAGAAAAATTTCCAGGGGGGGGGGGCAAAATTGTTGAACCCCAACGGAAGGTCAAGGGGGACAACCCCCCCCCCCCCCCCCCCCCCGAGGAAAAAGGGAGGAACTTTTTTCTTCTTCTTCTTCTTCTTCGTACATATAGTGTACAATCATGAAGCCATTTTAGATGTATCCGAATAATAATAATAATTTTGACGTGTTTGATATTATGAATAAACGGACAACAGATGATAATAATGGTAAGTGGTAAAGGTAAGTAAATGTATAATTCTACTATTCCTTGCAAAAAGTGAGTTAAAATTACAACATAAACTAATAATAAAGTTTCACTTCTTAGATTCACATTTCATTTTCTTTTGGTCCTTTCATATTTCTTCGTGAAATTTTGACTGTTTTGAATTCCAGTTTTGAATTCTGTTTTGCCCCCCCCCCCCTGCGGGCGCCCATGCTCCAATGTACATATGCTTAAATGTTAGTAACACAAAAATGCCAGTAAATTGGAATGAAAAATTAAGGAGGAAAGAGTTACTTACTTCTAGATTCTATTATATTCGCCGGCATGTTGAGTTACGATGACAAGCTCATAATATTTTTCATAAAATAAAAAACAAAACAAAAACACGTGAACGAACGTAAGTGATTATTAAGATCGAACTATCATCGATTGTAAATTAAAGAACCTATTCTTTAATCCCCCAATTATGATCCCTTATTAAAAAATATTCTGACCTATTTATTTGATTTTATTTGATTTATATTTATTTATTTATAAATTGCGATGGGAGAAACCACAAAAGCTAGTATCGATCACTGTCAAATTATCAAGTGATGACCGCGGCACGATACTAATGGAAAAGAAGGCGGCTACTCACACAGCAAACAGAAAGAGGGAAGAGAAAGGAAAGAAATCCCACGAAATTGATAAAGGCATTCTAATGTCAAAACCGGAGACTCCGTTTTATAATTCCGATAAGATTCATTTTATCTCTCGTCATTTTTTTTTGTTGTCTTCATCTCTCACCATTTCCCTATCTCCATTTAATACTGAGCCGGTGCGGTGTGGTGGATGATCCAAAGTCTTACCATCATCGGAACGAAGATTATAACTAATCGTTAATAAGGTAACGAAATCGATCGCGGCGCCTCCGACGTTGTCAAAGCGTAGAAAATATTACATCCGCATGGAACCAAGTGCATTCGAAGTCCTGAGTTTCTTTCAACTCGACTCGATTTTAACCCTTCACTCTTCACTGCATGGAGTTCCACCGGTGGAACAAATTCTTCAAACGCTCATATAAAATACAGGTTTTTAGATATGCCTTCGGCGCATGGTGTGTCAACGCGGGAGAAGGTATATTTTGAGCTCACACAAAAAAAAAAAAAAAAAAAAAAAAAAAAAAAAAAAAATTGGCTGAAAGAAAACATCATGCAGTGAAGGGTTCGTGATCGAAATCATGTCAGGGGGAAAATTTGCCCCCGTATCCAAACTGACCACATTTTGATTATTTTTATAAAGTTTCCGGCATTGGCTTTTTGAAAAATCCAATTAAAGTAAATTTTTTTTTTTTTGAAAATTTAAAAAAAAAAATAAATGAAAAAAATTCCCGCCATTTCTTATGGTGTTATATCACTTTTAAAAAACGAGTGAAAAATAGAAAAAAGAGAATTTTGACCGAAAAACCGTCAAATTATTTTTTTCACTATTTTTCCCATGTATTTGACCACCTAATACATTGAAAAATCCACAATTGCTTGAGAAAAAAAAAATCATGCAGTGAAGGGTTAATTCAGGAGGCCGATCATTTACTTCATCGTTAAACCGATCGTTAAGAATGTCTATGAGTGATTCTATTGGTTGAAAATTGTAAAACTTGACCGTTGCCATGGTGACCATCGTTAAAGTGTCCGCTATTTAAAGGTTACTCATGAATAGCCTTTATATAACGAGACTCTTAACGATGGTTACCATAGCAACGGCCAAGATTAACAATTTTCGACCAATAGCATCACTCATTGACAGTCATAACGATCGGTTTAACGATGAAGTAAATGATCGGCCCGCTGAAACGTCATTTTAAATTTTTCTCGGGGGGGGGGGAGGAGTCTGATCCGAAAATTGAGAAAAAAAAGGTCTGCTCAGGCTCACTTTTTATAGAGCAGAAAAAAATCCTCAGAATAATGTTCAATAAGCCTTATAACCATCCCTGTAAAGATTTGTTTATCCAAAATTCATTACTTACTTAACCATCATTATTCATCTGGGAAACCCTGAAATTTGCAATAGAATTTAATTTACTAATGCCTTCAGGTCTTACCAAATCATTCAGGCAAATTTACTTTAAACCTGGGACAAGTAGACTATGTGTCACAGATCAGAACATCGAATTCTCATCCATAAAAGTATTTAATTCTCTTCCAACATCCATAAAAATATTGTTTAAAAATGCTGATTTAAATTCCTTTTTCGTAAATCTTAAAAATTTTCTCTTGGCTAAGGCCTTTTATTGTCTCCCTGAATTTTTTAAGAGCACTATGTAGTTTAGTCTAGTCTTGTCTATCCTTTATTCCCTGTACAACTACTTTATTCCCTGTACCTATCATAGTTTATTTAGTTTATACTAGAGGCCGGTGGCCGCTTCGCGGCCAAGCGTTCCGTTTCGCGTCTTGCGCGTGATTTTGTTTATTCGAGCTAAGACTTTGACTTGATATCCACTCCCTAACTCCGTTTGCTATTCGCCCATCTAATCCTGCTCCAAAGGACGAAATCTAAAAACTTACTCTATTATTCCTGCAATACTAAAGTGGTATTTTCTCATGTACACCAAATGTTTAGAAAACAGGAGTCATCATTTGGAAGGGGCATAAATAGCATAACCCCCCGTCCCCCCACCCCCTTGCATGAAACTTAACCATTTTAGGGGTGGTCGTTCTCAAGAGGGCCCGATCCAAAACCGTCAATTTTTTTTGGCGCTCATGGAGCCGCCGAAACCCTTAGAATCGGCGCATTTGGATGCACCGTATTAGCGCATGTGGATTATACGATTTAGAACAGTACAGAGAAAAGAAGGGAAGGAGAGAAAGAGATAGCTAGAGTGAAAAACCATGCTTTCACAATAAAATGAGAAGTTCGGGGTAAGCAAACAAATACGCATGACCGAGATCGCACACCTACGATAACCTTTCGTTGAACTGACATGACAATAAGACATTGCGTTTTAGTAGATAAATCCGTCCCCCCACCCCCTTGCATGAAACTTAACCATTTTAGGGGTGGTCGTTCTCAAGAGGGCCCGATCCAAAACCGTCAATTTTTTTTGGCGCTCATGGAGCCGCCGAAACCCTTAGAATCGGCGCATTTGGATGCACCGTATTAGCGCATGTGGATTATACGATTTAGAACAGTACAGAGAAAAGAAGGGAAGGAGAGAAAGAGATAGCTAGAGTGAAAAACCATGCTTTCACAATAAAATGAGAAGTTCGGGGTAAGCAAACAAATACGCATGACCGAGATCGCACACCTACGATAACCTTTCGTTGAACTGACATGACAATAAGACATTGCGTTTTAGTAGATAAATCAAAAATCTGTATAAAAATGGAAAAGAAACTTTGCGCGGGAAAAGTATGCCTTTTTCAAACAGCCCTTTATTAACGACAGTAATTTGTTAAAATAGGTTGGCTCGGAAATTCAAGCAAACTTCATTTAACATTTTAATTTTTTAAGCTTTTTGGACGTGAGGTCATTTACAACCCCTATTATTTGGGGTCATTCTTTCAGCGCTTTTTGACAATTGATGCTCAATGCTCAAAAGATGTCTCTCCATAAGTTTTTTGAAATTAGAGTGAGATAGCAGTACATGCGGGGGTTACGTGAGACCAAGAGAGACAGTTTGTCTTTCTTAGGAACGCTCATCACCAAGTCAGCACTAAATCAGTCTATTTCGAAAAAGAGAAAAAAACCCCTTCATTTAATTTGACTCACTTTGACTCCACAGATTAAAAAATAACAGGTGTATACAATCAAATGAATCGTTAAAAACTACACAAATACCCGAGAAATCTAACGATTTTTTTTTTTTTTTTTTTTTTTTTTTTTTTTTTTTTTTTTTTTTTAAATTTGAAAAAACAGACCTTAAAAAAACATCATAACCTCACCGAGATGCGAACTAATACGAAACAGCTCAAATCGCCAACTTTGAAAGAGGATGTGTAACAATATTCTGGGTCCGTTGGACCCGTTGGTAGTATTCTTAGATAAATCACTTATACATTCAAAGTAAACAACACATTTTCAACAGGAAACCAATTATTTTCATTACTCAGTAATATTCGAGAGCATATTATTGATAAGAGAAGAATAACCATCGTCTCAACTCATCATCACTAATAGTTTGGTTTCTTTAAAAATTCTCGAAACCCAGCCCAAATTTGCTGGGTTACAATCGAGATATCAATTCAACGCACCGATCTCAACAAAGTCATCTCTAGTTGATTGTACTATTCTATAAATCTGCGTTTAATACATATGATAAGTATCGAAGCTCTACTTCGCGAAGTTATACAGCAACCTCGTCGAGCCATCAATCAATGACTGTACAGTGCTGCCAGATTTGACATAAAATATACACATTTTACATTAAGTCTCAAGTGCCTGAATATTTTACAACACATCTAGCAGCACTGTGACTGTCCCATTGTTTACATCTACGTAAAATCATGTGATAAAAAGTCGAAGCTATACATCGATATCATACGAAGTGACTTCATTGAAGTCGCTATTAAAATGCTTCTATACCCGAATGTGTCCTTCCCAACGACCTCTATATTAGACCGGAGCAGGAATACGAACCAGCGTAACCCGCAAGAAAGAAAGTTAGGTTAGAATCAGTAGCGCACCGAGAGTTTCTTCATCTCTCTCTTTTCTCCATTAAGAAACGTATGTTAGGCAAGGATGGACAAGGGGATAAAACCCCTTCCTTCTGTCCTTTTCCTACTCATACATTCAAATGGGAAATGAGAGAGATAGAAGATATCCTGGTTGCGCCAGTGGTTAGAATAGATGTACTTGGCCGGATAGGAGCACCTCTGTTTACACGTATTTTTATGAAGATGTTCTCTTCCGTTTTTCGCTTCTAAAACTCCTAATTTTACACGGATTTTGTTTTTCTTGGTCTTAATAGAAGGAGGATAGCTTGGGCTTTGACCTCCGCCCTACCGGGTCCGGTAACGTTTTTTCGAAAATATATGGAAAATATAAGTCGTTGAAGTGGACACCCGTTGGTATGCTCTGAAGACCTTGCAAATCACGTTCGCCTGTTTACGACGATTCAATCTGTCTACAAATCGGCTTTTAGTCATTTTTTGAGTCTACTCCTTCACTCTCAGTCCTTTTAGTGCTAGATTCTTCAAAATCCGTAAAGTTTTAGTGGCTGAGGAGGTAATTTTTCTATACTGTGTAGTGTGTACCAGTAAACCCTCCTGTGTTAGAGTTCGTATAGTTACTTAACTTGAGTTCGTAATTTCTGTACATTTCCCTTCTGGATGATTTTTCATTCCTAATATTGTTTTATCAATCTGCGCCATCATCAGTGTCTATTAAATACTGTGATTGTGGTGAAACCCGCCCGCCGTTAACTCAGGATGTCGGATCGAGCCGACCACTGAAAGGGTTCTGGTTAGTCATCATCAAAATCGCGAGAGGTGTCTCTCTCGCACTCGCAGATGCTTACGGGAACACTTTGGGATACGGACTGAACCACCATAAGACGCAATGAGTGCGAGAGAGAAACCTTGAAACGCGAGAGGTCTCTCTCTCGCACTCGTTGTCGCTTACGGGAATATTTTGGGAAACGGACCGAACCACCATAAGACGCAATGAGTGCGAGAGAGAAACCTTGAAACGCGAGAGGTCTCTCTCTCTCGCACTGGCAGTCTCTTACGGGAACAATTTAGGAATCTGACCGAACCGCCATAAGACGCTATGAGTACGAATGAGAAACCTTAAAACGCGAGAGGTCTCTCTCTCGCACTCGCAGTCGCTTACGGGAACACTTTGGAAAACGTACCGAACCGCCATAAGTCGCAATGAGTGCGAGAGAGAAACCTTGAAACGCGAAAGGTCTCTCACTCGCATTCCCAGTCTCTTACGGGAACAATTTGGGAAACGGACCGAACCGCCATAAGACGCAATGAGTACGAGTGAGAAACCTTAAACCGCGAGAGGTCTCTCTCTCGCACTCGCAGATGCTTACGGGAACACTTTGGGATATGGACCGAACCGCCATAAGACGCAATGAGGGCGAGAGAGATACCTTGAAACGCGAAAGGTCTCTCTCTCGCACTCGCAGTCGCTCACGAGAATATTTTGGGAAACGGACCGAACCACCATAAGACGCAATGAGTGCGAGTGAGAAACCTTAAAACGCGAGAGGTCTCTCTCTCGCACTCGCAGTCGCTTACGGCAATACTTTGGGAAACGGACCAAACCACCATAAGATGCAATGAGTGCGAGTGAGAAACCTTGAAACGCGAGGGGTCTCTCTCTCGCACTCGCAGTCGCTTACGGGAATACTTTGGGAAGCGGACCGAACCACCATAAGACGCAATGAGTACGAGTGAGAAACCTTAAATCGCGAGAGGTGTCTCTCTCGCACTCGCAGATGCTTATGGGAACACTTTGGGAAATGGACCGAACCGCCATAAGACGCAATGAGGGCGGGAGAGAAACCTTGAAACGCGAAAGGTCTCTCTCTCGCACTCGCAGTCGCATACTGGAACACTTTGGGAAACGGACCGAACCGCCATAAGACGCAATGAGTGCGAGAGAGAAACCTTGAAACGCGAGAGGTCTCTCTCTCGCACTCGCAGTCGCTTACGGGAATACTTTGGGAAACGGACCGAACCGCCTTAAGACGCAATGAGTGCGAGAGAGAAACCTTGAAACGCGAGAGGTCTCTCTCTCTCGCACTCGCAGTCTCTTATGGGAATATTTTGGGAAACGGACCCAACCGCCATAAGACGCAATGAGTGCGAGAGAGAAACCTTGAAACGCGAGAGGTCTCTCTCTCGGACTCGCAGTTGCTCACGGGAACACTTTGGGAAACGGACCGAACCACCATAAGACGCAATGAGTGCGAGAAAGAAACCTTGAAACGCGAAAGGTCTCTCTCTCGCACTCGCAGTCGCTCCACGGGAACACTTTCGGAAACGGACCGAACCACCGTAAGACGCAATGAGTGCGAGAGAGAAACCTTGAAACGCGAGGTGTGTCTCTCTCGCACTCGCAGTCGCTTACGGGAATATTTTGGGAAACGGACCGAACCACCATAAGAGGCAATGAGTGCGAGTGAGAAACCTTAAAACGCGAGAGGTCTCTCTCTCGCACTCGCAGTCGTTTACGGGAATACTTTGGGAAACGGACCGAACCACCATAAGACGCAATGAGTGCGAGTGAGAAACCTTGAAACGCGAGGGGTCTCTCTCTCGCACTCGCAGTCGCTTACGGGAATACTTTGGGAAGCGGACCGAACCACCATAAGACGCAATGAGTACGAGTGAGAAACCTTAAATCGCGAGAGGTCTCTCACTCGCACTCGTTGTCGCTTACGGGAATATTTTGGGAAACGGACCGAACCACCATAAGACGCAATGAGTGCGAGTGAGAAACCTTAAAACGCGAGAGGTCTCTCTCTCGCACTCGCAGTCGCTTACGGCAATACTTTGGGAAACGGACCGAACCACCATAAGATGCAATGAGTGCGAGTGAGAAACCTTGAAACGCGAGGGGTCTCTCTCTCGCACTCGCAGTCGCTTACGGGAATACTTTGGGAAGCGGACCGAACCACCATAAGACGCAATGAGTACGAGTGAGAAACCTTAAATCGCGAGAGGTGTCTCTCTCGCACTCGCAGATGCTTATGGGAACACTTTGGGAAATGGACCGAACCGCCATAAGACGCAATGAGGGCGGGAGAGAAACCTTGAAACGCGAAAGGTCTCTCTCTCGCACTCGCAGTCGCTTACTGGAACACTTTGGGAAACGGACCGAACCGCCATAAGACGCAATGAGTGCGAGAGAGAAACCTTGAAACGCGAGAGGTCTCTCTCTCGCACTCGCAGTCGCTTACGGGAATACTTTGGGAAACGGACCGAACCGCCTTAAGACGCAATGAGTGCGAGAGAGAAACCTTGAAACGCGAGAGGTCTCTCTCTCTCGCACTCGCAGTCTCTTATGGGAATATTTTGGGAAACGGACCCAACCGCCATAAGACGCAATGAGTGCGAGAGAGAAACCTTGAAACGCGAGAGGTCTCTCTCTCGGACTCGCAGTTGCTCACGGGAACACTTTGGGAAACGGACCGAACCACCATAAGACGCAATGAGTGCGAGAAAGAAACCTTGAAACGCGAAAGGTCTCTCTCTCGCACTCGCAGTCGCTCCACGGGAACACTTTCGGAAACGGACCGAACCACCGTAAGACGCAATGAGTGCGAGAGAGAAACCTTGAAACGCGAGGTGTGTCTCTCTCGCACTCGCAGTCGCTTACGGGAATATTTTGGGAAACGGACCGAACCACCATAAGAGGCAATGAGTGCGAGTGAGAAACCTTAAAACGCGAGAGGTCTCTCTCTCGCACTCGCAGTCGTTTACGGGAATACTTTGGGAAACGGACCGAACCACCATAAGACGCAATGAGTGCGAGTGAGAAACCTTGAAACGCGAGGGGTCTCTCTCTCGCACTCGCAGTCGCTTACGGGAATACTTTGGGAAGCGGACCGAACCACCATAAGACGCAATGAGTACGAGTGAGAAACCTTAAATCGCGAGAGGTCTCTCACTCGCACTCGCAGATGCTTACGGGAACACTTTGGGAAACGGACCGAACCACCATAAGACGCAATGAGTACGAGAGAGAAACCTTGAAACGCGAGGGGTCTCTCTCTCGCACTCGCAGTTGCTTACGGGAACACTTTGGGAAACGGACCGAACCACCATAAGACGCAATGAGTGCGAGCGAGAAACCTTGAAACAGGAGAGGTCCCTCTCTCGCACTCGCAGTTGCTTACGGGAACACTTTGGGAAACGGACCGAACCACCATAAGACGCAATGAGTGCGAGAGAGAAACCTTGAAACGCGAGAGGTCTCTCTCTCGCACTCGTTGTCGCTTACGGGAATATTTTGGGAAACGGACCGAACCACCATAAGACGCAATGAGTGCGAGTGAGAAACCTTAAAACGCGAGAGGTCTCTCTCTCGCACTCGCAGTCGCTTACGGCAATACTTTGGGAAACGGACCGAACCACCATAAGATGCAATGAGTGCGAGTGAGAAACCTTGAAACGCGAGGGGTCTTTCTCTCGCACTCGCAGTCGCTTACGGGAATACTTTGGGAAGCGGACCGAACCACCATAAGACGCAATGAGTACGAGTGAGAAACCTTAAATCGCGAGAGGTGTCTCTCTCGCACTCGCAGATGCTTATGGGAACACTTTGGGAAATGGACCGAACCGCCATAAGACGCAATGAGGGCGGGAGAGAAACCTTGAAACGCGAAAGGTCTCTCTCTCGCACTCGCAGTCGCTTACTGGAACACTTTGGGAAACGGACCGAACCGCCATAAGACGCAATGAGTGCGAGAGAGAAACCTTGAAACGCGAGAGGTCTCTCTCTCGCACTCGCAGTCGCTTACGGGAATACTTTGGGAAACGGACCGAACCGCCTTAAGACGCAATGAGTGCGAGAGAGAAACCTTGAAACGCGAGAGGTCTCTCTCTCTCGCACTCGCAGTATCTTATTGGAATATTTTGGGAAACGGACCCAACCGCCATAAGACGCAATGAGTGCGAGAGAGAAACCTTGAAACGCGAGAGGTCTCTCTCTCGGACTCGCAGTTGCTCACGGGAACACTTTGGGAAACGGACCGAACCACCATAAGACGCAATGAGTGCGAGAAAGAAACCTTGAAACGCGAAAGGTCTCTCTCTCGCACTCGCAGTCGCTCCACGGGAACACTTTCGGAAACGGACCGAACCACCATAAGACGCAATGAGTGCGAGAGAGAAACCTTGAAACGCGAAAGGTCTCTCTCTCGCACTCGCAGTCGCTCCACGGGAACACTTTCGGAAACGGACCGAACCACCATAAGACGCAATGAGTGCGAGAGAGAAACCTTGAAACGCGAGGTGTGTCTCTCTCTCGCGTTTTAAGGTTTCTCACTCGCACTCATTGCGTCTTATGGCGGTTCGGTCCGTTTCCAAATTATTCCCGTAAGCGACTGCGAGTGCGAGAGAGAGGCCTCTCGCGTTTCAAGGTTTCTCTCTCGCACTCATTGCGTCTTATGGCGGTCCGGTCCGTTTCCGAAAGTGTTACTGTAATTGACTGCGATTGCGAGAGAGAGACCTCTCGCGCTTCAAGTTTTCTCTCTCGCACTCATTGCGTCTTATGGTGGTTCGGTCCGTTTCCAAATTATTCCCGTAAGCGACTGCGAGTGCGAGAGAGAGGCCTCTCCTGTTTCAAGGTTTCTCTCTCGCACTCATTGCGTCTTATGGCGGTTTGGTCCGTTTCCCAAAGTGTTCTTGTAAGCGACTGCGAGTGAGAGAGAGAGACCTCTCGAGGTTCAAGGTTTCTCTCTCGCACTCATTGCGTCTTATGGCGGTTCGGTCCGTTTCCCAAATTGTTCCTGTAAGAGACTGGGAGTGCGAGAAGGAGAGACCTTTCGCGTTTCAAGGTTTCTCTCTCGCACTCATTGCGGCTTATGGCGGTTCGGTCCGTTTCCCAAATTTTTCGCGTAAGCGACTGCGACTGCGAGAGAGAGAGACTCTTCGCGTTTTAAGGTTTCTCACTCGCACTCATTGTGGCTTATGTCGGTTCGGTCCGTTTCCCAAAGTGTTCCCGTAAGCGACTGCGGTTCACAGCAGTCCGAGTCACAGCAGCTAAAAATGCTAAAATGTGTGATGAAGAAACAGGGCCTCTCATAACTGCCATCTAATACTTTCCGATACGACTTCATGAACTTAACTGAATGAGCCTCTAGGTGCTGTTCGTCGAAATCTTGACCCAAATTTTATAGGCCATTCTCTCAGCCTCCCCCTCCAAGCTCACCTTTAAGATTCCGAAGAATGCGCAAAATCCACAGATGGTTCAAAGAGAGGAATTTTACGATGAATCCTGATTCAAGGCTGAATTATGCTGCGACTAAACAAAGGAATAAGAGGGAATCACTCCTGACATGATGAGTACTTCACAAAATTGATGATGACTAACCAGAACCCTTTCAGTGGTCGGCTCGATCCGACATCCTGAGTTAACGGCGGGCGGGTTTCACCACAATCACAGTATTTAATAGACACTGATGATGGCGCAGATTGATAAAACAATATTAGGAATGAAAAATCATCCAGAAGGGAAATGTACAGAAATTACGAACTCAAGTTAAGTAACTACGAACTCTAACACAGGAGGGTTTACTGGTACACACTACACAGTATAGAAAAATTGGTTTACGGACATTTCCCCCCCGCAATTTCCCCCCCGGACACTTCCCCCGGTCATTTCCCCTTGAGGACATTTCCCCCCCGTCAATTTCCCCCCCGGACACTTCCCCCCCGAGGACATTTCCCCTCAAGGACACTTACCCCCCGAGGACACTTCCCCCCGGTCATTCCCCCCCCCCCCAGTTACTTCCCCCGAGGTTATTTATAGCTAATCAAATAATCAATCAACTTTTACCTCACAATTTACACAGGTTTGAAGGGCGTGTTTAAAAAGTTGCATTATTTGTTTTTGGTTTTGTTTTATTTTTTGTTTTGTTTTAAAGATTTTTTTCATTGTTAATGTTTCATCAAAATCTTTCAAAAAGGGGGTGTAATCTACTAAACTAAAAAAAAATCTTTTGGAGATTGACAGATTCTGAAAGAGAAAACCAAATATTGCATTCAACTCAAAGAATAAAAACATATTATATCCTGAAATCACGTGAAAACTTGTTGAAAGCAACATCTGAATTTAAAGGACATTTTCACCCCCCCCCGGATATTTTCCCCCCGGATATTTCCCCCCCGTCTGTTCCCCCTAGTTTTATTGTTAATTAATTACTTTTAAAACTTATTACTATTAAAATTATTTTATAAAATAATTATTTGAGTTGAATGCAATGTTTGGTTTTCTCTTTCAGACTCTGTCGATCTCCAAAAGATTATTTTAGTTTAGTAGATTACACCCCCTTGTTGAAAGATTTTGATGAAACATAACAATGAAAAAAAAACGAAACAAAAAATAAAACAAAAACAAATAATGCAACTTTTTAAACACACCCTTCAAACCTGTGAAAATTGTGAGGGAAAAACTAATTTATTATTTGATTAGCTATAAATAACCTCGGGGGGAAGTAACTGGGGGGGATGACCGGGGGGAAATGTCCGGGGGGAAATGTCCTCGGGGGGGAAATGTCCTTGGGGGGGAAGTGTCCGGGGGGAAATTGACAGGGGGGAAATGTCCCCGCGGGGAAATGACCGGGGGGAAGTGTCCGGGGGGAAATTGCGGGGGGGAAATGTCCGGACACCAGAAAAATTACCTCCTCAGCCACTAAAACTTTTCGGATTTTGAAGAATCTAGCACTAAAAGGACTGAGAGTGAAGGAGTAGACTCAAAAAATGACTAAAATCCGATTTTTAGACAGATTGAATCGTCGTAAACAGGCGAACGTGATTTGCAAGGTCTTCAGAGCATACCAACGGGTGTCCACTTCAACGACTTATATTTTCCATATACGAGGGGCGTTCAATAAGTAAGTATCCCCCCCCTCTAAAATCTACAAAAATTGACCAAATTTAAAAACTTTAGATGAAAATCTTTCTCAGGATATACTGAATCCAGCTATTCAAGATTCAACGCAATCGGATAAAATGCGGCCGCACACGGGCCGCGGATGCGCGTTGCGGCGTGAGCCGCTCCCGCCGGCTCGGTCGAATTTTTAGTAGCGCGCGGCTAGAGAGGCTTCTCTTCAAACATTCATACATTTAATCAACAACCGGGGAGGGAAAAAATAATCGATTAAAAACATGAGTTGGGCTTACCTTATTTCTCCACATATCCACCTTTTCGGTCCAATGTTTCCATATCTCAAGGCGGAACTTGGTGGTGTGCATTTTGAATCTGTGGAGGAGGTCAAAAATGCTTGCAGCACTTTTTTGAAGAATCAGCCCAAGGATTTCTACGCGCGAGGCATCAAAAAGTTGGAGTCTCGATATCAGACCTGTTTGGACCGAAAAGGTGGATATGTGGAGAAATAAGGTAAGCCCAACTCATGTTTTTAACCGATGATTTTTTTCCCTCCCCGGTTGTTGATTAAATGTATGAACGTTTGAAGAGAAGCCTCTCTAGCCGTGCGCTACTAAAAATTCGGCCGAGCCGGCGGGAGCGGCTCACGCCGCAACGCGCATCCGCGGCCCGTGTGCGGCCGCATTTTATCCGATTGCGTTGATTCTTAAATAGCTGGATTTAGTATATCCTAAGGAAGATTTTCATCTAAAGTTTTTTAAATTTGGTCCATTTTCGTGGATTTTAGAGGGGGGGGGGATACTGACTTATTGAACGCCCCTCGTATTTTCGAAAAAACGTTACCGGACCCGGTAGGGCGGAGGTCAAAGCCCAAGCTATCCTCCTTCTATTAAGACCAAGAAAAGCAAAATCCGTGTAAAATTAGGAGTTTTAGAAGCGAAAAGCGGAAGAGAACATCTTCATAAAAATACGTGTAAACAGAGGTGCTCCTATCCGGCCAAGCACCTCTATTCCTAACCTAACTTTCCTTCTTGCGGGTTACGCTGGTTCGTATTCGTTCGCCGGTCTTATATAGAGGTCGTTGGTCCTTCCGCGCAAAAAACATATGATCACAATCGCCACGGTAACGTCAAATCGCTCGATCAAATTTAAAAAAAATCGGCGCTTCGCGCCGATTTTTGGGGGCTTCGCCCCAATCCCCCAAGCGCTTCGCGCAGGCTACGGCGCGAAGCGCCGTCATATTGGGGCGGGGGTGCAATATGTTGCGGGTACCCGCACGCGACTTTCTCGCTCCATGTTTCCTATACTTTACAGCATAGGGGTGCATAGCCGTAGCCAGAATATTGTCTATCTCTCTCTTAGCCCTTTTAAACGCACGTGTTAGAAAAGGATGGATATAGGGGCTGTCACTTGGCTTCAGCCCCTCTTTCTGTCCTTTTCTAACACATGCGTTTAAATGGGCTAAGAGAGAGAAAGAAAATATCCTGGCTACTACGGCTATGTAGGGGTGTACAAGAGTATTAATTAAGCATAGTCATATTTCGGCTCAACAATACTGCTGAGATTAGATAACCCAGAAAGATGATAACTTCCAAAATCAACTTAGCTTTACTTTAAGGCATCTGCGGTACAAGAGGGAAGAAACTATACTTGCAATGGAAATGTGGCGATCCTATAATTATTCAAAAAGGGAATGAAATAAGAAGGTAGTTCACTCTGGATGACGAGGTCTGTGACCATGAAGTTAATCAGACCGTTATTCAAACCCACAACCTTTCAGTTCAAAGGTTTTTTGCGCTTGATAGAATAGATGTCGTGTGAAGCGTATTTCTGGTCTCAACAAAACGCTTTTGCGGGCGAAGCAGTTGTGTGAGTTCTATGTGATGCAGTTGGGTGAGTTTTCGCCAACCACCAGATAACTGGTAAGACCATGTCTTCGAGAGTTGGGCGAGTCTATCTTGAGGGGTGTGGAAACAGATTTCTTCCCTGAAATTTCTGACAGTCGATACCCCTCTGGCATCATGGACTTGCCGCGATTCTCGAGGAGGAGGGAGTGGGAGAACCCTTGATTCCCCTTAGCTATACATTTCACTCATCCCAATTCCCAGTTCAGTCAGTGCCCGTCGCCCCCTCTCCATTCAATGCTCACAGCCAATTCTTCCTTCTTGTCCGTGTTTACATTTGGTTGAGAACAAGCAGTTAGGTTAGGGCCTAATCATTAAGTAGTTTGTGTTTAAATCTAATGATCACGAAGAGTTTGGTCATCTTTAAGTTTATCTCCCAAAGTGTCAGTCAAAACTTCAATTTTCTCGTTTAGTACATTTACTCAACTTCTAAAAATAAGTTAGTTCAAGTGCACCACAGAATCTCCATTGTCAACATAGATTTTTGCTGTCTCAAAGCAGCCTTATTTTGAGTGATAACGTGTTCGTGTGTTTGTGTGTTAGTATTCCCTCATCAGTAACCTCGTTTTCTTTTAATCTAATTTCACCGGTCAAACATCAAAATCTTATCATTGACCGATGGTCCGACAGTTTTTTTAAAAGTGGTATTTAATTTTACTCTTCTACGAAATTTAAATGTGTGCCAATAGGCAGCTTTCCCCCTTCATTGTGGTAGTTCCAAGCAAGAAAACCACAGCAATTCTTAACCAGGGTTTCAGTGTTTTCTCATTTGGAGCTGCATAATTACGGCTCTGCTATCACAATCATTACTTTTCAAACACTTCTATGGGAACCAGAACAGTGAGTACATTTATGATTTTTACTTTTTTAAATAAATCAGTGTTAACACTTGACATTTGACATCGCTGAATTTGCTCCATTTGAATTCATGTAAAATATCGATTAGGTAGAGTGCACCGTGTACTCTTGATAGTTTGACCTTTTCATGAATGGAAATGGACCAAATGCAGCTATGCCAGATTGCAGGCGACACCATTGAATACAAACCTCTAAGTGGTTCTCTCAAAAATTGAAGTTTTACCTGTCTACCCCACCCCCCTCTCCCATAACTACCCTTATTTGGTTTTTCTTGGACAAACAAATGCTGCCATTCTATTTGTTTGTCTTATGAGCATATTTTCTCCAAGTTTCAAGAAAATCCTCACGGTGGTGGTCTCGGAAACGGGTATTTTTACCCATTTCCCCCACCCCCCTCTCCCATAACTACCCTTAATTGGTTTTTCTTGGACGAATCAATGCTGCCATTCGCTGTGTCTGTCTTAGTAGCATATTTTCGCCAAGTTTCAAGAAATTCCTCACGGTGGTGGTCTCAGAAACGGGTATTTTCCCCCATTTTCCCCACCCCCTCTCCCATAACTACCCTTATTTAGGTTTTCTCGAAAAAACGAATAATGCCATTCGATTTGTCTCTCTTAGGAGCATATTTTCACAAAGTTTGAAGGAAATCCTTAGAGCCATTTTTTAGAAATTCCATTTTTTTGCCATTTTTGGCCTATTTTTGGGGTTAAACCCCCCTTAATTTTAACTTTGGACAAAATCCAAAAAAGCTCCTCTTGGAAAGTAGAAAACAATTCTTCTTGCCAAATTTGAATGCAAACAGATGAATAGTTGAGGAAATATCATCCGTGACGGACGGACACACAGACACACAGACAGACAGACGGACGGACATTTTTTGGGATATGGTTTTTTGGGTTCCTGGGGTCATCAAATGCCAAGAAATGGAGCTAACTCAATTTTCAAATTTTTCATGATTACAATACTTTCTCTACCCTATGGGGAGTGAGAAAGTAAAAAAAAAAAATTGACAGAGCAGCACGTCTCTCGCTCACACGCGTACAAAATCGTATGCTCGTCCGCACGTATGCATTTAAAAAAGGATGAAAAAATCTCGCTTCTCTCTCCCACCCTTGCAAAACGAACTGATTCGCATCCTTTTCGCACTCGCACAACTTTTCCAGAGAAAAGTTTTTAGCATTTTAAAAAGGGACGCGGGGCCCGCACGGAAAAACTTATATTTTTCCCGAAGCATTGAAACCGAGCCCTACCGATCGGTACCAGGCCCCTACCGAACGGTGCAACGGTTCTCCAGGAACTTAGCTTCATTCTTACAAATATAATATAGGAATTATCTCTTTGACCTGTACCATAGCTCCCGTAGGGTGGCTCCTGTATTAATTTAAATAAATAAATAAATAAATAAATAAATTAATAAATGATCCGACGACCAAAAATGAAAGGTCTGACTATACCAGTTAAAATAATTCGAAGCAGTCATGTAAGGCGGGGTAGCGCCGCCGCGTCGCTCCTTCTTTTTGCCAATAATATCGATTATTTTATAATCGGGACCAGTGGCGTAATCTTAGGGGGGGCATGACCTTTTTGCCCCTCCAATATTTGAGAAGGGGGGCAAAGTATCATTTGCCCCCCCAATAATTTGATGAAAAAGAGGAGGGAAAAAGAGGGAGGGAGAAAAGAAAAGACGGAAAAATACAAAAAAATAAAGAAAGGAAGGAATAATTACAGGAACCGAGAAGCAAAAAATGGCAAAAATAAGTGGATCTATTTTACCCTGAAACTGCACCTAAAGTAAATCTAAAGTGAAAAATTCCTCTGTTGTCAATGAGGTAAAGAAAATATACATTGAGTCTACTAACTTCTGTTCAGTCGGTTGGTTATTTTGGAAAGATTCAATTGCTTAAAATATAGTCTGAGAGAACCCAAATGTTCAAATTTTTCTGGGGGGAAAACCCCCAGACCCCCTATTACCGGAAAGTGTCCCCCCCGATTCCCCATAGTATCGGACTATTTGCTATCCGAGGAACAGTTTCTCAAAGCCTAGACATATCAGCTTCATCAATAAGCTGAAAGTCTACACTGAAAAGTTCCCTTTTTGCCTAAAAAATGAAGAAAATAAACGTAAAATCTATTTTTAATTTGTTTAAATTTGGTGGCATTTGTATGCGATAACATTGCTTAAAATGACGTCTGAGAGAGCCTGAATTTTCAAATTTTTCCGGGGGAGGACCCCCGGACCTCCCTCTCATTGGGGGGGGGGGGGGTGTCCCCCCAGACCCCCCCCCATAGTGCATCTCCCAAAAGTTGGTTGGCCCCCCCAATAAAAATCCCAAGTTTACGCCACTGATCGGGACTATTCAATACATAAAGTTGACTCATGATCCAAATCCTTAATAAGAGAGAGGGGAGGCAGATTTTAATTCAGATTTTAAAACCAACCAAAGTTTCAAATTTTCTTTCTTTAGATCAGGGAATTTTATCTCGAAAAAAGGGACGAAGAACAGAGGTTGCGCGTGCTAAAAAAAAATCCTCTTTTCAAAGTGTCTCTATGCGGAAGATCCTTCCGTTGAACGTTGATTTCCTGATTTATCTGACGATCAGACTACGCTCAAAGTCAGATAAATCGGAAAACGAAGTTTAATTCATCAGCAACTCTTATAGTTTTTTAGTTTATGCGAGATATTACAACTCAGGTTATATGCCAACCCGAGTTGAAATCTCTCGCATACGCTAGACTAATAAGAAAACTTTAACCCTTTTAACAACACGCCCATGCCCAAGTTATTGGTTTCCGTAACTCGACAAAAACACTCTTACTGACAGTGAAAGCTTGCTTCGAATTGTTAACATTTGCAAAATAAAATTTCATGGAGCGCCTTCATTAACCGAGATAGGCAAAATGAACAAAGCTGTGTAGGAAAATTTAACTACCTACTAAATTTGAGCTAGTTTTTGCTTTGCGGGTTCTCAAGGGTAACCTGAACTTGGTAGTGAAAGGGTTAAAAGAACAATATTTTTTTTTAACAATTAAGAGCACATCCTCAGTTTAATGTTCTACTTTCCATATACAGGGTGTAACAAAACTATATACATTAATTTTCAGGGCGTGTTTTAGAAGTAAAATTAAGATTTTTTTCCCCTATAAATATGGGTCCGAAATTGTAGTCTTTTCGAGTTACATTGTTGCAAAGTTTCCGAAAAACAGTTTGAAAAATTGTCATAACTCCCTCGTGAATTTTTCTTAATACTCGTAAATAGGTACTCTGGTGTAATTTTAGGCGCTCTTGCCGATTTTGGCCGTGAAAATGCTGTATGCAAAAATTTGAGGGGGGTTTTGGGCGTTTTTCTTGATTTTTCTCTCTTTTTTTGGCCAAATTATGTTAAAACATGCTTTCAAATTCATTGAACCCAAAAACGATTAGCATCATTCAAATGTTCGTAAAAAAAATATGCATTTTTGGTCCTTCCAAGTTTTCCCTTTTGGCAAACCGTTTCCGAGAAAATCGTCCCTGAAGTTGCAGAGGTCGGCCAAGAATTGACAAAATCAAAAAAAAGGCGATTATTGCAGGCCGACCTCTGCAACTTCAGGAACGATTTTCTCGGAAATGGTTTGCGAAAAGGAAAAACTTGGAAGGACCAAAAATGCATATTTTTTTACGAACTTTTGAATGATGCTAATCGTTTTTGGGTTCAATGAATTCAAAAGCATGTTTTAACATAATTTGGCCAAAAAAAGTGAGAAAAATCAAGAAAAACCCCCAAAACCTCCCTCAAATTTTTGCATACTGCATTTTCACGGCTAAAATTACATAAGATCACTTATTTACGACTATTAAGAAAAATTCACGAGGGAGTTTTGACAATTTTTCAATTTGTTTTTCGGAATCTTTGCAATTCTCCCTGGTAAAAATGGTAAACAGGCTCTACTAACTTCCTACTAACTTCTACTATCTTTTGGAACAAAGTGAGTACATGTTAGCAAAAACTGTATCAACGTTAGTAGAGCTTGTATTAACTTGTACTTGCCATTTTTACCAGGGCTGTAACTCGGAAAGACTACAATTTCTGACCCACGTTTATTGGAAAAAAAGTCTTATTTTCATCTCTAAAACACGCCCTGAAAATTACTATTTATAGTTTTGTTACACCCTGTATAACGGGGGCCAAATAATCTTCGGACTTTTCGGCACTTACGAGCGGTCATCGGTGGTCATCGGTAGATGACTGGTGTTCGCTTATGAGGGGTTTGAACTAGTAAAAACCCCTCGAAAGTACGCACCATACATCTATGAGGAGAATCGCGAGGTCCAAACATTATTTGGCCCCGGCTCTTTGACGGCAGTCGGCAATGCATAGTTCATAAAAGGGAGGCTCGAGTTGGTTGCGTGCGCTCCCATTTGAAGGCGTTTTTTTACGTAGTGTAGCGTGAACGCGCTCTTCTAACAAGAAATTGATTTCCTTGAAGAAAAACTGAACAACAGTTTATATAAGATGGTTTAAAGATCGGGAGAGCTGAATAAATTTTCAATGGTTGTATTCGTTGCAGATAAGAAAACAAATGTGGAATTATCTAGCTCTTTGGAGAAGGGGGCAAACTTTTGGGCCTCCGACTCAAAATTTTCAGTAAAATTAAAAACCCAAATTTTTTGTGGAACACGTTGGAAAAAGCGTAAAAAGCGTGTTAGTGCAATCTGTAGGTCAATTTATTTTTTCGTATTAAATTTGATGTTTTTACCACTTGTGTTCTTTATAAATTTGCTGGAGATTTCAGAGTCTGTGTCTTTCCTGTAGGCCGTTTCAAACTTTCAAGGTTGCTTATACAAAATTCTATGTTGTTTCTTTAGTTAAGTTTGTGTTTGAGATCTTAAGAGTTAAGATCTCAAACCCATGAGAACTTTCTCAACTCTAAGCCTTCCTGGCTTGGGTGCGGGAAGGGCACTTGTGCATTACAGCGTTTTATTATTTCCTCAGTATATTTTTTCTTTCAAAGGAAAGCAAATACTCTTATCTTGCTGAAAATTTTACTGAGAATTGTTCACAATTTATGGGTGTTTTTGGTGTAATCTCTGAGAAAAATGAAGTCTCCGAATTATTTTCAAAAAATAATGTAGGAAGAGAGAAAATGAAATACTGCATTGAAGAAGTGCCCTTCTTGCACCCTTGCGAGTCCTCAATTGATTAATATTTAAAAGACACATATTTTGGCACAAAATACAAAGTTTACATAAAAAATTATGGGAAATTAAATGTTTTGACCTTGAATACCGCACAAAAGCGAATAAGGGAAGAAATTCCACAAAATTTATAAAAGCATTCTTATGTCCAAACTGGTGACTCCATTTTATCTGTTTCATAATTCAAGGATTTGACTCCCCCTCCCCCCCCCCCCGGCTTCCCTTTTACAAAAGTAAAAAGTGAGTTAAAAGAAAAGTAGCCATATTCTGATGTCTCACTCAAACCTCTATCACCTTCAAAAGTTCCATGCATTTGGGGAGGGGGCAAAGGACGCGCTCGACAAGTCGTTTTCGGCTTTTTACAAATAGGTAGTAGGAATTGTTGCATCTTTCCAAAATGAAGGAAATTGGAATGTACTAATGTAGGTAATCATCCATGACTTTGTCGTGACGCGTCACATCAAGGTGAATCATGTTCCTGTATTTAATAGTGCCACTAGTCACTTTGAGGGAAAGTTTTCATTTTGGCAATTTAAATTGGAAACAAAGGAAAATGCAAAATCCAAGATTGTCGGTACTTGGGTAAACAGTAAACTTGTGTAAACAGTTTATGGATTTACTGAGCCCAAAATTGGTTGTGAAAGGGAATTTTGCCATAAGCTTAGTGAGTGCAAGTGAGGCTATGACTATCTGCCTTACTCGCACTCATTGGGGCTTATGAGAATGGGTCTGTTGCAAACTTCTGCTACAGCCCTATAGAGTGATCAACCTCATGTAAAATTGCGTCAAAAGTCCATTGGTGGCAGCAGAGTCATAAAATGCAATAACAAACTCACCAGAGGCATTTAACTGAAATCCAAGATGGCGGTAAAATATCGAGCTATCTGATGTATACAAGCACCATGTACATCCAAGATGGCCAACCTCACAACATCGATCACAACCAATCACAACGCAAACAAACTCATAACCTCCGATGATACTGTGAGGTTGTTAACGTTGGCCATCATGGATGTTCACGGTGCGTGCACACAGGTTGCTCGATATTTTACCGCCATCTTGGGTGCCAGTTAAACGCCTCTTTTGAGTTCGATACTGCATTTTATGCCTTTCTGATATCACCAAATGGACTTTTCACGTAATTTTATTCAAGATTTTACACTCTACATCGCTGTGGCAAAAGTTTGCAACAGACCCATTTTCCATATTCAATATTCCAGCTTTGTTTTTGAGTGTTCCAGCTTGAAAATTTCAGGGAATTTTCCTGAAGTATGTTTGTAAGTACCATCGATCCTGAAACTTGCGCTTTATGTGTATATTAATCAATTTGAGCTAAAAACTATTGACTTTTTGAGCAGCTCAATGTGGAGCCAATATTTGAAATTAATCAACTCTGGAATCATCTTAAGAGGAACTTGATTTCTGAACACTTGAAGATTAACTTTTGGATTTCAGGGTTTCGCACATCCCTGTTTTTGGGCAAAACGAGTTAAAGGACTGCAAATGGGGACTCCCAGATGTTAAAATGGAAACTCAAGTAAGTGAATGGAATACATTTTATGCACCAGCATTTTTTTTTTTTTTTATTTACCTAGCAAATCGATATAAAAATTAAGGGGAGTGTAAATTAATAGCTATGGTATTTTTAAACCTCTTAGGGTCTGAACCAACTTTTTTAGTACCTCAACGATGTATGTGCCTGCGTAAAAATAATTGACTCAACTTATTTGAGTTCTTCATTGTAAACGGTAACTCCATCAAAATACAGGTTCATAGGAGTGCTATGAGGGTGGAAAAAATAATAAATGAAAAATTCAACAAAGCAGCACAGATAAAACTAGCAATTTATTAACATACTCCACACAAGTTTAAAGTAAAAATCTACGTATAAATTAGTTGACAAATAAAAAGTTAATTTAGAACAGAAAGAAACACATGTCTTGTGTACAAAAATGATAAAAAATATAGAAAGTTTCTTGAGATATAATTTAAACGTAAGATTATTTAAAATATGATTTAATAAAATAAGCTGAATCGATGTACACACATTAAATCTAGGATAATGATGCAAAATGCTTTCAGTTTTTTTTTTTTTTTCTAAATTATTATAATCTATTTTTTATTATTATTAAAAATGTACACTAAAAATAACTGCTCGCCAAGTACTTGATGAACAGAAAATTACAACAGACCCACCATTGATGCAACTTGATTTACAAGGGCTCAAAGTATGAAGCGATTGATAAGAGTCAAATTGAAACAACTACACAACTTTATTGATATAAGTAAAAGTTATTTACAAAAGTAATTGAACCTAGATCTTAAGCTTCAAAGAAGTTGTGGTTCGAGTAAACGTATATAGATAGATAAAGCTTTTGGGTTTATGACATGAATATGTGAGTTTTCAAAAAATATTCACTAGTGGAAAAATAAAATCTGTGGTATTGAGCAAAATTCATTATCACTGAGCCCATGCATAAAAAGAAAAAAAGAAAGCAAAATAAAAAACACATACACTCACACACAACACAACTTTCGTTCTTTACTTAACTTTTTAAATTGATTTAACTTAAAAAAAGGTGGATAAATGCATTGTCATAACTTTTGCTCATTAAATCAAAATTTATGGGAAGAGAACATCAGCAGACTTTTTGGTCTGACGAAGAAAAGTTTATTCTTTCTTCTGCTTTAAATTTTTGGCTTTCATCGCAGGAACTTGCAACAAAACTATATTCTTGGTGCAAACAATTTGATTTAGATAATCTAATGCACCCATAATTCAACCTCAATAAGCAGAAGATTTCAAAGTTGGATAATTGATGAAAATAGTGATCAGAGGATGAGGGCATCCCATTAAAATTATGAGGAGGTGAACCACTGAAAACTGAGGCAATATCAAATATACAAGCCGACAAAACAATGAATGAGCTCTTTACAAGAAATATTAATATCATTCTGAAGTTTATTTCTAGAAAATATCAAACCTATGGGCAATGTTCTTTCAGCTTTGATGTTTCTTTGTCCCTCAAGAATTTTCCCTGTTCTTCGGGATTTTTGTCTGTCTTTAGGAATAGACCTTTTTTTCCTGCCAACATCTATGGAAGCAGATACTTTTTCCGCATTGTGTTAACACTCATGGGATGATCTTAAACAGTATTTATAGGCATAGGCAGATAAATGAGCATAAGGACGGTCACCTTTGTCCTGAGTGTGCATCTCAGATTTTTTTTCTCCGCCTTACAAGGATAACATTTACTGATGGTATGCTTGGGTGGAGATCCCACTTTTGCATTAAGTTTTTACACCTGTGTGTTTATAAATAGCATACTTGGACCCAGGGCAACCGAATCAAGCTAAACGCGTGACCAAGACAACCGTGACCAAGTGACAAGACAAACATGATATTTGTAAGCATTTTGTCTGCCTGCAGAAAAAGTGCCTACATATACCCATGAATATCAGCCGAAAATACTTTCAAGAAGATAGAAAAAAAAACCTCCGTAAAACAGGGAAAATTTCCAAAAAACCAGAAACATTAAAGTAAACAGAAAATTGCCCCTAAAGTATAAATAATGAGCCCTAATTTGAGATACCTTCTTTCTAATAAAGAGCAAACAATAGAATAATGGACCTAAATTTAGAAGACACGTAAGAAAAGCTAAAAAAGGATGAAATGAACAGCTGGAGTACAATTGATTCACAAGCTTACAAAAAAAAAGACAATTTACAAGAAATTACAACAGTTGAAGAGCTCCACCAAAGAACATTGCAAGCGACTACATATCTGAAAGTAACTTTTTAGCTTAAAAATACTAGGTTCAAATCCCTGGCTTAGCGTAAGGTGTTCCAATCTGATGGCCATATCTTGATTGTATGATAGAGAACAGTAAAGTTGAAATTGACAACGCTTGTAAGAATGCTCTAATCTCTCATCTCATGTTTCTTCTTTTTTCGAAAGTTGACCCAACTGTATACGTTACTTTCTTTGGTGGAGATTTTCAACTACCAAGAAAAAAGACAAATCAAGCTGAAGAGATTTCACTCAGGAAACACTGAAATATTTACTTTAATGATGATTGATGAATTAAATACAGACTAACTATGTACTTACGTAAACTAGATCAGGAAAGTAGAAGGGGTTGCAATTTTGCCAGCGGAGAAAAATTTTCATCAGCAATAAAACTCAAAGGTTATGTTTTTGGAGAATTTTAAGGCTGAATTTCCTCTCTTTTAATTCTGTGTCGATTCCTCCTTTACAGATATATGAGCAATTACCTCACTTTAAACAAGTCAAATTGAGTCAAAAACTACAACAAACTTAAGCTGTCAAAGACTCAAGACAGAAAACAAATTAAAATTTAAACTACCTAACTATAGAGAGCATTATGCATAATTGCAATGATTTGATACAACTTCAGAAACAACTTGAACATTTAAAGAGAGATAAAGAATAATATTAACGCTCGGCAAGAACTATACAGCTTGGCAACAAGACAATCCAGCTTGAACGGTTGCGCCTCCAAAATTAAAAAGGATCACAAAAAAATTTACCTTGAAAGGTCAATGAATATGAGGACCATACAGAGAGCAAGAAGCAGAAAATATGGTCAACTAATAATCCCACCGATAAAAATTCAACCGCAAAAACAAAACAAAAATTACAATCCTCCATTAGTCCTTTGGTACAGAAGAGCAAAAAAGTCCATTACACACATAGAAATAGTAATGAGGCTCTCCACTAAAATTACTATGTGATTGGATTAGAGTGTAAAATAGGACACAAAAACTACACGATTTGAATAAAATTATTGAATTATTCAATTTTGATAGGTACAGTCAAAAGAAAAATGGATCTGCCTCAAAGACAGATTGCATAAGCCTATGGAAATTGCATTTATGCCTGAGAAAACCTCTCTACGCAGACATTATTATTCCATGATCAAAAAAAATTAAACCTATTGTTACTGTGTCTTGAAAAAAAAAAAATTGTACCAAAATTTTATTTGGCTTATTCATTTACTAAAAAGCTGACAAAGATGACTGTATTCAAAGATTAAATTTTAACTCATTGATTCTGTTGCAATTATGTTCCAAAGTCAAAATAAATAGAAGTTTGAACCACTTGCTATAGAACAGTATAACCGAAGAACCCACGAATACTTAATTTATTAAAGGTGTAATCTTTAACAGCATTTCAGTATTTAAATGAACTAAAGTAAGTTTTGATATGATTATTTTTTAAGGCGCACTGACATTGAGTTTAATTTTTTGAGATCATGAAATGACCAGTTTGCTATTTACCTTGATAATGAGCAAGCCGATTGTTGCCTGCCTAAAATTGCGTTCTGCTGCGGTACATCTAAAAAAATAGATAATTTAGCGAAATATGGGCTTTAGCTGAGTACTAATTCAAGAAAATAATTAATAAAAACAAAATTTAGAAGTTTACAAAGCTTATGAAGCATTTTTACAGGGCTCAGTTTTGAAAGAAGTCAAAGTTCTTGGAGAGAAAAAGAAAATCAGACAAATGTTGCTTTAAAGAATGGGTTAAGCAAAATGTATTGCTTACAAAAAAACAAAACTTATAGCTGAAATGTAACAATAATAAATGCGAGATACACAGATTACACAACCCAATCCCATTTTTTCCTTCCTGCAAACAGCTTGCACAGGATGAAATTTAAAAATTTAAATAAATAGACGGCCCTTAAGGAAAATATTCGTCATGGGTGAGAGTGATCCAAAATATGAGCAATGTCCCAAAACTCTTTGCTGACCAAATGCTTACCGATGCGCTTTGATGCATTTGAGAAGCAGACAGTGCTAATAGTCAAGAGCCCAGTGGCGTAGCGTGCAATGTGGCAATTGTGTCCATTTGAACATATGTAAAAGATTGAATGCGAAGGTGTTCACCAAACACCCAATACTTCGAATATTTCATTGGTTTTAAATGAACTAACTACAGTGTTGCCAAATTGAACGCTACGCCACTGTCAGAGCCTGATAAACAAAATGCATCTGCTCTGCTAACTGATAGCATGGATTTTCTTTTCAATACATTGAACAATTTTAGCATGCAACAGATAAGATAAAATTCAACAGATACAATGCTCTGAATAGAATTACACAGCAACTTGGGTGAATGCTGAGTCTGCCTATTTTATTATTTTTTGCAGAGAACTTAAAAAGTTCATTCACGGCAAAAATTGTACGGTGAGAAAAAAGAAAGATAACTGAGGAACTTAATCATAACTTACAGTTGCACACAAATGACCTTATTCATTAAATCATTACCATTGATTATTATTCATAGAGAAATTTACCCTCATCGACTGAGAGTTTGCTTTTATTTACTGTTGCTTGCCCTTTGAGATTCAAGCATCATCAATTTTTCTCTCTGAATAATAGCACAAGCCAAAATATAGATGTCTGCATTTCATCACTGGAGGATGTTGAAAACATTCGTGTGTAAGTTTAAGTTGGATAAAATTTCACAATAGGATTGATAGTAAAGTAAAAATGTAAAATACTGTTAAACTTAACAAACACATTTGTTCACAGATAATGTAAGAGATGAGAATTTAGATTTCATAATTTGAGAAGTTAAAAGTTCAGAGCAAAATAAAAATGAACAAACAAGAAAAATCAAGGGCTGTCTAAGAAAATTTATACGGTTTTAAAATTGAGGACTCTTTGATACAAACTTCTAAGAATTCATGGACCCAGATCATAATAATGTAAGCAGCTCGATTTTCTTTACATCAAAAAAGCTAACAGGAGCATTCTCACAGTTTTAAATTAATTTTCGAACCACTTTTTTGGAAGAATAAGTCGTCCTAAATTTAGCAGATGATTTTAATTTGAAATTGTCCAATGAAATGAGATGATCACTAATTTGAATAAATAATTTATAAAACTTAATTATCAGAAAATTTTAAAACCTAGGAGTATTAAAAAAAAAGTCATGATAATTCTATTTTAAAAATAATTAACAGCTTATAATTTTCATCTAAACCTTTTTATAAGAGGTGAAATACATTATCTGTGCAGAAATATGAGAAAGAGAGAGAGAGAGAGATTAATCACATAAGAGAATTAAAATTATTACATATCAGTCGATTTAAATAAAAATAGTACTTAACAATAGAAGATAACTCCTAAGTGTTACAATTTTGATATTAAACAATAAAACAAAGGGAAAAAAAAGAAAAAAGAAACACAAGTTAATTTAACACAGGAAAGGTATGAAATGTCTTGGAGCACACTTATGTTAAACTTTAGAAAAAAGAATTAATATCACAAAGAAATGCAAAACCAGCTTTTCTCAAAGAGCGATTCAATGAAAAGAGATGGAAAAGCGAACGATACTATTCATAATTTTTGGCAAAGTAATCGTATTACAATAAACGTTGTTGAGTTATCAAGCAACTACATTTTCTCGCCTCAAAGATGTAGGAAGACTAGTTTTGAATGCTTAGTTAATGCTTACAGCTACAGTCTTACTAAGGAGAATACAAATGAAAAAGTGGCAATTGCTCGAAGGATTCTATCCTTGAATCTCACCTAGAAGTTTTTCATTGCTTCAGAGCCTTTTGCGTAAGAGCTGCGTGACCTTTTTTCTCAGTTTAAGAATTGTTTGCTTTCCTCTTGGTTAATGGAGAGTCTTGGATTTTCTCTATTGATGGATGCTTTGATGAGATAACACCGGTCAATGGTACTTCAGCATGGATATCATCGATGCTCTGGGCTCCTTCATCCATGGACGATCTCCTTTTGCGGTTGAAAACGTACTTGTACACGAAAGCTGTGATGATACCAGAGCTCAATGGTCCGACCCAATATATCTGAGAGGAAAGATGAGAACAATAAAGTGAGTAATGATAATAATGATAGTAAAAAGAGTAGTAGTTAGGTCCAACCTCCCAAAAACTATGGCTCGTCATGATGATACTTCACAATGAACGAAAATCCATAAAAAACTACACAAGTGCCGTCAAACTGGGATTTTTTCTTTATTTTTAATTTATAATACCACAGATGCAACATTCCCATAAAGTGACTAGAGTCCCTATATACTATGAGAGTTGCACCATTGGTGAATCCATTTCTGATTGGCTCTCAGATTTAGGCTGTCAAGAAAGCTCCAAGAGGCAAATGAAAAATGGTGGAGGGTTTGTTTACTTTCCGCAAACTCGCTTTCATTACACATTTGAAGCAACAGTGACCGCGGTAATTTTTGTGAATTTTTCCTCTGCTTGAATGTTATTCTGGAGAACATTATTATCTCTTTCAATAACGACCGTTATTGTTGAGAATCTGAACCTAACCTACAAGAGATAGCGAAATAGTGGCAACAGCGCAGAAGCAAATGGCCATCCGCCATTTGCAATTTGCCTCTTGGGGGCTCTGATTGATCCGTTTCTTCTTCTTCATTTTGAGAGTCTTGTCGAAACTCTTACAGTATATAGGGACTCTAGAATCACCTTAAAAGTAAGCCAGTTATCAGATTATCATTTCAAAAATGTGTCGACAAAATGCCTTGTGCATAGCTTTGAAAACAAGACTGGAAGTACTGTCAGAGCAATAAGAGAGATGTGGGAGGCGATGAATCAGAGTTTGCTCAAAAGGCACAGTCAGGGCTATCCACCCTTGGAAAGGGACGGACTGACCGAGTATGACGCCATTCGGAGAAAGTCTTCTGTCCAAGAGCGGAGAGCCCTGGCCAAGCCAGGGAGCGGAGTCCGAATTAATTCCTTGCTAGGCATTAGAATCAGAGAGATATAGAGTATTTTTATCTCTGTGTCAAGAAAGTGAAGCCGCTATTTTTCAGATTCATTTTAGTTTGCTATTTTAATTTATCAGTATTCCGACAATCATTTTTCCCTTTCTTCGTTTTTATTTCCAATATTTTGCGATTGGATCATCGTTATAGTTTCCTGTTATTAGGGACTTTTATTTATTTATTTTTTCCTGATATTTCATAGTTTTTCAGTTGTGCGTTTCCGTTGAATATAAGTCATCTTTATAATAATTTCATCGCTAATTATTTTCCTCGAACAGGCGGCCCCGGCTATTGTCGATCGCCAGCCAACTTTCTTTCTCCCCTCCCGGCGGCCCTGGTTTCGGTCGATCGCCAGCTAATTTTAGGTGTTCGGGTTCGGCGGCCCTGGCTTTTAGTCGATAGCCAGCCAATGGATAAAAGGGATTAGGCGGCCCCGGCATTGCCGATAGCCAGCCATGGGGAAGTAATTAGGCCCCCTTATTAAAAACCCCTCGCATATCATTTGAAGTGTAAGTTTCAACATTATTCAAAAAGGGAGACACATCGCAGTACCAAAGAATAAAATACCGCAAAGCGATTCTAGTATTGAAATGGGATATTCCATTTTTTGGAACTTTTAGCCTTGTTTTTAAAATTATTTGCTAGCACGATATTTTGCAGAGACATTTTTGTGATCAACGTCTAGAAACCGACACTGCTTTTTTTTTTTTAGGGTAAGTAAATTACTTTCGGTCTGTAATTTCACATTAGTCAGTAGCGCTTTAGAGGAAAAAATTGGCAATAAACGCTGAAGAATCAGATTGCATTTAATGAGTTAAAAACAAATTTTCACTATTATACTGACTCTGAGACACCCTCCTATTTTAATTCTATTAATCCGTCTATTTATTAATTAGTTTTTTCGTTTTTTTTTTCTTTTTTTACAAATAGGAACTTCCTTTAAAGGTTTGAGTGGTAAAGCTATTAACTTATAACAGAAATTTAAAGTAGGTAGCAGATTGAATTACTTTAGAAACTGAAACATTTACTTACCCAATGCATGGTCCATACGCTGTTAAAAAAGGCAGGGGCAAGAGATCTGGCGGGGTTCATGCTGGCTCCAGTGTAAGGACCCTGTAAGGTAGAAAAAAAAAAAAAAACAAAACTTGAGTAAGTTGTAGAATTTTTAGATCTGAAAATGAAGGTCGATTCACAAACCTTTTTCAACTTCTAATACATCTTTTCAAGAGATTCTTGAAACAGTATAAACTGTGGCACATAATCCTTTCAGGTATTCTGACAGTTTCAAAGCGCTTCAATCATCGGCAAAAGATCCTGAGCTCTCACAATTTTGTATGTAACTGACAAATGCTTCTTAACTAGCTGTTTTTTACAATAAGGCTTCACAGCATAGAATTTTATGCAATTTGGAAATTCAAAGAACAATGGGGCAGTTGCAAGGGTCTGAAATGTTGTATTTTTTATAAAGAAAATGAAAGTACTTGATGAGCTGAGAACAAAGATGCTTTTGGTTTCTAATTAAGTTCTATTGTTCCAGAGATGAGATTTTGGCCCAAAATACATTGTTTTAAATGGGGATACCGCATAGTGACGTCACTACGCACACAATTTTTTGCAACTTCACACATGTGTATTTCCAAAACCGAGACACTTAGGAAAAAACCAAAGGCACCATTCCTCTCTCCTCATCAATTACTATCATTTTCTTTGCAAAAAAACAAAATTTCAGACCCTTGAAACTGCCCCATTGTCATAAAGTGGCAATTTTGTCAACTTTCAGGATTTAACAGTCTGATCAGTTGCAGGTTGGAATGCTAGATTCCACAATTACTTCTGATGAAAAGTAGATCGGTGAAGGGTCAGTTGAACTTTCATTAACTCTGTTGTCAAAGCAAGAATCTTCACAGTGATGTCAACAAAAAATGTCTGCAGTGCGTACCAAGGAAAGCATTGTTAAATACCTAAATGGGGCTTTTGCTAACTTTTGCTACAAGCGATTGAATAGTCAATTCTTTAGTCAAATTCAGCAAAAATTACAATGAGCATATTTAACTATTACGAAGTTCATTCACAGACTCACAAAGTGTAAGGCGTAATGATGACAAAGCTAAACAGGTACAATGTGAGATTCATATCAAACTTGAGGCTTTCCTCTGTCTTTTTTGCCCTCAGCTAATCACCGTCCATCAAAGTTATGAATTTGATAACTTTTTCCCCCCTTTTGACTGTACACATTGACTTTTCTGCCTTCAGAGATAAATTTTTAAGTTAGATAACCTTTTTGTTGTTTCTGTTTTTTTGTTTTGCTTGTTCGTCCTAATTTTACTGTCTCCAAAGAGTGCTGCCTGGGGCAAGGGTACCCACATGTCCCCTTCTCGGCACGCCAATGCAATTGATTCATTTCTGCATAAAGCCGTCCAATTGAATAACTATCCTATCTTGGCTTCTGATTTTTTCCTTTTTTCTTTTCTTGAATCTTTATTTAATACTTATAAACCTAATAAGAACCTATTATAATAATTAAATAGATGGATGAATTAAGTTGACTTAAAAAGTAACTTACTTCTGCTATCGAAATGGCAGCAATGGTTAAAGCGAATTTCAGAGCGACTGAGTCTGGTTTATCAGCATTTCGCACATCCCACACACTGCAGACCAAGAAAATAAGGAAGCTTGTGGCCAAAAATTCTCCGCCGAATGCTTGCAGCTGCGTCAGAGATGGATGAGGCACGGTAGTGCACAGACCGACAGCAGGGTCAACACCAAAATCAAAGATGTCACAGGGCGTTATTACCTAGAGGAAAAAAAATCAATAAATCATCCTGTGTTTTTTGTGAGATGTTATGAAAAACGTCAAGCCTGTTCGAAGTGCGTTCGGCTGCCAGTAAATGACTTTTGATTAAAGTTTTAGTGGTTCCTTTAGTGGTTAAATTTTTCCCTTGACATTGTCCATTTTTTCAACGTGTTTGTAAAGTAAAAAAATTCAGAAAAGTGTGTGCCTTGAATTTATTTCCAGTAACAGCAGTAATAGCAATGTTAACGAAAAATGGTCCACCAGGTGGTAAGCCGTATTGTATCACTGCCTATTTGAAGGCGTTTTTTTTCGAAATGTCAACTAACCGTTTTCTAACATGGCGGGGATAGGACTTGCCATATCTCTTTGGCTTAGTAATCTCTGATTTGAACACAAGTGTTAGAAACGGATAGCAAAGCGGGTCATCACTTGACAGCCTCTATCCCTATCCTATTCAAACACACTCGTTCAAATGGAAGGAGAGAGCAAGAAAGCCAAATTCCTGTATCCTCCCAAGAGCATAAAAAGCAATGGCTAGCAAATGGAGCGGCTGGAACTTATGGTTCTACTTCTACTTCCAAGTCTTCTTTTTTAGATACAGCTCATCTTATATGAAGAAGGGGAAAAAAGCATAGAGGGGATCAAAACAAAAGAAATTATTTTCCTACCTTGAGTAAACCAAAACCAAGACAGGCTCCGACACACTCACTGATTAAATAGACAACGGCCATGAAAGGCGTAGTATTTCCCAACACGACAGACGCTGCAGTTACGGCAGGATTTAAATGAGCCGCACTGATGTGTCCAAATATCTGTGAAAATTTTAATTAATTTTTTAAACCTCAGTCAGAAAAAAAGCTTAGCTTGCAGACTACTTGGTGAATTGAAGTCTATTCATTTCACGAAAGAAAATTCACTATCACTATGGAGAAAGCAAGATTGATTGGACAGATTTATATTAAACAGACCTATTAGTATTCCAACTTTGCCATTTAATCTCGACTTTTCAAGTCCCTTAAAAATAATCTGATGAATAAAATTGCTTGATATTTTTAGGAACAAGATTTAACGTAAAGGAGGAGAGTTCCTGAAAGTTTCAAGAAATTCTTTGTACTAAGTCTAATTTCATGATAATATTAAGTAAAGTCAATTGAAAGTGGCAACATCCAAAGTCGAATAGGTCCCTTTAGTATACATGAGTCCGATTGATGTTTATTGATCAGAAGTTTTTGAATTATTTTGCCTTGACAGATTTTTTGACAGGATAAGAAAATACAAACAGTTGTGTGCAAATATCACTTCAGATTGGACTAAAAAAGGAACTCATTCTTAAAATAAAAACGCAAAAAAAGAACCTCCCACACTTTCCAGTTTTAAAAAATTTTAAGTCTCAAGTCAATATGTAATGAACTAAAATGAACTGTCACAAAAATGTTCTTTACTTGGTCTAAAACAAGCTTTGTCAGCTTAAAATTGATTCTATTGGGTAAAGTAATTTTGAGAACAATACAGAACATAATGATCATACATAAGAAATGGCCTATATTCAGTATTCTATGAAACCTACGGCCAAAAAATGGGAAACTAAGCAGATAAAAATTCTGTCGCTTCAGTTGATGGGGGTTGTCTAACACAGAGTATCATAAAAAGCAGTGGCGGATTGGGGGGGGGGGGGTCATTACGATGTTGGATCCCAATATATGTTGTATATTCAATTACTTTCATAAGAATAGTAAAGAATATTATCGGCTTGATTTTTATTTCAAACCTTCAAGACCACATTTCATCCTGCAAGAATTATATAAAATAGAATAATGCTCGACTTACACAAATAATGGTAGAAACCACAAAACCGAAGATGAACCCTCCTTGCATCGAGGGCAGCTGTTTACCAGCAAAGCCCGAAATGAGACCCATGCACCCGAAGAACATGAGCATAGCGGTCCCTATAATTTCAGCTAGGGCGATTTCAAGAACACGGTACGGCTTTTCTCCAAATATGAGGGATGAGTCTGATTTGCTGTTTCGCAGCAACTGTGAGCCTGCGCCTGCAACAGAAAAATGAAAACTACTTGAGCTACTTGATAATAGATTCTTAAACTTTTCATCATTAGGTACATTCAAGATTATAACACAAAGGCAAAATTGAGATACGTCTGGACTAGCAGGAGACAGAGAGTGGATGGAAACAAAATCAAAGGAAACAGCAATTAGGTATTCAATTGTTAATATCTTTTAGTTGAGGCCATCTCTAGAAGAAAGGCCCATAACCCTGACGGCCTCATTAGAATTTACTCAGATGAGCACCCGAAACATTTTATGAGCCCATATTTCCCAAAGACGACCTCAGTTGCACTATTGACAACAAAAAGACTGCCTGATCTGTTTGAGAAAAATTCTTAAATATGGTGATCAATAAAAGGCCAAAGAGTTCCCACAGGCAGTGAGGGCTTAGGCTAATTAAGATATACTCCAGTTCAGCGTTTTAGACTCACTAAGGTATGTACATACATAGAAGGAACTTAAATTAGATACGTATAAGGTGCATATATCTTTTGGTCTTCAACAAACATGCTCAAGCACTCTTGAAAGAGGCATACTATTGGAAGTTTTCACTCGGTAAAAAATAACCCAAACAGATGTAAAGGCAGTGTTGCCAGATAAAAAAACGGAAAGCCATGTGTCCAACCTTTCCAAAAGCCGTATATTCCTCCGCAAAGGCCATATTCAAAAGCCCTTTAGCCTAAAAACACTATTGTTGTGTAAAAAACTACGGAAATTCAAAAATTGAAACAACAGCCACAGTAAGTAATTGTAAAAAAGAATGATGAAAAATTGGGCATCTTGAAGCTCAGAAAGCCGCATGGGCCTTATGGAGCTCTAAAACCCGCACATCTGGTAACAAAGGGTAACGGTAGTCTTTCATACAGGAAACCTACTTGGAAAAATTTACAGAAGTCGACCTCAACTCATAATTTGATAATCAAAAGTTAATCCACAGGGGGAACGGTGAACGCACGCATAATGACAAGCTCTCCATGATTTTCTCAAAACGAAATATTTTCATAATGTAAGTAAATGAGTGAATTATATAGATCATCCAATCAAGCAGAGCTAAGAAAACAGGGAGACAGACAAATATCAACATGTAACTAAATTACATGCGAAGCAATTTATCTTTGAGCATAACCTCTTAACCTTATTAATCAAAATGTAAACAAATGCTGATAATGACATTAAAATTTCGGTTTCGATACTGCAGAATTCCATGACTTTGAAAAGTAGAAAACTTACGCAAAGAATCTTGAGATTCCTCAGGAAGCATTTTCCTGCGTGGTTTCTGGATACAATTCATTTTTAAGGAGGAACTTGTTAGAATATTATCAGATCTAATGAGACTAGAAAAAAAGGTCAAGTTTTGTTGTTTGGCACATAAGTAAAAAGCCTAACGACGGGGTCACATTATCGATTCCGAAATAAATCTCGATGCATTGAGCGATCGTGCAAACATCTTTAGTCAAATATCAGATAGATTATTTAGAGTTCTAGTAAAATTAAAGATGAAGAAATTGCTAACACGCACAGCACACACATACACAAACACACCGTGTGTTCACAACAAATGAAAAAGTAAACAAACGAGCCTACTGTCACTGTCAACTGTCAGAAATTACCCGCGTTCACTCACACGTGTGTTGACAAAACGGAAGTGAACTTCTGGTGGCTGTGCGTTACATGTGCTTACTTGTCACTTCCGTCTTAATTTTTCATCACACTAGATAGTTAGAGTTCCTATCGATGAACGCGCGTGGATTATGTACTGTTTGCACAAGAAAATCTCAGAAAATAATAATTGATATTCTACAGCACGGTATAATTTGCAAATATGGGTGCGAACGCTAATTTTCGAAACTGTTTTTAAATTGAATACACAAAAGTAGGGCTCACAATTTTCTACACAATTTCAGTGAAACGAAAAAGATTAATTAAGAAGGAAAAACGGTAACGAATGTAGGAAGAGTGGAAAATGAAAGAGTTCCGGCAATCGCAAAGCATTGAACCCGAAAAACTACAGACTTGTGAGACTTGTTGTTGTTAGTGGGCGCTTGACCTGCGCAAATTATCCCCTCTCTCCTTACACTGCGGTGAGCTCGGAGAAAGATCTAGAACTTAGAGGGTATCCTGATATTATCTGATGCATAGTAATGCGGGCACCGGCATTACATCGGCTCCTTATAAATTATAATAAAGCTCTCGCGTGGAATCCACAATCGGAACACGATTACTGATTATAGTAATACCTACCTATTCATATAATACGAGTACGATGGTCCCCTTGAATTCGACAGCATAAAGACATTGATGTAAAAGGTTTGAGGACTGAAGTCTGAGAAGCAGTTAAGTTTTTTAAGAACTATTGAAACTCATCAGACAGCGAACTTTACTTCCGCATAATTTGGGCATGGGCGGAGCTAGCAATTTGGCAATGGAGCTGTTGCAAACTTTTGCTACAGGCTTATAAATAGTTGCTTATGCGGTAGTACCCTGTAAAAATAACAATTAGCGCACTAAAAAATCACGAAATCCACTCCTAAACTCACAAAATGCTTTTAAATGCGAGACCGTAATGGCGGCCGGGGCCGCGGTTTTCTTATGGCAATTTTATGCTTCTTCTTCTTCTTGTGTGGTGTTGCGAGAACACCTCGTGTAGATGGCGCTGATTGAAGATAGGGAACCCCAATGAAAACCGCGGCCCCGGCCGCCATTACGGTCTCGCGTTTAAAAGCATTTTGTGAGTTTAAAAGTGGATTTCGTGATTTTTTAGTGCGCTAATCGTTATTTTTACAGGGTATTACTCCATCATCAACTATTAATAAGCCTGTAGCAAAAGTTTGCAACAGCTCCATTGTGGATTATTCCCATTTGAATGAATGAGAAACAATCGATTAGAAATTAGGCCATGGCCCCCTCAAGAATGGAGCTCTTGCAAACTTTTCCTAGGGGGGATTGAAGAGTTAATTCTTGCATAAACCTGTAAAAATGACGATGAGTACACTAAAAAATCACGAAATTCACTCTCAGAATTAGGCTTAATGGCGGAGAGATGCAGGTAACATGGGAGATTCCTACCTAAATTGAGACAGACCTCTGTGTTTCCGCAGAGAAACTGACATAATAGACAGGAATATCCCATGATACCTGTGTCGAACCGCCACTACCATCTTGCCGTTATAGCAGTTATGTGAGTTTATTACTGAATTTTAGACTTTCTTAGTGTGATTTTCGTGATTTTTGCTGGTCTTTACAAAATATTGGACTATTTATTTGCTTATAGCAAAAGTTTGCAAGAGCCCCATTTAATATTATATAACTATCCGTATAAATGTCATTCTTAGCACGATATTTCTGAATTTTCATTTTATTCGATTATGATTTTGATTGAAACGTCAACTTTTCTAGAGAGAACTCGAGCGTACATTATGGTGAGTTATTACTATGAATGTGAAACCAAACAGAAGTACTTATTAGGAAGGAGAAGAAATGTGACAGCGAACAACGGTCGAAGCTTGGAATGGAAATGAAAGAATGCCAGAGGAATTTAAAACTTAAATAATTAAACTCAACTCAGAGTGCGCATTCAAATCCAGCCGACGCAAATCCAACTCCTGCGTGTCGGAAGAGTTATCTCAGAAAATGCCGTGTTAGGCACGTATCGATGAATGGCGGCGCGCCTGGGGCACATTCAATTCAGTTTCATTTCACAGTTTGCTGTTTCAAATCGATCACTTAGAGATTCGACTAATTCCTCCAAGGACTGATACTGTTCCATATTTAACTTTATTTGGCTGATGTGAGACATGAAAACGTAGGTAACATTTTTACGACGAACTGTCGTTAAAATCGATATGGTACAAGATGATCTTAACAAATAAAACCCCCGCTTTTAATAAAACTCACAATCAAATATAGGCTATTCAAAAGAAAGTATCCTGGTAGACATTTTCATTATTCCATTCCTCGACCAGTTTAAAACATTTGTGCAGTTTTCAGGTATTTCAGGGTCCAACAGCATTGCCCCAGGAAAGTATGCCCTAAAATTCTAAAGCTCCTTAAGAATAAGGGACAGTATAATCAAGAACCGTTTCGGTGAGAGGACTTTCTTTTGAAGGTCATAGTATAAGGCAAACGTTTTACAGTGTCAATTTAAACCCATTAAAAATATCGAACTAGTGGGTGTTCGGTGAACACCTTCGCATTCGACCTTTTACACGGGTTTAAATGGACACAGTTCGCAACGTTGCCAAATTGCACGCTACGCCACTGGCATAAGGCGTCCGACGCGAGAGGGAAAAAGCTCGCACCATTCTCGCCATCGGTAAAACCTGAATGGATCTTGAAAAGAGCTCGTTCAAAAAACAAAGTCCCTCCCTCTTTGCCTTCTCCTACTTAGAAAGGATTTAATCAAATTTTATGAAAATGTTCCGTTTTTGTTGTTGTTGTTGTTTTTTTTGTTTTTTGTTTTTTTTTGTTTTTTTTTTGTTTTTTTTTTTTAACGGACGCACGTTTCGCGTCATCGCGTCTCCATGACGACGTGACGTGCTTGTAGTTAGAAGCAATAATCAGGAAAGCTGTGACGCACAGTGGCACGGAATTCGTAAACATTTGGACATTGGATCATGGGGAAGATACAAACTTACTTTGTGTACTTTAAAGTGAATAGATATAAATAAGAAAATATTATGAGAAAAATAAAGAATATTACTATATGATCATAAAGATCAGTGCTGCCAAATTAGGAAAAAAAATACACACTTTAGATTAAATCATATGGGAGATGGGTGTATCTTTTTCGCCAAATCTGTGGTAGCACTGATAAAGATCGCCAGCGCACGGACAGTAGAGCTTGTTACAGAAGTGTAGACTGTAGGCGCACCTAGACCATAATCTTTGGTGAATTTTCAATTTTCATTCCTTCGAATCAAAACAAAACTTGCCTCCTACTTTGAACATTCAATTTTTAAGTGTTCCTCAATGAAAATCCAATGCAACAATCAATTTTCATCGATTTTCATTTTGTAACAAGAGATATAATGTTGAAAAACGTCAAAGGTTATCGGTCTGGGTGCGCCTACACTTCTGATGAGACCACCTCTAGACGCGTTACAAAGTGACGATCTGGTGTCTGGTGACCTGGTAAGAGTTGCTGACCAAAGACTATAGAATGGAATAATACTTCAATAATGATTTTTTCAGTGTGTTACAATGCATGTTGACGCTGGCAGAGGAAATGAGCGCGGGTGATTTGAAATACAAAACAACTGTCTGTAATTTAGGACTAGTGCAAAGGATACAACTTATGCGAAGCGTTTGCTCATATTCATGGATTGCGTCACACGAAATAGGTTTACACGCGCAATGCGCGCGCACACGTTCCCTTCCATGTGCATGCGTGCGCTTACGCAAAGCACGCACGTGTTTATGGGGCTTCAACTCGAACTGTCGCCGAAATGGTCGCAAAAGACGGTGCGGATCGGAGAGATTTTAACTGATAAAAAGTGATAGGGAAAAGGTTGTCGACATTGAGATCGGTCGAAATTGATACGTTACGTGTTGTTGGGTGCAAGAGCGGGCGTCTGCCTGTGTCTCATTCAAGGACTCTGGTATTTTTCACTGAAACCTTTGATTCATTTAGTATTGTTGTTTTGATCTTTTCAAGAAATAAGCTCATAACTCTTTTTCCCAGTAAATGCGATTTCTAATTTCATGGCCGGAGTGGGGGGAGGGGGGGGGGCTTCAGCCCTCCAATAATCCGAGGAAGTAGAAGTAGCTCGTTTTTTTTTTTGCAAAGCAAGAAATCAGTAGCTATATCTACCACAATATTTCTTATACGAATATCGGTTTTAAACAACCCGGCAAAAAATGAAACTGTCCGAAAAATGTCCCAATTATAATTAAGATTATTTCCCGGAGCTGAAAAACGTCCTGGGAAAAACCCAAAGTCTAACGCATGCAAATGGGCTAAGGTCTGCATTGTTTACGAAAAATACACGAGAAACGGACATCCGTCTTACTCAAACTGCACTGCAGGCCGACGTTTGGACATTCGCTTCTAAACTGAAACGACACTATTATATATTACTACACTATTATACTACTTATTATTTACACTATTATATTAGGCGGTTTTTAGGACGTTTTTAGGACCAAACCTGGCGATTCATTTTTTGCCGGGAAGCGCATGACGAAGAATAAGTTTTAATCCTTTAACTGACTGATGACTAAAAAATGTTTTTGTTCACAGGACGGAGCCGCCCGTTGCCATCGGGGGGGGGGGGGCTATGATATTTCTCTATTGGGGTCCAAAACTGATAGCGCCATTCAAAAGGGGGAAAAAAAGCAAACGGGGCTAAAGGTAAGAGAGGGCAAAATATCCCACTTTCTCGCCAGGCCCATCAAAATATGGGATATTATTTATTAATAGGAATTGTGTTGAAAGGAAAAAGTTCGCCAGATTGATATAAATTGAGTACGAAAAATTGACTTTAGAACGAACTCTTCAAAACATAAAAAACAACCCCATCGCACCATCTCGCCCATCAGGCAAAATTTTGCTTCCTTTTTCTGTTCATGCCATTTTCCAACGCTAATCACGTCAGTGGCGTGCGATTTGGCAACGTTCCTTTTTTCCCATTCAAACACATTAGAAAGGTCGAAATGCCTGGTCATCGCCGACGACTGAAACGTTCGACTTTTTTGGTGCTTTTAAATGGAGAAAATACATTGCTGTCAAATTTCACGCCTCGCCACTGAATCACGTGGAATCACTTCATGTTGACCAAATCAACTCTTTGACAGTCATTCACAGTATTAATCATTCCAATCACGGTGCCATTAAATTTAATATTGTTTACCAATTAAGACTGGATGCTGAATGGCAAGCGCCGGAAAGCACTTTAATATAATAGCCGAAAAGAAGCAAAAAATAAGAAAACGAGAGTTCGTACACTTCATGAGAGAGGAAGACAATATTGAGTAATCGAGTTTGCTTAGTGCTTATCGCTTTGATCAGTGTGGCTGGTAAATTAGACTGAATTTATGCGT
This sequence comes from Trialeurodes vaporariorum, assembly GCA_011764245.1. Lineage (NCBI taxonomy): Eukaryota > Metazoa > Arthropoda > Insecta > Hemiptera > Aleyrodidae > Trialeurodes > Trialeurodes vaporariorum. The sequence goes on from VMOF01000320.1 coordinate 51,853,948, forward strand.
ATGAATCAGTTGGGATCACTTGTGTTCTTAAACCTTCTCTCTGTATCTCCCCTCCTCTTCACTACTCTCTTTCTCACGCACACAGCACACTCCCGTCAACAAGAGACGACCACAGTATTTTTCCGCCCATTTCTCACTAGAGCAATGCTACAGTTTATGATTTAATGTTTGATAACAATCAGAGCGTTTTATGATCATGATTTTTGATTGCTCGTAAAGATCGTTGACGTGATCTCGGATTGTCAAAGGGGAAATTCTGCTGTCGAAATTGCGGCAATGGGTCTGCGTCGCAAACTTTTGCTACACCGATTAAGAGAGTTTAATCGAATGTAAAATCGCCTGAAAAGTCCATTGGTGGCATCAGAAAGTCATAAAATGCAATAATAAACTCACAAGAGGCGTTTAATGAAATCCAAGATGGCAGATAAATATCGAGCAATTTGTATGCATACACCACGAACATCCAAGGATAGCCAACCTCACAATATCGATCACCACCAATCACAACGTAAACAACACATAACCACTATCTCCAGTGAGGTTGTCAAAGTTGGCCATCCTTGGATGTTCGTGGTGCATGCATACAAATTGCTCGATATTTCTCAGCCATCTTGGATTTCATTAAACGCCTCTCGTGAGTTTATTATTGCTTTTTATGACTTTCTGATGCCACCAATGGACTTTTCAGGCGATTTTACAAAAGATTATACACCCTTAATCGTTGTAGCAAAAGTTTGCAACAGACCCATTATTGATGCATTCAAAAAAGGTTTCACGGTACTAACGTAAAGTGTGAAGAATCCCTGCTTATCGTGACTTGTCATTGTTGGTATTCTAGTTTCCTCCACAAATATCCATAAAAAAAACAAAAAACAAAGAAACAAAAAAAATAATGTTATTTTACATTATGGCAGTTTATACACCTAAAGACGCATATACGTGGAGAATAACTTGTAGGCATCCTGTAAAAAAACGCGCATAGTTAAGACCTATTTTTTGTGATAAGCTTCGGATTTTTAAGCGAACAAACAAAATAGCAAAAACACATCCATTTCTCGTGAATAAGAATAAAAACAACGTATGACTCAGACGTTACAATGTTGCATTTCGTCCATTTAAACCCACGAAAAATATTGAACCGTTGGATATGCAATTAACAAGGCCTCGGATTCAACTGATTGCATGGATTTGAAATTGACAAAATATAGAATAATGTCAAATGCATGATTTTCGCCACCGTCATGATTCTCCATGCATTTGCAACTGCTCATTTCACTTCAGCTGCATGAACCGTGATTCCTGACTTTCCCTTATCTAACTGATTCTAAATAAATTGGCAAGAAAATTGCGCCTTTCCACTTTCCCTGCATTTATTTCGATATTCTTTTCCAGACACGGAAGACAGAAACTTTTCCATTCGAGAAAATTTTGGCGGCCTTTACCATGAGTGCTCCCTGCACACGATTGATTAAAAATATATAGTTGGTCCAGTTTCTTGCACATTCTTGACCATGCTTCGAAATAAGGATTTAATTAGCGTAAAAATCACCGCAATAATTTCGATATTGCGAGTTTCGAGTATATCATCTCCATTCATAAATGTATCGCTGTAAGGAAGCGATTGTAAAAATAGACTTATCACGAAACAAACCAGCTGTGGCTGTTGATGCAAGGAAAACGCCACTAGACAGCATGATTTGATGCTAGACTTTCTTTACGGCACGTGTTCACCTCCAGAGTCCAGACACGAGTAGAAATATTCAGGGTATCCCCCTTCCCGGTTACCTCATTTTCATATGCAATACACATTATGTTAAAAAAAAAAAAAAAAAAAAAAAAAAAAAAAAAAAAAAAGCCAGTCTCCAATACTGGATGCAGCAAGCTCTTGACCTGATAGAAGTTTTTAAAATGGATATAAGAAGTTCGAGTATTTCATTAATATGAAATCATGCTGAGGCGAATTGTGAGTATATGGGATAAGAGATAACCTCATAATACAGGTCAATATTTCAGATACCTTTATTTAACTATAGATATACCCAGCGGTAACAAATGGAAATTATGATAAAAAGGAACCATTACGCGTGACTAATTTTTTGCGTGAATTTATGCGCGTCAAGAAGCATCAAAATCGGTTCTGCAGTTGAGGGGTCAGAATTACCAAAACCGATTTGAATGCAAATAATTAGAGGTACGGAACAAATGCGTCTCTTTACCTGTCTGACAGGTAAGAAATCAGTTTTATAAGTAATGTTCTTTAAGCAACAGAGCCAATTTCGATGATTCTTGGCTCATACATAATTAGCCAGGCATTATATGGGTACCTTTTTATCATAGTTTGCGACCGTTTGCACGATATACTTAATTACAATTAGTTAGAAGCTGTGTCTGAGATATTGACCTGAAGTGCCATTTCTAATCCCAAATTCGTAGCTCGAATCGGCATGGATTCACATTAAAAGCGTATTGATTGATCCAGCAGTGTCGCGTGCAATCTGGCAACGTTTCGTCCATTCAGACACATGTATAATATCGATTCGACGGAGTGCACTGTGCATCTCCAATAGTTCGACTTTTTTCAAAGGTTTAAATGAACGAAATACAATGTTGCCGAATACCACGCGACACCTCTGCATTGATCTAGTCACAAGCTCTTACTTAAAAGGACAGTCAAATGAAGACTATATGATATTACAGGGTGACCACTTGTGTGATATTACGAATTAGGACAATTTTCGAAGGTGTCGTTCATCAAACTTCGAAATTATGAGCACTGCAATACCAATTCAAGACTGCGTTTGCTTGTCACAGAAGAAGCCACGGAGTTACGCTCGCCTTTCCGGTTGCATGAACAGCGCGACGGGGCGGGACCGCCGAAAGAGTCTGTTTCCGGAGAAAGTTGGAAAATGGAACCAGGCGACTTCATCTCGGAGTCCCTATTTATCTTGTGAACCTAGTCAAAGCAGAGGTAATGAAGATGAAGATGGAGATGAAACGGTTGATAGATACTCTCGTGGAGCAACACTCAACACTCAACAGTCAGCATTCGTCACTTGGACAGAGGATAACCTCTCATAAAAAGTTGCCTATACGTTTTTCACTTTCCACATCACTCGGCCGGTTATCAATGGCCCAAAACTATTTGTAATTTATTCCGAACAGTAGCGTAGCGTGCAATTTGGCAACGTCACAGTTCGTCCATCTAAACCCATGAAAAGTATCGAACTATTGGGTGTCCGGTGAACACCTTCGCAATCGACCTTTTATATGGGTTTCAATGGAAACAATACCACGTTGCCAAGTTGCACGCTACGCCGCTGATTCCGAAATAGATGTAATTTGAAGAGGTAGCCGAGAAGAGAGAGAGATAGAGAGAGTGGAGGGGGGGGAGGGGAAGAGATGCCTACATGCAGAAAAGAGAGCTTCAATTGTTGAAGTATGCAATCGAGTTTCTAACGTGTGTAGAAAGAGTTGCTTTGAACAAATTTTTGGAGTGTATTGATTAAGTGGAGCCGCAGCCCGCAGCTTGGGCAACATCAGAAAAAACGCGCCTTCAATTTGGGAAGTATGCAATAGCATTCCCTACGGGTAGGAAGAGTTGTTCGAATAAACAACAACTGCAGCTATCGTGCCGCTTGCTCCCAATCATTGATCTTTGTTTTCTCTTGTAAATAATTTACATATTATGGTCATCTTTACTGAACATTCTGTTTTTTAGTGCGGAAAAACGGGACTCTATCAAGTTGGGTATACAGAATCGCATTTTTAACGATACTTAGGATTGAAATAACTATAGGAAATTTTAGAAATAAGACATCATTATTTCTCACGGTATGTCCCATGTGGTATACCTATATGTATAGTGGCGAAAAATGGCAATACATTTTAATGTTAGGGGATCTACCTTCGATAAACGAGTATTACTTACTTCAGTTTTGTTTTTGTTTTTTTGTTTTTGTTTTTTTTTTTTAAATTGTCATTTCACATTCATTTTCACCTTACAATAAAAAAAGATGTAGGAAAGCAAGTCGAAAAGTCTTTGAACCAATTGAAGACTGATTAAGGTTAGAAATTGGAAATTGGTCGACTTGATGACTCGTTTTTAGCAAAATTAAAACTTGTTAAAATTTTTTAAACTCCTTAGATTGATTTGATCAACCAAGACTTGATATTTATTGTAGGCGTGTGAATTTTGTCGTGGTGTGCATAGGCGTAGCGTATTAGGGGCCTATGGTGGTGTGATACGAAATTGCGGACTCTAGAACTTTCTACGCGAACAAGTAATATACGGTTGTTTTAAGACAGTCTCTAAAGCGTTTTGCGTGCTTTATCTGATTTTTTTTTCCTTTTATTTTTTTTTTTGCACATTATTTTTTCATCTGATCCATGTGAATGGTTTGCACGCGCGACGTCCGAAATGTGACAACTCGCAATTTAAGTCCTGCAACTCCTCCGCGAGGTCATTTGAATATAGAGACATTTGAAGACGCAATGACAAATCTTCACAACTTATATCTCCTAGCTGAATTATTTTCTGTTTCGATCCTCGTGTACATCTAAATTTCTCTTTACTACAGGTTTCCGAACACGTTTCTCTTTTTGCAACCAGCTGAATAAAAACATCATCATTCTCAAATGAAAAGAAAACATTGTTCTACCTAAATCCCCTCTATTCAATGTGCTGGACATTTCATTTCGAATCTTTTGCACTGGAATCTTAAACGATACGCTTTGCAAATTGTGAGAGGGCAATTTGCCATTGATGGCTCGTGCAATTTGGCAACCATACTTTTTGGCCTTTTACTCCAACGCAAAAGTATTGATCTCTTGGGGGGGGGGGGGGGCTCGATGAACCTCTTGAATATTGATTATTTTACATATAGATTTTAATTGGGGGGGAGGGGGTCCGCTCATCCTCTGTGGCCACATTGCACGAGCCGCCATCCACTGCAATTCGCTGAACTACGTTTTGCACGCGTTTTTATTACTCTGAATGCATTGGCTGATCCAGCGCAATCTGTCAACAGTGTATATTCTTCCCATTTGATTGCATGCGAACTAATCGATCACGGGGCTATATAGCCCCTTCAAGAATCGATCGTTAATCATACATTCAAATGGAAAGGATACGCAGTTGCTATCCGTGTTGCAATTACAATGTAGGTAAATTAACTGGAAACAGTTTTTAGTACTACTTTTTTCTTCTTTTCCCCCCTCCTTTTTCGTTGCTCTTTTTGCTTCTAAAAGTAAATTCCATGAAATTCATGGCACTTTCAAGAGTGATTTCAAGTCGCGTAAACTCTGCACAGGGGCGGCTCGTGCAATTTGGCAACAATGTCATCCCTCTGTTTGATTGTATGTAAAACAATCGATTCGAAATTGAAGCAGCGCTTCACCAGCGATCGATTGTTAAACATAGATTCAAATGGAGCGAAGACATTGTTGCCAAATAGCACGAGCCGCCACTGACTCTACAACTAATGCGTTTTTAACGTTTCAATCAATGAAAGTGAGGAAATCATATTCATAGAACATGTCTCTTTCTTAAACATGATTTTTTTTTTTTTTATTTATTTTTTTTTTTTTTTATTTCCAACCACAAACGAAATTTGAGACAAATACGATTTACTTAAAAACCCTGTGTGTTTAATACATGCAACACGCTGAGAACTCATTTCCATATAGCAGCACTCAAGTCAATACAGTGATTTCAAGAATCTATTTATTTACCTACGAGACTTGTCGAGATCCGTGAGACGCTACCGTTTCGACGTTCGGAAATGAAAGTGCTTGGAGCACAGGAATTGAAGAAACAGAGAGCCGAAACCACCGCCAGGCTCTTTCCCTGGGAAACGAAAAGCCATTGTTGAGATGAGAACTGTACCGCATAGTAGTATAGAAAGCTCGAGACGTTCCTAAATAACAGGCGCGAGTTGGGCTTGAGAACAATATAAGACTTGGGCATGGGCGCACCCAGGATTTCTGTATGGGGGGGGGGCAAAGTTGTCATTTCACATGGGGGGGGGGTCTGGAGGTCCTCCCCCGGAAAAGTTTGAAAATTTAGCTCTTCTTAGACGCAAAATTAGGCTACTTCTATTCAGAAACTATATTGAATTAACTCCCGAAAAAAATGAGATTTTCCGAGACTATGCTGATATTACGGAAATATCTTCATAGCAGGCTGATAGAAAGACAGAGTCTTCAGGAAATCTAGATTTCAGAAGAAGATCGAGCGAAATTAACAATTAAGGACATTGCTGTTGGGAAACGTGTGTTCCTCCAAGGAAAAATATGTTTCATGACATTGATACTATGGTTTGAACTCATTTCCTTTCCCATCTTTTCTTTTTCTCTCCTCCTCTTTTCCTCTTCTCTTTTCCTCTTCTCTCTTTCTCTTTTCCTCATTTTTTCCATTCCTTTTCTCCTTTTTTCCTTTCCTTTCCTCCTTTTTTCCTTTCCTTTCCTCCTTTTTTTTTCTTCCTATGGGTGGGGGGCTTGCCCCCCCCGGGTGCGCCCATGGACTTGGGTGTTTCAGGAGAGGGCGTTAAAAACAGTGGCGTAGCGTGCAATTTGGCAACGTTGTAGTTTGTCCATTTAAACCCTCAAAAAAGATCAAAATATTGGGTGTTCGGTGAACGCATTTGACTTTTTACATGTGTTAAAATAGACAAAATTCACGCTTCGCCACTGGTTAAAAAAAAAACTATTGAAAATCGGCGAAAAATACTACAACGGGATCCTTGATTTTTCTCTCTCTTTGAAGACTGTTTAACTGTTGATTGATTAATTTCGAAACAGGCCTACAGCCATTGTAGAAATTGCACTTTTCATTATATTGAAAGAAAATGGAAGAGAAAAAAAGAAAAAATTGAAGAGAATTGAAGAAATTGAAGAGAGAAGAAGGTTAGATTAGAGAGGCAAGAAGAGCATCGATGTCTATCCGAAGTTACAAGATCTGAGACCGTCAAATCTTGTCACCTCGGCCGGGGTTCGAACCCTGGACCTTTGGGGGTAGTTGTCAGTTGCGCTAACCACTACACCACAGAGCCCGACATTCTTGAAAATCTACCGGTAGTGATGAAGAAAAAATCTACGGACGATAGAGATTCCTATCAGAAGCGCAACCAGGAAATATTTATGGAGGGGGAGGGGTTGTTTTTTCTAAGATTTTTCCTGCATGTATTACCAACTTGGAGAGGGGATAAAACCAGCCAGAACTTAAGACCCTTTGAAGAATTTGTGACTGGAAGAACCCAAAATCTCTAGTTCCGCTACTATGGTTCCTTCAATTTGGAATTTTACCTCCTCAAAAAAAGAGCTTGATTCAAAATGGGGGTTTTTCTCCCCCCCCCCCCCACCGATTTTCCTAAAACTTTGTATTTTGATAGTACTTCATATAAGTAGTCTTTTTTTTTTCAAATAAAGTTTTTCCAAAAATAATTAGGGGGGGAGTTAAAGTGTTGCAAAGTTGCACCTTTCAAAAATTCATAACTTTCGCGTAAATCATCCGATTGAAACGCGGTTTTCACCAAAAGATGCGGATTGTAAAGCACTTTCATGCCATCTAAACGGAATTCAATTTCAATAATTTTGACTTAGTTATTGTCATTTTTGTGATTTTGGGCCACTCAAAATCTACTTAAAGTGAATAAAAAAAAATGGTATTTTTTGATTTTGACCGGGTTGAAATGTGTTATTTCTCTTTAAATTCTGCGTAAAATGAGCCCAAGCAGAATGTGGGACGATTTTTTGTTGCGGAGCTATGCGCGTTTTAGTAAGCGAAAGTCGAGCGTTCTATGGAGAGGCTCAAAGACGTGGGTAGCCCGGGTAGCCTCAACCACTCCACTTTCGCTTACTAAAACGCGCATAGCTCCGCAACAAAAAATCGTCCCACATTCTGCTTGGGCTCATTTTACGCAGAATTTAAGTAGGAATAACATATTTCAATTTGATCAAAATCAAAAAATACCGTTTCCATTTATTTGACTTGAGCCTCTCTATCGAACGCTCATGGGTACCCTAAAAAACTCGTTTTTCGCTTACTAAAAAATGCATAGCTCCGAAACAAAAAATCGCCCTGCATTCTGCTTGGGCTTATTTTACGCAGAATTTAAAGAGAAATAACACATTTCAACCCGGTCAAAATCAAAAAATACCATTTTTTTTTATTTCACTTTAAGTAGATTTTGAGTGGCCCAAAAATCACAAAAATGACAATAACTAAGTCAAAAATTATTGAAATTGAATTCCGTTTAGATGGCATGAAAGTGCTTTACAATCCGCATCTTTTGGTGAAAACCGCGTTTCAATCGGATGATTTACGCGAAAGTTATGAATTTTTGAAAGGTGCAACTTTGCAACACTTTAACTCCCCCCCTAATTATTTTTGGAAAAACTTTATTTGAAAAAAAAAAGACTACTTATATGAAGTACTATCAAAATACAAAATTTTAGGAAAATCGGTGGGGGGGGGAGAAAAACCCCCATTTTGAATCAAGCTCTTTAGTCCTACAGATTCGTGCGGCAATCAATTGGATGTCTTATACTGTTGGAAAAGACAAATTTCAAATAGTTTATGACTTCCGAGCCCCAGATATCACTGAAAAAAAAAAAAAAAAAAAAAAAAAAATGTTAAAAATTGTGGGACAAGTTCCAAAATGCTGATTTGAAATTATGAAAATGCTGATTCAACATTTGAAAATGCTGATTTAACTACGTCCATGGCTGAGTCAGCGTTTTCATAATGTAAAATTAGCATTTTGGAACTTGTCCCACATTTTTTTTTTTTTTTTTTTTTTTTCAGTGTACGTTTGAGACCTAAGACGAGACAGTCACTTTTTCGGGTGTTATGCGAAGGAGCTATGAATAGGCTACACTAGTTGCTATAGAGTAAGCTTTCCAGGTCAACGGTATACGAACGAGCAGTATTAAAAAATAATCTATTCGCTAAAACTTAATTGGACAGTTTACTTGGAAAGTTCCCGACACCTGGCTTTCTTGCTGATTGTAGGCTTGCATAATAAGCAAATTGATAAAAAGGTTGCGGCAGGATACTAGTTAATTACCCAGTAAGTATACAGTTTTATAATTATAATTTATATTCACTTTAAGTAAATTTGGCAGTGATTCTACACGGGCGAAAAAGATTTGGTGTGGTAAGTGGTTAGGGTCGTGAACCTAAACGTTATCGCACTTTCATTTCATACGATTTTTAATACGTCAAAGTTCAGTGGCGGCTTTGGAACAATCGATTCGAGTTTGATCCATTTAAGTCCATGCAAATGTATCGATATTTCAACCTTTCATAGAGGATCGATTCTTCGCTCCATTGATCTACATGAAAGAGGTCGATATCACAAGAGATATCGACACTCGCTATTCACGGGCTGCCAACTTCGAAGTGTTATGATTCCAAGATAAGAATAAAAGCAGTGGCGTCGTCGCGTGAAATTTGGCAACAATGTATTCCATCCATTTAAACTCATGTAAAATATCGATTTCAGGGGGTGCACAGTGCACAAGGAAAATTCGATATATTTAATGAGTTTAAATGGAGCAGTTGCATTGTTGTCAGATGGCACGCGACGCCACTGAATAAAAAACACACCGAGACAATAATGATGGCGGAGAAATGTGTATAACATTGAGTTCTTGAGACATCACACTAAAAAGGTCTATGGCAAAAATAAACCCATAAAAGTTGACACGCTCAGGTGCAGGGCTGCCGTTTTGCGTAGAATCAATGCTATTTTTCTAGTCACCGATGATTCCACCGGTTGAGAAAAGATTACACAGTTTAGTTCAGTGTATGACTGTAATGCACGAAAATACTCTGATCTGTAATCTTTCCTTAATCAGTGGAAACTTCGTTGATGAATTAAAATATCCGCAAGTTTTTTAAAGTCATCGACGACTCCACCGGTTGAGAAAAGATTACAGATGCGAGCATTTCAGTTTATCATAGTCATGCACTGAACTGAACTGTGTAATCTTTTCTCAACCGGTGGAATCATCGGTGAATTAAAAAATAGCATTGATTCTACGCAAAACGGCAGCCCTGCTCAGGTGTAAGTTCGAAGTTCGGTCCTCTTGAAGTCAAAATCAAATTAACTCGTACTTAATTTGACACGCGAATGACAGCGTTATTTATTTCATATCAATCGACGAAGTATGTCAAACGATCGAGAGTTTTGAGATATAAAACGGCAAACAAGATCCGCCACAATGGATATTAATCAACTTCATAGAACAAAGTGACACTTCCGTTTCCGCGCTTCGCGCAGGTTTCACAGCTTTTTAATTGCCCCGATGTCCATTCGTTTTGACTTTCATTTGAACAGCTGAAACGATGATCGACTACAGAATTGTTCAACGGATCAATCGCTTCCATTTGAAATGCGTCTACGGTTGTATCAGCTTGTTTGGAGAAAAAAATTCGTCAACATTTTCTATGATTCACCCAAATATATGATAGCTATACATATATTTGGACAGTTATAGCTGTACGTATATGTGAAGATACGCAAATAAAGTCCCCGCGAACACTCGGAAGGAGCTAGGTATGCAATATTTGAGTATTGTGAGTCTCAGCATGCATCATGTATGGTGTTTTTTTGGGGGGGGGGGGCGTTCGTATCAGGTGTGACGTCGTGGGAGGTGTTTAACACAAAATTTGCCGCCCCCCCCCCCCAAAAAAACCATGCTTAAGCATGGGAGTAGAGAATGAACTGCTGAATGATATTCTCGTGAAAATGAAAACTGCGATAGTAATATTCCATAACATAACCTCTAAATCAGCTCTGAATGACAGGGCCATTTTTAACAAACAAAAAAAAGACTCGCGTTTTCGAAAGCTAAAAATATGTTTGTCTCATAGGAAAATGACTTCTACGCATGGTCTGTACAATAAACTTTATTTCGAAAAGTTCGTCATTTCCGAAATTATCGTGGCGAAAGGAGTCAAAAAGGATAGAAGATGAGATTTCTGACACCGGTTGCAACAATTCGAAATCGAATCTACCTCCGGAGGTGAATTCGAAATTTCCAATTGTTGGATTTCAACGGTCTCCGATGAGACCAACGAAACAATCGAATATCATCAAAATAAAATGCAAATCCATCGAATATCATACGACGGTGAATGATATTCGATCTCGAAAATTCGCTTTTTGACGACCCGTCAAACAAATCCTTCGATTAACTTCATCGCATAGCAACTCATGGGCGAGTACATAGGAATTTGTCTCTCTCCCTCTCTCTCTCTCTCTCCTTCCATTTGAACACATGTGTTAGAAAATGATAGCAAAGGGGGCCATCACGTGACTTAAGTCCCTATCTCTCCGTCACTCAAATGGGAGAAGAGAGAGAGAAAGAAATACAAGTTTCTGTACAACCGCCCATGATCGCACATCAGTTCAATCATAAACAATCAGAAAACAACGACTGATGCTGTCGTGTTTTATTTTTTGAATTCTAAGAGTGTCACGTTGCCAGTTTGATCGAACTGCTTGAGCGTGCAGGGAAGTCTTTAAGTCGTCATCGGCAGCGATGCATGGAACCTTGCCACAGTTGACACTGAAAAGTGAATTCGAGGGCCAAAAAATAAAAAAGTGGAAGAGGGGAGGGGGGGGGGAGAAAAACCACTGAGGTTATGAACCGTGGACAGAGCTGTATAATTACGCAAAGATCCTTCTAGAATTTCTGTTGCGGCGCGCGCCGGTGTATCAATCAGATCCACTGGCGGGTCCAGAGGATTGTCTTTCTCTCTCTACGGCCATTTGATCGCGTGTGTTCGAAAAGGATAGAAAGTGGGGGCGAAAGTCACGTGACTGCCCCTTATCCGTCCTTTCTTAACACACGCGATCAAATGGCCATAGAGAGAGAGAGAGAGAGAAAGAAAAATTTCTGGATCCGCTAGTGATCAGATCCGACTTCTTCTCTTGCCTTCTACTCTACGTTGAGCATCGGTGTCGGCTCAAGATTCAATCTGATCAACGCATTGCAAGCGGCGCGGCGCTTGTTCGTTGGGAAATTGCAGTGTTGCCAAGTTTGCATCGGTCACGCTTCATACCTGACTAATCGAAGAACGGCTATGCGATAGAGAATGCCTCGACGCGACAAACCATGGCGCACACTGTAGGACTGGACGTTTAAAATCGAGGAAAAATGGATCGAGATAGAAAAACTGGATATGCATTGTATGTGGGTATGACCTAGTGGCGCGGCGTAGCGCGCAATCTGACAACGCTGCATTTTCTCCATTTGAACGCATAAAAAAGATCGAACTATTAACCCTCTAAGGACCAGGTTAGTTAAAAAGATGCCTAGAGCTCGTTTCAGAAGTGTAGGCGGACCAAAACCATAATATTTGGCGAATTTTCAACTTTTATTCCTTCAAACAATACCGAATTTGCCCCTGACTTTATTCTTTGTTAGAAGTTTTCCTCATTGAAAAGTGAACACTCAATTTTATTTTTATTAATTTTCATCGAGTAATATCAGAAATAATGTTGACAAATTCCAAAGATTATCGGTCTAGGTCCGCCTATACTTCTGAAACGAGCTCTATCTTCCGTTTAAATAGGGAAGGTAGTTAACTGTTCGTACTCGGAGGAGTTGAAATTGCATATACGACGCATTGAAGGCGCCGTATCTCGTAAGTGTTTCCATCGCTAATCGCATTTATCCGGAATGAGGACTGAATCAATATGAAACAGACTAAAGGAGAGAAACGAGTAGACCGGGCTTGGTGCATAAAGGGTTAATGCATTAAAAGGTAAAATACCAGTATTGTTCCTAAAAGAGCAATTGAGCAACCGTCAGTTTTCAGCAGTGTTCACATGAATTAATCTATTACCAGGGACAGAGAGCATGTAATCGGATCATGTTGTCCGCACACAGGTTGAAGGAATATAATATACAAATTGCATTCAGATTGGCGGACCGTGTAACTAGGCAACAATCCCCCGCCCACCATTTAAACATATGGAAAACAATCGATTCATAAGGAGGCTGACAAGAATGGGTCTGTTGCATACTTTTGCTGCAGCGTTACGGAGGGTGGATTCTGGTGTAAAATCGCGTGAAAATCACATTGAAAGCATCAAAAAGTCTCAAAATCCACTCATATAAACCGCCATCTTAGGCTTTCCTTTAAAGGTCTTTTGAGGGTTCATGAGTGGGGTTTGGGCCTTTTTGATACTCTCAATGTGATTTCCACGCGATTTTACACCAGAATCAACCCTCCACAACGCTGTTGCAAATGTATGCAACAGACCCATTCGGCCCGCGATTTTTTTAACCTAGATTAAAAGGGAAAAATTACATGGTTGCCAAATCGCACGAGCCGGCCGCCATAAATCGCATCTGCTGCAACAGGGAAATGTCAACAGCTCGAATCATTGTCCACTGTGGAGGCAGGCTGGAGCGGATAAATTGATCCGCGCTGTTAAAAAGAGGCTACATTGTGAATGGGTGGGTTGTATAAGTACAATGTACTCCGACACCATAGAACCGCGAGTCTATCTATTGTTGATGCCTGATGCATAGTTGGCTATTGGTCATTGATCAGCGCGAGCTGAGCAGATAAACTTGATTGCTCGCTGATTGTGAAAATTGAAATATTGCGCCCCTTTGAATCGATATTTTCCATGGGCATAAATGAGAAAATTTTGACATCGCCAGACTGCGCACCACGCTATACCGATTCCTGAACAACAGGAGCACAAGATTTGATACCGAATATGATACTTAGGTAGAAAAGTGCGGGTGCCGAAAATATTTAATTAACGACGGCTTTAAAATCACAACAATTATTTTTTCCTGAAAGTTTATAATTCATTTTTTTACAGAGAGCGGAGAGTAATTACGCATTCGTTTCATCGACAATCGATTCAATCTCTAGGATCCTGGGACCAATAAATGTTCGGTACAGACGGTCCCCAAAAGACGTCGGATGGTGAGCGTTTACGTATGGTTTTAAATGGCCGTAGGCATTGGCGGATACGGGGAGGGCGATCGCCCCTTTTGCCCCCCGTTCGACCCAAAAGTGGGGAAAAGAGGGGGGAGGAAGGGGGAAAGAAACAGCGAAGAGGGAAAAAGGGGATCACCGGGGGGCTAAAATCCCAAAATCGCCCCCCCTTCCCCTCGTTCGCGAGGGCTGGATCTGCTAATGTTCGTAGGTGCTCACCAATCATCTGGGGGCAGGACCATCTGTACCGAACATTTATTGGTCCCAGATATTCTAGACCTTTGATTGGTCTAGTATCAGCGGTATTTTTGACAGTTTCTTTGCATCGTTTAACTGATAGGTTTTTACTAGTAAGCAATCGGAAAATTAAAGTAAAAAATCTGTCGATATCGAAACTTGATTATACAGTTACTGACATGGAATCAAGAGTTGTCATGGACTTTCTTACATGAAATATTAACCTCACAAATACCGATCGCAAAATTAAATCAATTTTAAGGCACTATATGTATGTAGCAAGAGGGAGTGACAGAATATTTGCATACAAGTCACTGGCGCAACCAGGATCTCTTCCATCTCTCTCATTTCCCATTTAAATGTACGAGTAGGAAAAAGACAGAAAGAGGTGGTTTTATCCCGTTGTCCATCCTTGTCTAACATACTTTCCTTAATGGAGAAAAGAGAGAGATGAAGAAACTCTCGGTGCGCTACTGATACAAGTCTGTCCAGAGCTAGTTCTCGAAATTTCGCTACTATTCTCCTGAAACATTTTGCCAGTCAAAAAGTGTAAACATATATGGTCTGATACTTACAAGGGTCTTTCTCTGGGATCGTAGGTTCTTTCGTTTTTTGACTAGTTTTCACGACATCCTCCGTAAAATTCACGCTAGTTGCTGACTCAATAAGTCTTTTGGGACTGGAAGAATTGAAATATGACGGTGAGATGTAGTCGATTATTTTTACTTTCGAGTGCATTTTTGATGTGTTATTATAAATTAGACGAGGAACAAAAACACTCTTACTTTTATTTATACCGACGTAAAAAAAAAATTAATACTAAGTTTAACTGGAGCTAATCACCACGATATAGTCAAGATTTGACTGAGAGCAATATGTGTCGTCTATATATATCAAGAGTTTTAATCCAACCAGAAAAACCCGATCAAGAAATTTTTCGAGATGAGAGTACGATTCGAAAACTTCACGAGATTTTGAAAATTTGCGCGGGATTCAGGAGAGCCTCGCAGCATAATAATAAGGGATAAGCGTTTTTTTGGACTGAGTCGTGTCGCGAGTTAATTGTCAGACTGATTATTCTTTGTTGAGCAGGGCCGCGGTTAAACGTTGCGATCAGTCGACCAAATCAGCCGAGTTGTGGTGGGGTTATTTATTCTTCTCCTTTTTTATCGGACACGGAAGGAGGGAGGAGTGGGTGTAAATGTAATCTTTTTTTAGAGGAAAAAGACCGAAACTCGCGAAAACTCCTGCTTCCGCTTCGGTTTCCAGCGTTCGTGTTCGGTCGTATCGAGGAACGGTAGGGAAATGCGGAACGCTTGCGTTCGAGCTAGCTCGGCTCGGTTCGGGTCGAATTCGTGGCTGGCGAAGTTATACTCGCATTGCTCTCCTGTTGTTGCCCCCCCCCCCCCCCTCGCCCCTCTCCACGGGTTTCAATTACCCGCGTCCCCCTGTTTCTCTCACATCTCTCCCTTCGATTTATTCACCTCTCACTTCTATGACCGTTAGGTTTCTCTCCCCACTCCAACTTGCGACATCTCTCTCTCTGACCATTACCGTCTACCATCTTCTCTTCTCTCTCTCTCTCCAATCTCTTCCATCTCTCCATCTTTTGTTTTTCAATTTTTTATTTACGTATTTATTCAGAGCTGCCGTTTTGCTTATAATCGATAGTATTTTTCAATTCACCGATGATTCCACGATTCCACCGGTTGCGAAAAGATTGCACAGTTCAGTTCAGTGTATGACTGTACTGCATGAAAATACTCTATTCTGTATTCTTTTCTCAATCGGTCCAATCGCCGTTTAATTATTGAAATATCCGAAAGTTTTTCAAAGTCATCGCCGACTACACCGGTTGAGAAAACAGTACAGATTATTAGAGTATTTTCATGCAGTACGCAGTCATACACTGAACTGAACTGTGTAATCTTTTTGCAACTGGTGGAATCATCGGTGAATTGAAAAATACTATTGATTATATGCGCAAAACGGCAGCACTGTATTTATTAGTTATTTATTTATTTGATACCGTCATTTATTTCATCATTATATCATTTTGTTACTTGATTTCAGTCTCAGTAGAAGTATAATTCTCTATTTTTGCACAAAAAGGGTAGCGATGGATCAAATTGTGTAGCGAATTAAATAAATCAAATTTTCTCTCTCTCTCTCTCTTTCCCCAACACTTCTTTTCCCCTCACATTTTAAATATCTTAAATTCCTCCCCGCAACTCACCTTAAATGCTGATTTTGACGCATTGCATTATGTTTTGGTAACTTGTGGAAGTATGGATTTCCATCAATTTGAGCCAAGTTTTGAGTTTTCTTTTCAAACATGTTTCCAGTGGATTAATTTTTAACTCCACACAGGTTTTAATCATATTCCAAAGATTACTTTTATTTGATTATATGGGGTGATAATTGCCGCAATGCCTGGCAAAGTTATTTTTAATATGTCCCATATATTTCAACGCATGAAACGGATTAAATATTTGGAAGTTCACAGTGCACTCACTCCAATCGATATTCTACACGGGTTGAAATGAACGGAATGCAGAGTTGCTAGATTGCAAGCGATGCCATTAATAAAATCAACGGAAAATGAAGGAGTCAAGCGACGCAGTAGCCGGAGTTTATTTACACATTTCATAAAAATTCATGGCTCACATCGGCCGTGATTTTCCTTTTGTTTTTTGTTTTTTGGAAGAAGTATTTTGAATTTCGCATCTGGATTCATTCAAATGCGGAATTCAAAAATGACAACCCTGGAACGTTCGGTTTGATGCATTGATGTCCGCGCTTTCCGAGGGGAAAAAACGCCTCCAAATCAGAGCATAGGCAACCAGTGGCGGATCCAGAAAATTTTTCTGGGGGGGCACGCCTGTGAAATTTTGAAATTTGAAGCGTTTGTGGAAGCAATTTTGAGCTATTTTCTATAGAAAAAAAACAAAATTTGAGGCTTCTGATGGGGGGGGGGGCACGTTTCATTTTCTTTATAAAAAACACAACATTTCAGACCCTTGCAACTGCCCCATGTAGACAGATTGCAGGAACAAAATCCTAAATCTGGGAATGTATTCGGAAATTCAGTAAAGCAGCAAATCATTTGCATCTTCCTGATAATAATCACTGATCTGCTCTCTCTTTTTTAACTCTTAGCGACTATTTTTTTCTCATTCCCGCTCTCAATCTGCAGTGTTGCCAGATCGAGGGTAAAAAGCCGTATCGTCCCCATTTAAATCAATGTAAAACGTCCGGCTTTTTCACCCCAATCTGGCAACACTGCTCTCAATGCAGTCCAGATGAAATAAAGTTCTTTATCCTCTTCCCTCCGCACCAATCCTCTGATTTTCCTTTAAAGTAACCGCTGCAAAAAATTGCTTTCTCCCCTTCTGCCTCCTCTCTTCATTTATGCCTTTCTTCGATCTTCATAATCTTTTCTAGACCTCAATGAGCTCTCCACAATAAGTATACGATCTTTGACCCGCGGATGGCCTTTGACAGAGCGCTGATTGCAAGTTCAAATTCGTCTAATTAGATGAGCTGCACCAGAGAGAAAAGTAACGAAAAAAAAAAAATAACTTTCGTCAGGGAAGTTTCAAAAAAGAAGAATAAAAGAAAAAATTAAAAAATGATATGAGATGAGCCGCTAAGTATAATGACCTCGTATTAAAGATTGATAATTTAAGGTGAAACTTCAGCGTTCAGTGCCGAGTTCTACCACTGAAGAGCCAGTGTTCGATTAGTATCAAAATTGCTGCCCAAAAGTAATTTATATTTAAAAAAAAATGGACTGTTAGGTACTAGATAAATTTGTAGAATGTCTCGGCATAAAGTAATTTGTCAGGGAGTTGAAAAATAAGGCTGAAAGTACCAAAAATGGAATATCACAGATCGATTCTGGATTCGCCACTCGCACCACCACGCATGTACTAGTAAACGCAAAAGTTTTGGCTGTTAAGAATTAACACAGAGCGCAGGAAGTTGCTTTGATTCTGTGGCGGCTCGTGATATTTGGCAACCATGCAAGTTTTCCATTTAAACGTAGGTCAAATAGGAGGAGGACACGGTTGCCAAATTTCACGAGCCGCCACTGCTTGATTACACGAAGATTCGCCACTTTTCTCGAATTCTCGACTGCCGAAACTTTAGCGTTTGTTTACTATAGTCTTTTAAAGCGTCTTTGATTAAGGCGTTTCTTGGCGAAGCTTGTCCAAATTTTAACCGATGGATAACGCCACTAGCGCTTCTCAAAAAGTTAACATTTTTTGGCTAAAATTGATGAATTTACACCAGAGGCGTAGCGTGCATTTGGCAACGTTTGAAGTTTGTCCATTTAAACTCATGAAAAAGATCGAACTATTGGGTGTTCGATGAACACCTTCGCAATGGAGCTGTTGCAAACTTTTGCTACAGGCTTATTAATAGTTGATTACGGGGTAGTACCCAGTAAAAATAACGATTAGCGCACTAAAAAAATCACGAAATCCTCTCCTAAACTCACAAAATGCTTTTAAACGCGAGACCGTAATGGCGGCCGGGGCCGTGGTTTTCATTGGGGTTCCCTATCTTCAATCAGCGCCATCTACACGAGGTGTTCTCGCAACACCACACAAGAAGAAGAAGAAGCATACAATTGCCATAAGAAAACCGCGGTCTCGGCCGCCATTAAGGTCTCGCATTTAAAAGCATTTTGTGAGTTTAGAAGTGGATTTCGTGATTTTTTAGTGCGCTAATCGTTATTTTTACAGGGTATTACCCCATATTCAACTATTAATAAGCCTGTAGCAAAAGTTTGCAACAGCTCCATTAACCTTTTGCGTGGGTTTTAATGGACACATTACGACGTTGCCAAATTGCACGCTACGCCACTGATTTACACTGGAAGTACTATTGACGACACAAAGATTGTCGCAAATCCTGGTCCCTTTGTGAAAAATAATTAGATATACTGACCAAATAAAGACCAAAAGGATCGTTATTCAGTGGTACACTAGATGCTTGGTTTAAAGGAGATGTATGCTCAGGTAAAGCAATAATACAGGCCGACTGAAATACCCAAGAGTTGCTTAAAAAAGGTAAGAGCTGTTCGTTTGTGTGACGATCTTTTTGTCGTCAATAATACAAATTTGAGCACCTGCAAACATACGTCCAGGAAAATATCCCGAAAGTTTCAAGCTGAAATACTCAGATTACTCAGAGATAAAGTCTGAAATTATGAAATATAGAAATTTCCATAGGCCTTTATATGAGTGCAAATGAGGCAGACAGACATTATACTATCACTCCCACTCACTCGCACTCAGAGTAACCTTGTGGCGAAACGAATTTCATACTTACGCTTTTAATTATAAACCAATTTTGCTCGTTTTGGGCTAAAAATTTCCATACAAAAATTTTGCAGGTGCCGATGACGTTATTGGATTTTTCGTTTTTTCTTTGGTTTCAATTTGAAATGCTAAAAACACGACTTTTCCCAAAAGCGACTAGTGGCGCTTTCCATCGGATTGAAATCTAAACAAGCCTCGCCTGGAATCACCTTAAGGTGGATCCTCAGCGTTTAGTTCCATATTCTGCCACCAGAAAAAAATTCGTCCTTTAAATGGAAAAAAATAATGATAGTAAACGCAAAAAAATGAGAAAAAGGGCTTCGATAGAGCCTCGGAAGCAATCTAACGAACATTTTAGTACAAACCGATATAGAATTGGACGCCAATAGGGAGTTTACGAAATTCAATAGTTTCTCGCTTATTTCGTAACATTTTAGCATACGGTTTGTACTAAAATGTTCCTTAGATTGCCTCCGAGGCTCCATCGAAGCCCTTTTTTCATTTTTTTGCGTTTACCATTATTTTTTTCCATTTAAAGATCGTATCTTTCTCTGGTGGCAGAATATGGAACTAAACGCTGAGGATCCACCTTAAATTCGCTGAAATAAGTATTTCTGGTAGTCTACCTCCAGAAGTCGTCTTGACATTCTTTGTGTCCTTGACTGTACCAATCAGAACTTCTTATTTCATGCTTTTATCGAAAGCAAAATCGTCTGTCTTCTTTCCTCTCTTTCCTCTCTTTCTTCTGTCTTATTTTTCCTCCTTCCACTCTTTCTCTTGATTTCTCCTTTCCTTTTTTTCTTCTGGTATATTGCACCCCCCTTCAACAGTCGTAGGGAGGGGGAGAGGGCTCTGGAGAATATAATTACGCTATACTACAAAGTGAGTATATTCAATAGTTTTCCTCGTCTTTGAGTCAAGGGAGAATGATAAACGGCAAGTCAAGCACAAAGGGTCAACTTTTTTCTTTACACCGAGGCCCCACAGTTGCAACTCATTCAAGATTGAGCTTTTCTTGATCAACTTTATAGTGCTTGTTTCGCGCGAGTTGGCAGATGACAGACAGCTTCGTATGTTACTGCAGGAACAAACTTTCAACTCGAGGAAGTACCGCGCGATAGAATTTTAAAACTTTTAAAAACGTTGGGAAGCAGCTCGCACGAGGAAAGCGCGTTATATATTTTTAATAAAGAAATGTTCTCTTCCAGCCAATCCACAACACTGGAGGAAAGCAAACGGGCTGCAACAATTTATTATACAGACTAGAGTCCCTATATGTAGAGAGTTAAGACAAGAGGGTAGTCAACTTCTGATTGGTCGAAGAGTTTTAGGCTCTACGGATGCCGCCATTGGATGCGATTTTGCCCTTTCGTTTACAATCGCAGTTGTTTACCAACGGTATTTTGCGGATAAAGAGTTAATTTTCGACGAATCTGTTAATTTTAATCATAATACGCCTCAAGAATGTCTATAAATCTCAAAATAATCTTTCAAAGCGTAAATAGATGTCAATCCACAAAAGCAGTAAAAGATTACATCGTTAGAAACTCAGCGGCGCTGTAATCTTTGCAGTAGACGAAAACACAACAACGGCCCTCAGAATGTAAACAAATGTGCATTAATAGACATATTCAACAGGAAGTCGACTTTTCCCGAAAAAGTCAAGTGTTCAATCGTCACAAGGAAGATCTCGGAATCCAAAGCTGAACATTTTTTGGGATGAAACTAATATCTTTAAATGCAGAGATGCCTATTCAACGAAGGCATTTCGAAACCCTATATTCGACGCCATTTCTACAAAGGAATTGGTTCGTATATACTGTTTAAGTTTTTATTATACAGCTGTTAATTATAATGCATGCCAATTCACGAAAGCTCGCCACAAAGATTATGGCGAAAGGCTTCATCGTATGAGCGGACTTTTATAACAGGATTCAGGGATAATTCTGTTGTGAATGCTACATGCTACACCTCTGAAAGCTGTGCATTTTCTTTCGAAGAAATAGTCGAGGAGAAGGTGACGTTGCGTGCAATTTGGCAACAATGTATTCTATCCATTTAAACTCATGTAAAATATCTAATTCAGGGGGTGCACAGTGCACAAGGAAAATTCGATATATTTATAGAGTTTAAATGGAGCAGTTGCATTGTTGCCAGATGGCACGCGACGCCACTGGCCGCACGTTTCGTACTTAAACCGCATGGGCATGGCACACAAAAGAGCTTCCCAAAACAGTTATCGTTCATATTTGTTTGTTTCCAGGCGAGTTTCAAATCAAATCGGTGACATACCTCCTAAAAATTCTAACTGTCAAGAAAAATCAAATCGATTACCATTAAAAAGTAATCAAGATGATTTTAGCAGTAATCAGGCGTGCTGATTTCTAATGAACCCAGTATGTTATTTGATAAACAGCGATTTGTTTCATCTTAAGACGTTGGTTTTATTGAAAACAGTACGCCTGATTAATGACTAAAAGCCTCCTCGATTATTTTTGAAAAGTAATAAAAAATGAGTAATCAATTACCATTTTCCGAAATGTGCTCGATAAATTCGATCTATTTTTGAACTCATCTTGTAAACATCACCCGTGCTGATTCAGCGTAAATTAAAAAATCAAGAGAAAACAAAATAACTATCCTGAAACTTACTCTAATCTGAAATCAAAACACGCTCCAAATAACCCCAACCAAAGGCCATACTCTAAAGAACTACGCGATTCAAATATTTACTATGCAAGGTCACCCTAAATTCATTCTTGTTTCATCTGTGCAAGGTTCACCGAACGCGTCAACTTTGAAGCTACAGTCGAACACGCCTCTAATTTAAATTCTTTTCGCGCTCAAAATTATGATTGTTCGTTTGTTTTTACTTTTCTTCGCATTTTTATGCAATATTTTGTGATCCTCGAAAAAATGAGATAAGCAGTCAAGCAGAGACATTTATCGGAACCAATTAAAATTGAAAGTTTGGTATATGAGGATATTTAGAACTGCGTGAAAGAGGAAATGAATAATTCGAAGACACGCGATCAAATTCAGCCTTGTTGATTACTTCATAGTTTCCCGAGGTCAAATCTAAAATGCGTGGATGCGGTGACACGCAGAATCTGAAGTGGAGTAAAACATCAAAGCAGTAGCGGCGAGTAGAGACGTCAGAATTGGTAAGGCAACAGAAACGAAGACCTGCAGGCACCGGATGCCGGGGTCTAGGGGGCGGTTGTCTGACCTACCGGGACATCGGAAAATTTCCCGGTGGGCTTCTGTCCATATTGGGTCAGTCGGAAGTGAAAGGAATAAAAAGGAGGAAGGAAAAAGAGGATAGAAAATAGAAATAGAGAAAAATGGACGACATCATAACATAGGACAGTCTAGCACTATTAGAGACAGGGTCGCGACTGAAAGGGAAACAAATGTAGAGTCGGGTCATATGTAGACGTGATGTCAACGCACAGCTCCAGGTATCCGATTCAAATACTCTCACCGGAAGATGCCGAAATTCGATCTGAAAATCATGTCTCACTTTTATGAGGTGCGCCTTCATTTATTAAGGTAGACTAAAACGGTACAGGCGCGTACGAATAGTTACCTATTGTACAACTCACACTAATTCTCTGATTCACTTAAGGGGGTCTCTTCACCTGCGAATTTAAAAGCGCGAATAAACTGATTGAGCCAATGAGCTGCCTTGCAGTCGATTAGGTCGAGTCTAATGTATCGACAACAAAGAAGCCCATTGGCTCAAGCAGTCAATTCGCGCTTTTAAATTCGCAGGTGGAGAGATCCCTTTTACTCCACCCAACGGCCAACACTTCCCGTAATTCGACCTATTATTAATCTTACTTTTACTGGTGCGCCTTCATTAACAAGGATAGACTAAAACGGTACAATAAAATATGAGGGAAATGATTGTTTACAAGCATGAATTTGCATTTGAAAATGTTGATCCGATTCCTTACGGAAAAACGTGTGAGAGCGAGGGAGACGGGAGACAGGTCGACCAGTAATATTTGGCTATGACGAGTGTTTTTTCCTCAATATTCCTCGGTATTTTTTACGAGATCTTATACCTACTTCAAGTAAACAAAGGCGTTCATAATATCCAATTCCCAAAGCGTAAACAAGAGTTCAAACGCGAAGATAGACGAATGTGGCTTCAATCGAATGATTGGTATCGATTTGCCCCGCGCAAGCCTGGACCCAATGATATCACATCTTAGGAGATTTGACAGGATTTGACAGATTTGTCTCCTTTATAATTATTATTACTTCTTACCTTCGGAAAATTCACATTACATTCTTTCGAGAATATAGCGATCAAATATATTCACTATCTCTCTCTCTCTCTCTCTCTCTCTCTCTCTCTCTTCTCTCTCTCTCTCTCTCTCTCTCTTTCTCTCTCTCCCTGTCCCTCTCCCCCTCTCTCTCCTTCTCACCCCATCTCTCTCTCTCTTCCCTTTCTCTTTCCCCTTTCTCTCTCCTTCGAAGAAAAAGGAGAAAAAAATAGGAAGAACTTAAATTTATCGAAATATTTCTCATTTTATCGTTGTAGAAAATACCTACCAAATGACATGTTTATAAGGATTTATTTGTGTATATCTATGCTATATTTATTATGAAGGGCATCGCATGGGTGTGGACTCTAGTATTAGTTTAAGTTCTAAGAGATGAGACATAATCAGTTTGTATACAAATCTGAAATGAATTGATGAGAACACATTTTCTGAAATGAACGAGCAAGCATTATCCCTTTCGATAATTTATTGTCTAGAAAAAATGATTACAGTTAAGTGATGACCTACATCATCGAGACCAATGAGAATTGACGAAATTCAGACCAATACTTTTTATTTTGAATATGACGAGAGGTTGTGAGGTTATCTGCAGTCAAACTAAAGTGCGATTAACGAAGAAATAAAAATGATATGGTATGCTATCATTCTTAGACATTTTTAGCACAGTTTCAAGATGAAGGAAACAAAAGACTCATATAAGATAAGTTGCAGATTAGACATTTAATTACAAATTTACAAAAAATTTAGATAAGCGTTGAATCTTACCTAAAAATAACCTTAACAAGGTGAAATTGAAGAGTAATTGCAAAAGCTTCGAGTAATTATCTGCATGAGGATCAATTTTTTCCCATTAAAATCAACAATATATAAGCAGAGTATACACATATATCTCTATGATGAGTAAATATTACGAGTTCTGATCCATACCTCTCTATCCAAAGCGACGAAAAGGTCTCAAAGGAGTTGATTAAAATTAACAATTCAAACTTTTTGTTTTGGTGAAGGGCCGAAAGACTTTACGAAGCGTTAGAGTCACCAAAGATATACCCTGTGGATCTTGGATACTGATTGTAGAATTTTCGAAATGACCATAACCAGGAAACGTTACGTAATACTTTGAGTGAATTGTAATTAATGTTCAAAACTTATATTCATGAAAACTGTCCCTCTATAAAGAAACCACACCCTTCCAACCTTTTTAAGAAAAGTGTATGCAAAGTACCTACTTTAATTGTGCATTTGTTCAAAGGGATTATTATTATTGAATGAAAAAATAATAATATATGTAAAACAAAATTATTTCACACTTACGGCTTACAGCTTGTACATAAAATATTATGAGAACCTCTCGATCGTATCTTTCAAATCAGATACCTATAGAAACAAGTTAGAATGCGGCTGATCATAACCGTTTTTCCAAAAGGTAAAGCAGAGAAGAGCCTAAGGTTAAATATACTTGACGTGTGAGGTATAATCCCTTGAAAAGGTTTGAGGAAACACATATTTATGTATAAGTACTAGCGTAAGGAAAACTTTCGAGGTGGATGTCGAAACACATGGTCAAAGTCTGTGCTTACTTGAAGTTGTCAACAAATTAATATCCAGGAGTACCATTTTCCGAATAATGCAAAAATGGAAACTGAAACAAATACTCAAGCGAAGTCGATACTCAGTATTCTGATTAAAATCGCTCGAGCGGAAAAAGTGACGGTTCAAGTGAATCACGATGGTATAAAGCGCCTTCAATTCGTGGGGTAGGCAGAAACACCGCACCGCAGTAGTATGAGTTATCGTTCTGTTGCCGCGTTTTTTGTTACTCACTCCAAGGCGATCATACAGGCGAAGCTTGTCCAGATTTCAATCCGATGGATAGCGCCACTAGCGCTGCTGAAAGAGTCAACATTCTTTGGCTGAAATGGGTCTGTTGCAAACTTTTGCTACAGCGCTATAGAGTGTGCAATCTAATGTAAAATCGCCTGAAAAGTCCAATGATGGCATCAGAGAGCAATGAAATGCAACAATAAACTCACAAAATGCGTTTAATGAAATCAAAGATGGCGGCAAAATATCGAGCAATCTGTATGCATGCACCACGAACATTCAAGGATAGCCAACCTCACAATATCCATCACAACCAATCACAACGTAAATAAACACATAACCTCTACCTGCCGTGAGGTTGTCAAAGTTGGCAATCCTTGGATGATCACGGTGCATACATTCAGATTGCTCGATATTTTGCCGCCATCTTAGATTTCCATAAACGCCTCTTGTGAGTTTAATATTGTATTTATTGACTTTATGATGCCACCAATGAACTTTTCAGGCGATTTTACACTGGAGTAAACACTTTTTATCGCTGTAGCAAAAGTTTGCAACAGACCCATTGATGAATTTACGCCAAAAGTACACATTTGAGGAATAGTCAGGAAGATCTCCTGAAAGTTTCAAGCTGATACACTAACAAATAATGCCGGAAATTATATGCAATACGAACATTCCCACAAGCCTCAATGAGTGCGAGTGAGGCAGTTAAACCTACTATCATTCACACTCACTCGCACTCACTGTTTAAGCTTATGAAGAAACAAATTTCTCAATTAACGGCTTTAACTCTAAACCAGTTTTGCTCTCTATGGGCTCAAAATATCCATAAAAAATTTTGCAGGTGCTGACTTTATTGGATTTTGCGTTTTTTCTTTGGTTTCAATTAAAAATGCCAAAAACAATACTTTTCCCAAAAGCGACTAGTGGCGCTTTCCATCGGATAAAATCTCGAAAAGTTTCGCCCGGAATCACCTTAATCGCTGCTTTAACAGGAATCTCCCATGATACCTGCGCGTCTCTCCGCCATTAAGCCGAATTCTGAGAGTAAATGTTGTGATTTTTTAGTGCACTCATCGTCATTTTTATAGGTTTTTATGAAAGAATCAACTCTTTAATCCTCTTTAGCAAAAGTTTGTAAGAGCCCCATTGTATTGCAAACTGATGACTGTTGACCATTTTTGGTGAACATCATGCGAAATACAGTCAGCGAATTAAATAATGTTAGTCGATGCCTTAAATTTTTGCCCAGATAGGCCACATGCAATACTTGTCACAATGTTTTTAAGCATTGCAGGTTGCCTACCTGAGCCAAAAAATTCGTTGACTGTACCTACCGTAAATTTGCCTCAAGAAACTTACAATGCACTCCGTTTGTATAATGCTAGTATAATGCAGACCACGTAACGCAACAAGTTTGTTGATATTACGTCACGAATGACGCTTTGTGGGGGGAAGAAGAGAGGAAGAGAAGAAGGGGTGACAAGCTTGGCGGGCGACGTCATGGAGTCTGGTGAAACTCGGCAATGAACTTGACGGAGACAAGGGAGGGAGTTGCTACAGCAGCGAGTCAAAGCAGACGAGACGAAACTCCATGTATAAGTAGGTACGCGGTGCGGGTGGTAAAATCGATAGCGAGTTGGTGTTGGTCCGTCTGTTGTCGAGTAGGTACTTCTTTGTAAAAGTAGTAGTAGTAGTCATCTGCCGACGCACTATCGTCTGACATCGTCAAAAAGTGGCAAAAAAATCATTCATCATTTCTCATTCGAAGAGTTGAAATATGCATATCACGAGTTTTTTTTTGTTTTTGTTTTTGTTTTTTTTGGGTTATCAGTCTTTCGATTGGTTTTTCGCACTTCTCCATCTCTTCCTATCTTGAGCTAGTTGTTTCATTTGTACATATGTATCTCTCACATCCTACGTCCTGAACTATTTGCTTTATATATTCTAATCTCTGGCGCCCCCTACAGTTTTTTCCATCTGCCCGCCCTTCTATTGCTAAGCTAACTATTCCTGGGTGTCTTAGGACGTGCCCTATAAGTCTAGTTCTTCTCCTCACTAAAAGTTTCCATATGTTTCTTTCCTCCTCTACTCTCTCTCTAGTACCGTTTCATTCGTTACTTTGTCCACCCATTTTATTCTAACCATCCTTCTATGGCGCATGCGCCAGTAAATATTGCAAAGATCGTGCAGTTGTTCCTTTATCAAAAAGATCACCCAAGACGTCCATTGAAACGAAATTTTCAAATTGAATTTCTCCTTGAATGAATGATTTTCTCCGGAAAAACCACTTTGATAAGCACATTCAATATTCTAGATGTTCATTGTTCAAGAAGAAAATGTACAATATTTGCAACAGCCGAAGGCTCATACCTCATTTTATATTTCAACTCTTCATTTTATAATCTTTCAAGACCAATTTGAATAAGGAAGAATAATTAAATTTAAATAATTTAAACATACAAATTTCATTGGAAAGTTTTAAATTAAGCCTAATAGGTTGAAAACTATGATTTTTTATGATTTTTTTTTGCACTGATTTTTTGGCCAATTTTTTTCGTTCTCAGACTAAAGTGCGACGGACCGCACGCGTGCAGTTGGTTAACCAAGGTCAATGTCAAATTACGCTATGTTGCGCCGGATCGGGAGCTTGCCCGCCACACTCAATACAATTCGCTTACGCGATGCCAAATCACGCTAGAGCTAGCTGGGGATAACTTATAATATATGTACTATGACTTTTAAAAAAAATACCCCGGTCGAAATTCTTCCTTTTAAATTTTTCTGTTATTTTAAATAAAATTTTCGATTTTTCATGACGTAATTTATAAAGCGCGTTCTGATTAGTCATTAAACACTGGAAAGCAGCAATTTTTTTTTTAAATTGCCAAAATTTAAGAGTAAAAATTTCTTTCTGGGTACTTTCTTTTAGAGGTCATAGTACATGCTCCACGGACTGTTGCGAATAGAAGAATTTCTTGCTTACGTCTCAATCTCCAAAACAGTGTGCTGCTCGATTTTGTGACCCCAAGAAAATAACATAGCCTCATAACCTCTGAATCGGCCCAAGATAATTCTAAGAAATCGTTGCTGTATATTCTGCGTTGTTTTTACAAAAGTATGTTTAAAGTGTTTCCTTTGTAGCAAAAGTTTTCAAGGGTCCCATTTGTCTGATGTGGAATGCAAAATAAACGGTTTTAGCGCTGCGTCACAGCTGATGTCAACGGTTTGCTTACGATGCATCCATCGCAGGAGATCAGCCATGACAAAACTATCTCTCTCTCTCTCTCTCTCTCTCTCTCTCTCTCTCTCTCTCTCTCTCTCTCTCTCTCTCTCTCTCTCTCTCTCTCTCTCTCTCTCTCTCTCTGACGTGATCCTCCTTATGTATTGCCATCTCTTGTAGTATCGAATTTCAATACGGGGACTTGTATTCCGACATTTTCATCCCAAAACGTTTTAAAATGGCTCGAGTATTGCCATTATTTTAATCATTTACATAAGTTTCACAAAAAATGTCTTTGGTATCTGATTTTAGTGATACAACAATTCACAATTTAAGTGAGACAAATAATTAGTAAGAGTATATAAGCTCTATAAAAACTATCACTGAAATGAGGGATCATAAAACATGGGTTGTGCTCTTTGAAACATACCCCAATCCAAACCATAACTTTGATTTTAAGCAAGGAGCTCACCTCATATTTCACTGGCTTTTTAGAACACATCCAATTCCTCTAATCTCCGTATAGTTAAATTATGACGTCACCTAAGAGTATGACCTCAGAGACAGAGTCACCGTAGCGTAGGTGGTAGATTAGATAAAGTAAACGGAGGACTTATGTAATATTATACTTCTTTGGAGTAAAATTAAAGAACGAATATTTTAGGAGACTTTGCAACACTGTGGAGGTTGAAATCAAGAGTGAATCAACGAAGTGAGACATTGACACAGAGAAGACCTGGAGATCACTCTCTCTGTGTACTGAGCAGCGCGATGAATTCAAGCCGACGAGCACTTTGAAACTCGCAAAGGCCGTCAGCTATATTTAACTCGTCTGGGACTTATAAATGTTCGGTACAGACGATCCTGCACCCAGATGATTTGTGTGCAGTGTGCACCTACGGCCATTTAAAAGCACACGTAAACGCTCGCCATCCAACGTCTTTTGGAAACCGTCTGCACCGAACATTTATTGGTCCCTGATCCTTAACATTTAAATTGGAGCTCAATATTTCTTATCAATTATCATACTATCTTCAGTTTAAAGAATGTAAAGGGTGAGATTTAAAAATACATGTGACAAAACTCGGAGACACTCACATCAGATTTAAAAGTTTCGCATTTGAATCTCAAGCTTTGGACATTATTATTATTGTGTTTTGTTTTTTGTTACCTAAAACCCAACCTCAAACTATTTGCTAAATTTCGTTTTAGTCCAGGGGGGCGTCATTTCAATTATTGCCGGGGGGTCTGATTAATGCCCCCCCCCTTTCCTACGCGTTTCATCCCTGCAAACTCTATCGAGGTCTTTGATGTCCTTTCGTCATTTTTTTTACAATTTTGGACAATTTTAAGCAATACAATTTTGGACAATTTTAAACAATACAATTTGGGAAAATTTTAAACAATACAATTTGGGAAAATTTTAAGCAAAAAATGTAGACACATTCTTCCCTATTATTGAAAAGCTTTCTAACGTTCACCTATACGTGCTAAATTAGAGAGATTATTTTTTCTTTTTTTTATGCTTCTCGAATTTTCCTTAAATTTTGAAATGTGTCAAAATAAATTCTAGCTCTACCGGAGAAAATTGCGGTTGCACCGAAGCACTACTTCAGTAGAGCAGCAGCCCTCCTTCTTGATTTTGCTCTCCTGAAGTAGTGCTTCGGTGCAACCGCAACGGCACAACTTGTTCCAGTAGAACTAGAACTTTGCTCTGCAAAGTTATTTTAAAAAGCTGCTGCTGTTGTACCTAAACTTTCTTTTTTCAGTGAAGCCAAAACAAGTATAGATCTCCAGTAAAGTTTCTGAATTACAATGTAAGTTTCTGGGTCCTAATAATTTCTTGAACTAAATTACGATAATGACCCTTCCATTCCAATCACATATTGAAGCAGAGCTGCTGTTTTGCGTATAATTAATGACATTTTACAATTCACCGATGATTCACCGGTTTAAAAAAGATTACACAGTTCAGTTCAGTGTATGAGTGTAATGCACGAAAATACTCTGATGTGTGATCTTTTCTCAATCCGTAGAAACTCCGTTAATTATAATTAAAATATCCGCAAGTTTTTTTAAAGTCATCGAGGTTTCCACCGGTTGAGAAAAGATTACAGATTAGAGTATTTTTATGCGTTACAGTCATACACAGAACTGACTTGCGTATAATCTTTTCTCAACCGGTGGAATCTTCGGTGAATGGAAAAACGTCATTAATTAGACGCAATACGGCAGCTCTGGATTGAAGCTTACAGTGATTTTCCTCCCCAATCTCCGCTTCTCCTTCTTTTCCGATGGAAAAGTTTGCTTGTTGACAATTTTATCCGTCTTTAATTTTAAGTGGGCGAGACCATTATTATTTAATACTTACAGCGCGAATCATCATCCAAAGTAACGACCAGCCATTAAGTTGGAGTTCGTTGAGTTCCTTCGATGAAGTTCTCGATTAAAATTATTTTGATTACAGTTAATTCATGCTATTAACGAGCCTCAACGCTACACTCCAAAACTGACGCATCAATCGCCATGGTGGTGGCTGTGGTCATCGATGTCGATTTGACTTAAATTTGCAATTTTTGACAAAAGAGTTGATGAATGATGATCCTCTGGTAAGAGCTTTCGGTCTTGCAACACTATCCTTAGAGACAAAAAGAGGGCTATCCAGCGGCGTCGCGTGCCTTCTGGCAACAATGCAACTGCTCCATTTAAACTCATTAAATATATCGAACTTTCCTTGTGCACTGTGCACCCCCTGAATTCGATCTTTTACATGAGTTTAAATGGGTAGAATACAGTGTTGCCAAATTGCACGCGACGCCACTGCATATAGCGTTACCATACAAGCGGGCCCATACTTCCCTCTTTATGAAAGTGAGGTAAGCATAAAATTAAGCGAATTTTCGTGATCGAATATCATAAACAATACCAACCTAACTATATATTTCAGGAAACTCAATGGTGTTTTTAGCTTTGTTTTCGGGGCATCGATGGCATCAATTTGATTTCAAATTCACCTCCGGACATGAATTCAAAATCGAATTGATGCCATCGATGACTGAAAACACCGAAAAAGTTCGAAAAACACGATCCAGTTTCGCGTCATTCATTGTTGTCATGCGTAGGTTGGCAATGATTTTGTATAATTACGTTGGATATATTAATTCGTCGCGAAAATTCGCCTTCTAATTCATTCTTGTTCCAAGCTCTCAACAAAACAGCAGCCAACGGTCGCCAACTGTTGAGTGATGAACATCGTTCAAATCGAAATCTGATGCCTAAAATTTTGCTTCTGGGTCAAAATTTCGATTCATTTAGATAAATTATTTTAAAATCATTAATCAAAGAGCGTTCTTTTGTTGCAGGGAAAACAAAACGTCAATGGGGCTCTTTTAAACTTTTGCTATAAGCAAATAAATAGCCCTATCTGATGTAATAAAGACCAGCGGAAATCACGAAAATCACGCTAATAAAGTCTAAAATTCAGTAATAAACTCATATAACTGCCATAACGGCAATAT
The DNA here is from genome assembly GCA_011764245.1 of Trialeurodes vaporariorum. Lineage (NCBI taxonomy): Eukaryota > Metazoa > Arthropoda > Insecta > Hemiptera > Aleyrodidae > Trialeurodes > Trialeurodes vaporariorum. The sequence goes on from VMOF01000320.1 coordinate 51,886,344, forward strand.
CGTAAATGCGGTTCAATGCAGGTATCATGGGAGATTCCTGTCTATTATGTCACTTTCTCTACGGAAACACAGAGATATGTCTCAATTTAGATACGAATCTCCCATGATACCTGCGTAGCTCCGCCACTAAGCCCGATTCTGAGAGTGAATTTCGCGATTTTTTAGTCTACTCATCGTCATTTTTACAGGTTTCTATGCAAGAATCAACTTTTCAATCCCCTATAGCAAAAGTTTGCAAGAGCCCCATTTAAACGATGAAGAAAACTAATCATAAATTCATCACTCAACAGACGACTGTTGCCTTTTGTTTCGATGAGTCCCAATCAAACTTGAGGTGGAAAAAGGGGCACGTCACAAGCTTCGCGCTTGGGTCTCTTTTTGTCCATGGGCGGTTACAGGGAATTGTCTTTCTCTCTCTCCTCACATTTGAAAACGTGCGTTAGAAAAGGACAGAAGAGGGGGCCAAAGTCACGTGATGGCCCCCTCTGATGTCCTTGTCTAACACATAAGTTCAAATGGAGGGAAAGAGAGAAAGACAATTCCCTGTATCCGCCCATGTTTTTGTCTCTGACTATTGTTCATCACTCAATCCGAAAATCCAAGTCTTTAAACTCCCATTTTTGTACCTAATCGTCCAGTTATGAGGACCAATTAGGTGATAAAACCACGATGACTATAAAAATTAACAACATTTCGAGAATTTGTATCGACCTTAATAAAAGCTGCAGCTTTTGAATAAATTTTCCTCTACAAAATTTATAAGCAAGCAAAAGCAACCGACAGGTATAATGTCGATGTATTTGAGTAAAATGCAGCACCGATGCCCTTAAGAAAAACAAACACAAAATAACGAACGACAAAATACAAATACAAGAAAAAATATCCGTACGAGATAGACTTTTTATATCGATGGCGGGGGAGCTCAGCGGTTGTAACAGCGCGACTCAACTCAAATAAAACTTGTATGATGAGAAATATATATGGATAAAATAAACGCGGTAGTTATCACTTTCATAAATGGACGGAATACATTTTCTATAGATAGAAGTTGAAAATGAAAAGCTACCCCTTTGCTTTCAACCCCCATCATTAATTAACAGATTTGAAATATTTTTTTTTGGGGGGGGGAGGAATAAATGTAAACGAGGCCGGGTCATACAGTAACTATGTTTTCCTTTTTTTAAAATCTCAATACTCATAGGCGCTTGTTTTCCTTTTTTTAAAATCTCGATCTTCATAGGTGCTAGAAAAATCCCATTCTTACAGTAAAATTTCCATTTTTTTCAGCTTTCTATCAATATATTATTTTTTTCAATTTTAAGGAATTTTTTGAGAAAGAAAATCTGTTTTTCTGTAAATACAACAGGGTAAAACTGATTTGGTATACGTGCCCTCTCGTGTTGAATCACCCTTTGATACTAGAACGGGATTTAAGCAAAAAATACGTCTGAAGGAAAGAATTCAGAATAAAACATTTGTCATCCACATTTTTTTTTACAGACATTTCAAGTGGTATTCACCTGTTGCTCGTCATAACCGCTAAAAGCGCAAAGGGATTTATCCCCTTACCACTTCCCCCCGGAAAGTCCGACTTGCTGCTTAAGTTTTGGAGCCTCTTACACCCTTCATGATATTTAAAATGGCTTATACCTATAGGTATACTGCAGTTAGAGTCTGCTCCCAGAGTCAAACCCAGAGTCTGGCCCGCGGCAACTTGCCCGATTTCCCGCCTCCTCCACGTGGCTGTGCTTTCCTTTAGTCACGCGTGTGAACATGGGTGCCCGCAGAAAAATTTCCAAGGGGGGGGCAAAATTTTTGAACCCCGATGGAAAGTCAAGGAGGACTCCCCCCCCCCCCGAGGAAAAAGGGAGGCCCTCCCCCCCCCCCCCCCCCCCCTCATACAATAGTGTAACAATTATTAAGCCATTTTAGGTGTATCCGAATAGTATAATAATAATTTGACGTGTTATTTTATGAATAAACGGACACAGATGATTATAATGGTAAGTAAGGGGTACAATTCTACTATTCCTTGCAAAAATTGAGTTAAATTTACAACTAAACTAATAAAAGTTCGTCAACTATATTACTCCTTAGATTCACATTTCATCTCTTTCGGTCCTTTCATT